>OY744554.1:31022185-31044685 GCA_963556195.1 Sepiola atlantica | reverse complement strand
TAATTTCCAAAAACAACTACACACCATCATTAAAAACATAACTAACAAAATCTTTGTAAAAGCGGACAAAACTAGGAATTTTTACAAAATAGATAAACAAGAGTATAACAAACTACTAACAGAAAATATTACAAAAAACTACAAAAAACTAGATACAAGCGAACGTAATTACATAGATATAATAAATACTGAAAGTAAACAAATCACTGATAAACTAAAAATTAGTGACAAAGTTAGTAAATTAAAACCTAAGTAAGCCTATATCTTATTTAAAGACCACAAAAGTAATTTTAACAATAACCCCAGCACTTGCTTAATTAATCCGACCAAACCAGAAATAGGAAGAATTAGCAAAACAATTCTATCTAGAATCAACAAACAAATAAAAAAAGACTTAGAATTAAACCAATGGGTGAATACTGCCGAAGCAATCGCTTGGTTTAACAATATCGAAAATAAAAACAAATGTACCTTCCTACAATTCGACATAGTGGACTTCTACCCGTCAATATCAAAAGAACTCTTCAACATCACCCTAGAATTTGCCGAGATGTATACCGATATATCCAAGGATGAAATTCACATCATTAAAAAATGTAGATCAGTTTTAATCAATAATGATGACCAATGGATTAAAACAAATATGACAAACTCCTTTGATTTGGCCATGGGTGCCCTTAACTCTGCAGAGGCATCAGATCTTGTGGGGTTATTTATTTTATATACACTCACAAATATATTTGATAATACGGATATCGGCCTTTATAGAGATGATGGATTAGCGATAAAAAGAGATTCCAACAAAGTCAAGGGAGAAAACTTCAAGAAAATTATACATATGGAAATGAAAAAACTAGGCCTAAAAGTAAAAGTACTGGCTAACATAAAAACAACTCACTTTCTAGATGTCACGTTAAACTTAAATAGAAATACTTATGAACCATACCTAAAAGATAACGCCAATCCAATATATGTAAACCCAAAGTCTAATCACCCCTCATCAATCATAAAACATATTCCGAATTCTATCGAACGTAGGCTTATCAATCATTCTAGTAACGAAAGTGTTTTTAAAAAATCAATCTACATTTACAATATAGCTCTAAAAAATAGTGGTTACCATAATACCGAAATTAAATATAAGAAATCAGAGACTAATAATTTCAACAAAATTAAAAATAAAAGAAAAAGAAATATAATCTACTATACACCGCCCTATAACCAGATGCTAAAAACTAAACAGGGCGAAAAATTCCTAAATCTGATTGAAAAACACTTCCCCATAACCAATCCCCTGAATAAAATATTCAATAAAAATAACCTAAAACTATCCTACAGCTGCTGTGAAAACCTAGAAATCCTAATTAAAGCACACAATAATAAAATACTAAAAAAGAATATTCAATAAAAAGAGCTGGAGCTTTAAAAATAAATTTGAATATTCAATAAAAAAAGCTGGAGCTTTAAAAATAAAAATAAATTTGAATATTCAATAAAAAGAGCTGGAGCTTTAGAAATAAAAATAAATTTGAATATTCAATAAAAAGAGCTGGAGCTTAAAAAATAAATATAAATTTGAACATTCAATAAAAAGAGCTGGAGCTTTAAAAATAAAAATAAATTTGAATATTCAATAAAAAGAGCTGGAGCTTAAAAAATAAAAATAAATTTGAATATTCAATAAAAAGAGTGAACTTTAAAAATAAAAATAAATTTGAATATTCAATAAAAAGAGCTGGATATTTAAAAATAAATATAAATTTGAACATTCAATAAAAAGAGCTGGAGCTTAAAAAATAAAAATAAATTTGAACATTCAATAAAAAGAGCTGGAGCTTAAAAAATAAAAATAAATTTGAATATTCAATAAAAAGAGCTGGATCTTTAAAAATAAAAATAAATTTGAATATTCAATAAAAAGAGCTGGAGCTTTAAAAATAAATATAAATTTGAACATTCAATAAAAAGAGCTGGAGCTTAAAAAATAAAAATAAATTTGAATATTCAATAAAAAGAGCTGGATATTTAACAATAAAAATAAATTTGAACATTCAATAAAAAGAGTGAACTTTAAAAATAAAAATAAATTTGAATATTCAATAAAAAGAGCTGGAGCTTTAAAAATAAAAATAAATTTGAATATTCAATAAAAAGAGGTGGAGCTTTAAAAATAAAAATAAATTTGAATATTCAATAAAAAGAGTGAACTTTAAAAATAAAAATAAATTTGAATATTCAATAAAAAGAGCTGGAGCTTTAAAAATAAAAATAAATTTGAATATTCAATAAAAAGAGCTGGATCTTTAAAAATAAAAATAAATTTGAATATTCAATAAAAAGAGCTGGATCTTTAAAAATAAAAATAAATTTGAATATTCAATAAAAAGAGCTGGATCTTTAAAAATAAATATAAATTTGAACATTCAATAAAAAGAGCTGGATATTTAACAATAAAAATAAATTTGAATATTCAATAAAAAGAGCTGGATTTTTTAAAATAAAAATAAAAATAAAAAGAGCTGGAGCTTAAAAAATAAAAATAAATTTGAATATTCAATAAAAAGAGCTGGATTTTTAAAAATAAAAATAAAAATAAAAAGAGCTGGAGCTTAAAAAATAAAAATAAATTTGAATATTCAATAAAAAGAGCTGGATATTTAACAATAAAAATAAATTTGAACATTCAATAAAAAGAGTGAACTTTAAAAATAAAAATAAATTTGAATATTCAATAAAAAGAGCTGGATCTTTAAAAATAAAAATAAATTTGAATATTCAATAAAAAGAGGTGGAGCTTTAAAAATAAAAATAAATTTGAATATTCAATAAAAAGAGCTGGAGCTTTAAAAATAAAAATAAATTTGAATATTCAATAAAAAGAGCTGGAGCTTTAAAAATAAAAATAAATTTGAATATTCAATAAAAAGAGGTGGAGCTTTAAAAATAAAAATAAATTTGAATATTCAATAAAAAGAGTGAACTTTAAAAATAAAAATAAATTTGAATATTCAATAAAAAGAGCTGGAGCTTTAAAAATTAAAATAAATTTGAATATTCAATAAAAAGAGCTGGATCTTTAAAAATAAAAATAAATTTGAATATTCAATAAAAAGAGCTGGATCTTTAAAAATAAAAATAAATTTGAATATTCAATAAAAAGAGCTGGAGCTTTAAAAATAAATATAAATTTGAACATTCAATAAAAAGAGCTGGATATTTAACAATAAAAATAAATTTGAATATTCAATAAAAAGAGCTGGATTTTTAAAAATAAAAATAAAAAGAGCTGGAGCTTAAAAAATAAAAATAAATTTGAATATTCAATAAAAAGAGCTGGATTTTTAAAAATAAAAATAAAAATAAAAAGAGCTGGAGCTTAAAAAATAAAAATAAATTTGAATATTCAATAAAAAGAGCTGGATATTTAACAATAAAAATAAATTTGAACATTCAATAAAAAGAGTGAACTTTAAAAATAAAAATAAATTTGAATATTCAATAAAAAGAGCTGGAGCTTTAAAAATAAAAATAAATTTGAATATTCAATAAAAAGAGTAAACTTTAAAAATAAAAATAAATTTGAATATTCAATAAAAAGAGGTGGAGCTTTAAAAATAAAAATAAATTTGAACATTCAATAATAAGAGTGAACTTTAAAAATAAAAATAAATTTGAATATTCAATAAAAAGAGCTGGAGCTTTAAAAATTAAAATAAATTTGAATATTCAATAAAAAGAGCTGGATCTTTAAAAATAAAAATAAATTTGAATATTCAATAAAAAGAGCTGGATCTTTAAAAATAAAAATAAATTTGAATATTCAATAAAAAGAGCTGGAGCTTTAAAAATAAATATAAATTTGAACATTCAATAAAAAGAGCTGGATATTTAACAATAAAAATAAATTTGAATATTCAATAAAAAGAGCTGGATTTTTAAAAATAAAAATAAAAAGAGCTGGAGCTTAAAAAATAAAAATAAATTTGAATATTCAATAAAAAGAGCTGGATTTTTAAAAATAAAAATAAAAATAAAAAGAGCTGGAGCTTAAAAAATAAAAATAAATTTGAATATTCAATAAAAAGAGCTGGATATTTAACAATAAAAATAAATTTGAACATTCAATAAAAAGAGTGAACTTTAAAAATAAAAATAAATTTGAATATTCAATAAAAAGAGCTGGAGCTTTAAAAATAAAAATAAATTTGAATATTCAATAAAAAGAGTGAACTTTAAAAATAAAAATAAATTTGAATATTCAATAAAAAGAGCTGGAGCTTTAAAAATAAAAATAAATTTGAATATTCAATAAAAAGAGTGAACTTTAAAAATAAAAATAAATTTGAATATTCAATAAAAAGAGGTGGAGCTTTAAAAATAAAAATAAATTTGAATATTCAATAAAAAGAGTGAACTTTAAAAATAAAAATAAATTTGAATATTCAATAAAAAGAGCTGGAGCTTTAAAAATTAAAATAAATTTGAATATTCAATAAAAAGAGCTGGAGCTTTAAAAATAAAAATAAATTTGAACATTCAATAAAAAGAGCTGGATCTTTAAAAATAAAAATAAATTTGAATATTCAATAAAAAGAGCTGGAGCTTTAAAAATAAAAATAAATTTGAATATTCAATAAAAAGAGCTGGAGCTTTAAAAATAAAAATAAATTTGAACATTCAATAAAAAGAGCTGGATCTTTAAAAATAAAAATAAATTTGAATATTCAATAAAAAGAGCTGGAGCTTTAAAAATAAAAATAAATTTGAATATTCAATAAAAAGAGCTGGAGCTTTAAAAATAAAAATAAATTTGAACATTCAATAAAAAGAGCTGGATCTTTAAAAATAAAAATAAATTTGAATATTCAATAAAAAGAGCTGGAGCTTTAAAAATAAAAATAAATTTGAATATTCAATAAAAAGAGCTGGAGCTTTAAAAATAAAAATAAATTTGAATATTTAATAAAAAGAGCTGGAGTTTTAAGAATAAAAATAAATTTGAATATTCAATAAAAAGAGCTGGAGCTTTAAAAATAAAAATAAATTTGAATATTCAATAAAAAGAGTGAACTTTAAAAATAAAAATAAATTTGAATATTCAATAAAAAGAGGTGGAGCTTTAAAAATAAAAATAAATTTGAATATTCAATAAAAAGAGTGAACTTTAAAAATAAAAATAAATTTGAATATTCAATAAAAAGAGCTGGAGCTTTAAAAATAAAAATAAATTTGAATATTCAATAAAAAGAGTGAACTTTAAAAATAAAAATAAATTTGAATATTCAATAAAAAGAGCTGGAGCTTTAAAAATTAAAATAAATTTGAATATTCAATAAAAAGAGCTGGAGCTTTAAAAATAAAAATAAATTTGAACATTCAATAAAAAGAGCTGGATCTTTAAAAATAAAAATAAATTTGAATATTCAATAAAAAGAGCTGGAGCTTTAAAAATAAAAATAAATTTGAATATTCAATAAAAAGAGCTGGATCTTTAAAAATAAAAATAAATTTGAACATTCAATAAAAAGAGCTGGAGCTTTAAAAATAAAAATAAATTTGAATATTCAATAAAAAGAGTGAACTTTAAAAATAAAAATAAATTGGAATATTCAATAAAAAGAGGTGGAGCTTTAAAAATAAAAATAAATTTGAATATTCAATAAAAAGAGTGAACTTTAAAAATAAAAATAAATTTGAATATTCAATAAAAAGAGGTGGAGCTTTAAAAATAAAAATAAATTTGAATATTCAATAAAAAGAGTGAACTTTAAAAATAAAAATAAATTTGAATATTCAATAAAAAGAGCTGGAGCTTTAAAAATAAAAATAAATTTGAATATTCAATAAAAAGAGCTGCATATTTAACAATAAAAATAAATTTGAACATTCAATAAAAAGAGCTGGAGTTTTAAAAATAAAAATAAATTTGAATATTCAATAAAAAGAGCTGGAGCTTTAAAAATAAAAATAAATTTGAATATTCAATAAAAAGAGCTGGATTTTAAAAAATAAAAATAAATTTTCAAATTATTCAATATAATAAATGCGGTTAAACATTATTGTAGTAATTGCAATAGAAATATGATATCTTGTTAAAAACTGGATACTGGCAATAAATTTTCATTAAATTAATAAAGTTAAAAAAGTTCATTTAATTAAAATTTAATTACAATAAAAACGAACACACAATGAAAAGCAGGATTAATTTTAAGAGAAAAATTATGAAAATCGCATATACCATAAAAAAGAAATTAAGCCTCAAAAACAATTCAGAGATTTTTTGTTTTGCCCATGAACATATATTTATTTATATTCGGGGGGGGGGGGGGGTAACAGCCTATTATTGAATGCTCATAAATTATTACAAGTAATGAATATAATGAAAAAAGTGTATAACATGAGGTCTTATTTAGAATTCTATATGGTGCCAGCATTCGCCACCAGCCTGGAAACAGCATCAACTGATTTCACAACTTAAAAAAAATTGTTGAATGATGATAAATACTATGAGAGGATTGAAAATCTCCACATACCACCCACTCAAAACAGCCGATCCAGAAAATAGCAAGTCTTCACATTCGATGGGTGATGTTTCTAACAAAGGAGAAAAATTGCTGTTTTCTTGGTCGGCTGTTTTTTAACAACATTTTTAATCCTCTCATATTATTCATCAGTATTCAACTGTCAATCTATCCATCCCATTAACCGTTATCCTCGAATGCTTTTTTGGCATTGATAAGTGGTGACTCATTAGTAAAAAATAAAATAAATAAATAAATTTAAAAAAAAAAAAAAATAAAAAAAAAATAATAAAATAATTTAAAAAAATAAATAAATAAAATAAAAAATAAATAAATAAATAAATAAATTTAAAAATAAAAAAATAAAAATAAATTTAAAAATAAAAAAAATAAAAATAAATTTAAAAAAAAAAATTTAAAAAAAAAAAAAAAAAATGAAAAGATGAAAAAAAAACAATGAAAAAAAAAGAAGATAGGTGACTTGCAAAATCAGTTGATGTGGTCTCAGAAATTGAGAAGCTGGTACTGAATGCTGGTGCCCATATTGAATTCTAAATGAAATCTTATGCTATACACTTTCTCATCAGAATTCTATTTCACTAATAAATTACTAGCTCTAAATAATAGGGAGTTACTTTCCAATCACCCTGTATAGATTAGACTGTGCTAGTGTCAAGAACAGCTGCATATTATGTGAGACATGAGTTAAGTTTCATGCATATTTTTTCTTATTAAAATAAAAATTTAATATTCATTAAAAAGAAACAAGAAATTTAGTACCAATGCAGACATTTTCTCTCTCTCCAAAACAGGAATTTTATTATTTTAATTTTGAGTAAATTTTAATGCATTTTTTAATACTTTAAAACTTGAATAAAAACGACAAAAAAACAAAAACATTCAATAGCAGAAATAAATCAAATATTAATACAAAAAAAATCTTCTTTCTAAAAACAAGAAATATATTATTTGAGATCTAAATCAATTTTCATAAATATTTTCAATCTTTTTTATAAAAGAAAAAAATTTGAATATTAATTAAAAAGAGCTGTAATGATATAAAAAATGAAATATACCTTTAAAATAAACATTCATTTTCAAATTATTTAATATCGTAAATGACAATTATTGGTGTGAAGAAATGGATACTGAAAATGTAATTAAATGAAATTAATATTTCAAATAAAATATTTTTTGTTGAAATCTTAATTACAGTCAGAAGTTTTATTTAAAAAAAATGAAAGAATTATATTATTTGTGACTAATGATGTTGAAAAATGTTATTAAAAATAAAATTACTATTAATTAAAAAGAGTTGTAATTATACTAAATAATGAAATTATCTTAAAAATAAAAATTTCAAATTATTCAATGTTATTACATTGAATAAATGATAATTATAGTAGTAAAAATGTAACAATTTGGCATGAAAAAAATGGATAGTGAAAATTAAATTATAAGAAATTAATACAATTAAAAGAAATCATTTAATTCAAATAAAAAATTATTTGTTGAAAGCTTAGTAACAAATAACAGAATTTTCTTTTTCAAAAAAAAGAAAAAAAGGAAAGTATATTATTTACGACTAATAATGTTTTAAAAACTTTCTATAAAAAATAAAATTGAATATTCATTAAAAAAGTTGCAAAGAGATAAAAAATAAACATTATCAATACAAAAAATATTTTTAATTCTGAAAACAAGAATTATATTATTTTTCATGGAAACTTTTTATAAAAAAAAAAATTGTGACGAATTAGCTTTTTGGCTAGGAACAAAGTTCTGATACTATACTTCATCTTTTCTGTCATCGGTCAGTCAATTAGAAATCCTTCTAGATTGAGGAAATTTTTATTTTTGTCCTAATCCAGCATACTCCTTTTAGAGGAGCTGGATTTTCATGACCTTGTGTATAACTCTGCTCTCGTGGGGAGGTAAGTAAATAGGGACTGAAATGTTTTTAAAACTTTTCATAAAAAACAAAATTGAATATTTATTAAAAAAAAAATTGAATATTTATTAAAAAAAAAAAAAAAGTTGTAAGGATATTAAAAAAAAATAGACATCACTCTGAAAACAAGAATTATATTATTTTTCATGGAAAGTTTTTCAGTTTTTATTTAAAAATAAATTTGATGAATGCTTTTTTGGTATTGATAAGTGCTAACTCATTAGTAAAAGTTAAAAAATAAAAAATAAATTAAAATTTTTTTTTTTTTTAAATGAAATAAAAAAAATGAATAAAAAAAAAAGATGAAAAAAAAAATGAAAAAAAGATGAAAAAAAAATGGGAAAAAAAAAGTAAATTTCAAATTATAAAAAACAATAAATCTCTTGTATTATTTGAATTATTTGGACGACTATTTTCATCTTGATTGTTATATTCACGTTTCGGTCCATGTAAGTTTTGACCTTCAGATGCATCTTTTCAAATTTAGGAATCTTCTAGTCGAACTTCTACCCAGTCATGGCTGACGGAACGAGAACAATCTACCCTGTAGATTAAATAAGTTAAAATTCCATACAAGTTTGAAAAGATGCGGCTGAAGAAAATCAATGGTTACCGTTGTCGGCCAAGGGAAGAGTCTATCAGTGAGGTGATGTACGGAAGTAAAACCTGGCCGTTACATGGAGAGAAATGATATGATGGAGATGTAATGTGAGTCTTAATGACAGGCTTAGATCTGATGACCTCAGAGGAAGATTAAATCTGGACAGTATAGAGAGATGTGTGCAGAACAGGAGACTTTGATGGTATGGCCACATTGAAAGAATGGATGAGTGTTCTTGGATTAATGGATGTAGATCATTTGAGATAGCTGGGTCAGTTGACAGGAGAAGGCCAAGGAAAATATGTGAGGAAGTGATAAAAATGGACTTGAGAGTAAGAGGGATAAATAAAGACCTGGTCAGAGATAGATTAGTTTGGAAGTCAATTTCTAAAAGCCATCCAACACATGTCAGCATGTAAAACGGACGTTAAACCGAATATGATGATGATAGAATGGATGACAGTTTTGGGACCAGTAAATGTAGAACAGTTGAGCTAGCAGGGTCAGTTCACAGGGGAAGGCCAAGGAAAGCAGAAAAATTAATAGACTTGATTACTCTTTATTTCGCATTGTTGTTACGATGGTCGTAATGACTAAGATGTTCGAATTTAAGTTAAAAGTTGATCGTAAACAAGGTTTTAATAGTGTGACCAGGGGAAAAGTTATCTCCACACCGATGATTCTTTTTAGATGAAACATGTCTCTGTGGATAATAATTAAAATATTTTTGTTAAAATAATTATTCATATATATATATATATATATATATATATATATATAATACATGAAAAAAAATTAAATATACTGGAAGCTATCTACATAAAAACACAACAATCTACAATTAATAACATCACATATGAAACCAGTGGTAACATTTTAAATTGCTTAACGTAATGCGATTTTATTCTGTGATGCCAGTCCAGTGCCGCTGAATTTAAATTGTCAATGTCTTTCCTATAACAAGGCGAAAACGTTCTCTGCGGTCTTTTTAAAAATTCTCTTCTTTCTCCAGCTTTTTTGTTCATTTGCTTTTGACATCTGAGGGATGATTTGATGAAGAATCGAAAACGTTTGTGAAACCCATGGAACATTTATTCATTTTTTTGACTTTAATACAAAAAAGACCATCAGAAAAATTGAAAAAATAAAAAAAGGTATAATTAAACAGACGAATTCTGTTATTTTTAACAATGTTATCATAAATATATATGTGTATATATATATATATATATATATATATATATCAGGTTGGAAAGAAAGTAATGTCGTATTTTTTACTTCATCACTTTGCAGCCTCCTAATTTGTACACAGTTCTAGATTTTTTGGTGAATTGGTGTCTTAATATCTTGCTTTGCCTTTCAGATATAGTAATTAGTTGGAAAATATTAAGTTTAACGGTCTCAGCCGTCAAAAAATGGATATTAGTGAGGAGCATCTGAGACATTGAATGCTCTATGAATTCAAAAAAGGAAACTCAGCTGCAGAATCTACAAGGAATATTGGAACTGTCTATGGCATAAATGTTATGAATGATCGAAAATGTCAACGCTGGTTTGCAAAATTTTCTTCTGGAGACTTTAACCTTTCAAATCGGTGACGTTCAGGAAAGCCAACATCAATTGATAAAGACGCCATTAAAGATGCTGTGGAGGTCAATCCAAAGTTAACCAGCAGAAAATTAGCTCAACAATTCAATACAACCCATACCACAATTATTTCATGCCTTCACAAGTTAGGAAAAGTTTCAAAACTTGGACTCTGGGTTCCCCACGATTTGACCGACGCTCAACAAAATCAAAGATTGACTGTTTGCACATCTTTGCTTTCCAGGAATCATCGAGAACCATTTTTGCAAAGAATTGTGACTGGAGATGAAAAATGAGTTCTTTACAATACCCAATGCAAAAGACAATGGTTAGACCGAAACCAAAGTCCACAGCCTGTTCCAAAACAAGGACTACATCCAAAGAAGGTTATGCTCTCTTTATGGTGGGATATGAGAAGACTGATTTATTATGAGTTACTAGAGCCTAATCAAACAATCACAGTAGTTAAATATTGTTCGCAGCTGGATGATCTAAGAATTGCTCTATCAAAAAAACGACCAGCATTACTCAATAGGAAGGGTGTAGTGCTTCAGCATGATAACGGGAAACCACACACAGCAAAACTCACTCTGGGAAAGGTCATGAGTTTCAACTGGGAAGTTTTGCCTCATCCGCCTTATTACCTGACATTGCTCCATCTGACTACCATCTTTTCCGGTCGTTGCAGCATCACTTAATTAAATTTATAAAAATGACGACCAACTCACAAATGACCTAAATTTGTTTTTCTCTAAAAAATCAGAGAAATTTTTTGAAGAAGGCATCGTTGGACAGAAATGAGGGAAATTATTGTGAAGATTAAAATGCTCTAATGTGAATGTTTCAGATGAAATAAATGTGTTGAACAAAAACGACATTACTTTCTTTCCAACCTGATATCAAGGAAGGCGCAATAGCGCTCTATTCCTTTAATAGACTTCAAAAACGACCTATGCTAGAAATCTCATTTCTTTGATCAGTCATAACTCAAAAACCAATAAACCAAATTATTTAAAACTTTGCACAAAATTTTCATTTGATAGGTTCTATAAGTGTGTAGAATTTCAGCATCATTAGTCAAGGCAACCCATAGATCCAGAAAGGTCAGGAGTGATTTTGTGTTATCCGTGTGTACGTACGTACGTGTGTGCCACCCTGTATCTCATCAACTATTTGATGGATTCTACTGATTTTTGGCAGAGATAGAGGTTCTAGGGTCTAGTTGATGGCATTTTAATTTCAGTTTACCATATACCTTAGTTTCCAGAAAATTTTAAAAAACCTTAAAAATTACCATTTTCTTGAGGCATAGCCTTTACAAAAGTAGTGACATTCCATGATAAATGCCAGTATACTGAAATCATATGCCCTTAATAGGGTTAAGATGAAAATTCATATACACTAAATGTACAAAAGCAAGGAAATTCCCAAATTTTTACACTTTTATTGTCATTAAGGGTATTACTACATATCAACCAAACCATTTCATTATCACATCACTACAGTATAAATCTCTATGCATGAGTGGATGAAGTGTGTGAGGTGCGCTGAAGAAAAATTCCTACCAGTAAAATACATAGCCCTGTTGTGCTCGCATACCCTTAATGACAATAAAAGTGTAAAAATTTGGGAATTTCCTTGCTTTTGTACATTTAGTGTATATGAATTTTCATCTTAAACCTATTAACGGCATATGATTTCAGTATACTGGCATTTTTCATGGAATATATATATATATATATATATATATATATATATATATAAATGCTTATTTAAGTATTTATGATGCTATCCAGAAATATTTTTAAGTACTAAATAAAATGAGATTTGACTATGTGGTTTGATTTACGTGTAAATAATAAAAAGCAATTACGTAGATATATTATAGTCTGGTTAAGAATAGTTATATATATTATAGTCTGGTTAAGAATACTTATATATATTATAGTCTGGTTAAGAATAGTTATATATATTATAGTCTGGTTAAGAATACTTATATATATTATAGTCTGGTTAAGAATACTTATATATATTATAGTCTGGTTAAGAATACTTATATATATTATAGTCTGGTTAAGAATACTTATATATATTATAGTCTGGTTAAGAATAGTTATATATATTATAGTCTGGTTAAGAATACTTATATATATTATAGTCTGGTTAAGAATAGTTATATATATTATAGTCTGGTTAAGAATACTTATATATATTATAGTCTGGTTAAGAATAGTTATATATATTATAGTCTGGTTAAGAATACTTATATATATTATAGTCTGGTTAAGAATACTTATATATATTATAGTCTGGTTAAGAATACTTATATATATTATAGTCTGGTTAAGAATACTTATATATATTATAGTCTGGTTAAGAATACTTATATATATATTATAGTCTGGTTAAGAATACTTATATATATTATAGTCTGGTTAAGAATAGTTATATATATTATAGTCTGGTTAAGAATACTTATATATATTATAGTCTGGTTAAGAATAGTTATATATATTATAGTCTGGTTAAGAATACTTATATATATTATAGTCTGGTTAAGAATACTTATATATATTATAGTCTGGTTAAGAATAGTTATATATATTATAGTCTGGTTAAGAATACTTATATATATTATAGTCTGGTTAAGAATACTTATATATATTATAGTCTGGTTAAGAATACTTATATATATATTATAGTCTGGTTAAGAATACTTATATATATTATAGTCTGGTTAAGAATAGTTATATATATTATAGTCTGGTTAAGAATACTTATATATATTATAGTCTGGTTAAGAATACTTATATATATTATAGTCTGGTTAAGAATACTTATATATATTACAGTCTGGTTAAGAATAATTTCACATAAATATAGATATATTGGACAACAAATGTCGACCAAATGCGGATTGCAGGCGAATATGCGTGTGTATGTGTATGTGCATGTGCATGTGTATGTGTATACGGCTAAAAAAAACGGAATATATGCATAATGAATTTAATTAGTTTGGAAGTCAATTTCTAAAAGCCGTCCAACGCGTGCCAGCATGTTAAGACAGACGTTAAACCAAATATCATGATGATAGAACGGATGAGAGTGCTTGGGTCAATAGATATAGAACAGTTGAGGCAGCAGGGTTAGTTCACAGATCTGATTAGCTCCGCAGAAGATTAAATCTGTACAGTATAGGGAGATATACTTGCAATATATCCCTTGAACCCTCTCGTGTCTCATCATTATCTGGTCGGGAGGTAATGGTAGTTAAGTGGATAACGACGTGGACTGACGACCTAGGGTTGCCAAGTTCGAATCCAGTCGGTTCCATCGTATCACTTTCAGTTATGTATGTTTGTAACCTCTACGTGGTCCCTCCTGGTCACGGATCGTCTCACGCCATCTTGCTCTATTATCCAGTAAAGGATGTAGGTCTTTATAGATGCATTCTGAGATGTGTGCAAAATAGGAGACTTCGATGGTATCGCCATGTTGAAAGAATGAATGAGAATTCTTGGGTTAGTAGATGTAGAACAGTTGAGGTAGCAGGGTGATTTCACATGGGAGGAAGTGATAAGAATGGACTTGAGAGAAAGAGGGTTAAATGAAGACTTGGGTAGAGATAGGTTAATTTGGAAGTCAGTTTCTAAAAGCCGTGTCAGCATGTAAAATGGATGTTAAACCGAATATGATGATGATGATGACATCAGCCGAAACGTGGTGAATATAACAATAAAGATGGCAATAATAGTTTTAAAATAATACAAATTATTAATTCTCCTCTAAAAAATCTGTAACATAATATAATCATACGCCAAGGCAATTTCATGTTTGTACATATGTTTTCAACCTCCGCCCCTTTTTTAAAAAATGGGACTGCCCGATTACCGAAGATACAATGCAAAAAAGTAATTTAAAAAAATTTCATCTTATGTCGCTCTTGTGTCGAATGGGAAAATCAAACGAAAATACATTTTCTTGACCTTCATGCTAGGATCAAATTGTAGCATCTCGGTCTTCCAGAAAATAAATTCCACAGATCATGAATAAGGAGGGTGCTGACGATCCGTTCGTCTGGCGGTTGGGGTGGCCGGAGGAGAGGATCCGCTATGAATGGAGTTGGATGCCAGATATGACTCATCTCAACAACTCTGAGTTCTCTCTGACCTGGTGATTGGTCCGGAACGCATTGCCTCTCAATACCATGCAACACAGTTCCAGAATGGAGGATTCATCCGAGTGTCCCCGCTCTGACATGCTCGAAGAAAAAACGCCTGAACACGCTTTCTTCAAATATCGCAAACTCCGGCCGTATTAGGGGTATGTCAACGAGGTGACAGCTCGTATCAATTCAGAGCAGCCTCTGCCGCTAAACGTATCCTACGTAATCGACAACGTCGGGGCGGCGTGGGACAGAGAGAGACGAATGGTGTTTCTCACGATCCTGGCTGTAGCGTGAATGGTAGTGTGTGGACATTGCGTCTGAGAGATGATCAAGAGGTTGTATCTTTTGCTGATCAGGATCTGATCGCATTCTTCAAGCACCAGCTGAAGGTCAAGATCAGATGTGATAGAAAAAGATTATATTCCCCAGTTTTTTTTTTTAAAGTTGGAAACAAGTAGCGAGCTTGTGTGTACGAAAAAGAGTCAAGTATGAGTACGTGTTCCCTGTTTGAGCATGGCGCATGTGGTTCCTGGTCTGGTCGGACTCCAGCCCTTCAGGTAAGTTTAGCCTCTTAGCTAGTTGAGTGCAGGAGGAGGATAGAAAAGGTCAGAAAAGAATTGTGTCCAATTTTAATCCGAGCAAAAATTACCTCTGGAGACGATTGTGGAATGACTACCTCAATAACGGCGGATTGTTATAGTTATAATTGAACTTGAGAGACACAGGGTATGTTTTGAACGTCCACATATTTGATATGGTTGTGATTTGTGAGACATTAGACCTCCTTGGAGAGGGGAGGTAATGTAAAACATAGTCATCATTTGATACTACCTAATGGGCATTCAATTAGAGGCGGGAGGTGGGCAAATTCTGTAAACAAAGTGTAGAAGAATGTAGGCATAGAATCGATATTGGCAGGAAATAACTGGAACACTATAGCAAAAAAAAAAAAAAAAAAAAAAAAAAAAAAATTGCCTAGTGTCAGATTCGAATCTATGCGGGCATAAAATATTGGAATGGGAGGCAAACACTTATCCGCAAGGGCACAAATCTAATAAAAATATTTTGTCTTTTTAACCAACTTAGTTTGGCAAAGGAAGGTTTTGTTTTTTTTTACCTTTCTGCATAGATCTAAAATAGTTTGTCTAAAATAAAGAAATATAAAATAAAATATTCTTATTAAAGTAAAACTATATTAGTGAAATATTTTTTATCCATTTTTAATAAAAAAAGGAAACAATACCGTTTAACTGTGAGGCCGTGACACATACATACAACTTTGCTATATATATATATATATATATATATATATATATATATATTTGTGTTATAGTGGAATAATTCCAGGAGGAAATCCGGGTATGAGAGCTCAATGTAGTAAACAGAGCAATAATAAAATATAATAACACGAAATCACATAATTGTCGATGCAATAATTTATTTCAACCGTTCGGTTTTTTCAAGCATCACTCAGACAATTACATTTTTGAGACTGATAGAAAATTGAATTTCCCTACTACAGTTCCAATACAATCATAGATGGTGGTAGTAGCAACAAATTTGATACATCTTTTATAGAGAGGGGGAAAATTTAAAACTTATATTTAACTATGGCGGGCGAAGGGGAGGGATCTTTAAGTTAATCAACTAAAAACTGCCATGTCAAAATTATGACACATACGACTTGGCGATATCAACCATATAGGCAATTTTACTCACGCGCATACACAAAACTAAATACGCAGACATCATATGCGCACTCACATACATAATCTCACTCGCACATTATCATAATCACATACGCAACTTTTATTCATCTCTAGCCAGAATGCGTCCGGCGAAACTCGTGTTCTCAAAATCGGTTAGAGAAAAGAAAGAAAAAAAGAGAAAGAAAGAAACAATTAACAGGCACAGAGAAGATATAGACAGACCGCGTGTCATAAATTCTCAGTCCGTCTGGGTTCCAAGAAAGGGAATCTAATTGAAATAAGATTACACGCACATACATATATGTATACATACAAATCCATACGCACATACACACACATATATACACATACACACCCACACATATACATATCTATACACATATACATATACACACATATATACATATATATATATATATATATATACATATATATACATACATGAATACACCTATATATATCTCTGAATCTATTTGAAATATTGACTAAATGCATACGCATGTAGTTGTTCACACATGTAAACATACATACACATACATACATACACACATATATACATATACGCACATATACACACATATACATACGCACACATACATATATATCCACACACCTACACACAATATTTACATAACACTCTATATTCTTACTGATGTAATATGAGTTCTAAAAATTAGTCTTACCTTATTTATATTTTAGATTAATTTGATAATCTATTATTATAAATATCATGCGGGGGGGGGGGGGTTATCGTACCTAATGTTATTCAATTTGGTATCTTCACCGTTGTAATTCTAGAGGCCCATCGGATTACTAATTCAAGTCTAATAATGTCTATTGGTAATATTTGACATTTATACTTATATTAATTCAAAAACTAGTGTATTACCTGCAGAAAAAATTTTCATACCACTATCTTATTTTAAGTAAATAATAAATATCCGCGTACACACAAATACTATATATCACCAAGTCAGTAAATCTGTGTCTATCACAAATATTATTATAAATATTATGGGGGGGGGGGTTTACCGTAAGTAATGTTATTCAATTTGGTATCTTCACCGTTATAAGTCTAGAGGTCCATCGGATTACTAATTCAAGTCTAATAATGTCTAGTGGTAATATTTGGCATTTATACCCATATTAATTCAATAACCGCAGAATTTTTTTTAAAAAACACTATCTTATTTTAAGTAAATAATCTGAATAAATAAATATTTCAAAATACCATTATATACGCACAAATACTATATATCACCAAGTCGGCAATTCTGTGTCTATAGCAGATATTATTATAATGTTGGTGGTGGTGGGGGGGGGTTACCTTAAATAATGTTATTTAATTTGGTATCTTCACCGTTATAAGTCTAGAGGTCCATCGGATTACTAGTCGTTGATTATTTTAAATTTATATTTATGTCTGCACTTAGCCATAAGTTCATCTCGTTTATTTAAGAGGTTATTTCGATCATATTTTAGGATTCTTATTTTTTCTTCTAGACATAAGTTGCATCTTTGTCTAAATCCATCTGGAATATTCGAAAAACATAAGATTGACCACGAAACCACCGGGGACCTGTTCTCATTTTTCAGATGCCACCATTGTTTAGCTAACTCCGTTTTGCTCTTGAGTTCTGGGTTATTGAAAGAGTGTTTGTGGTCATAAAAACGTTGTTTCCAGTTTCCCGCGGAGATGCCGATGTAAACCTTTTTATCCCTGTTGTTATCTTCCGGATGAATAGTGGCCTTATAAACCACACACTCAACTTTACAGTTACCGTCCAGTGGGCAGTTATTTTTCACTTGACAATTACATTTATTTACTGTGACCTTATTCTTACTAGAATTGTGAAGTAATTTACGATTATGGGTGCTGATAATTCTGTCCATGTTCTTGGTGCAAGAGTAGCTGATTTTAATGGTTTTTCTATTAAATATCTTCCTAAGTGGATTATTTATGCTAAAATGTTTATCTACCAGGTTCAAGAATACTCTCCCGATGTTGATGTTAGATAGTTGGCAGTAGGGAGGATTGAACCATATTATTTTTCGGCCTCTATTCCTGGATTTTTTTTTATTTTCTTTCTTGGTATATTTGAGTTTTTCATTATATCCGCTTTTCTCTAGCGCTCCATTGTATAAATGCTTATTTGCTTCAAAAATGTCTCTGTTAGCCGAAAGCTTATTTATTCTAGTATTAATTGTTTTAGGTATTTCTTTCGGCTAACAGAGACATTTTTGAAGCAAATAAGCATTTATACAATGGAGCGCTAGAGAAAAGCGGATATAATGAAAAACTCAAATATACCAAGAAAGAAAATAAAAATAAATCCAGGAATAGAGGCCGAAAAATAATATGGTTCAATCCTCCCTACTGCCAACTATCTAACATCAACATCGGGAGAGTATTCTTGAACCTGGTAGATAAACATTTTAGCATAAATAATCCACTTAGGAAGATATTTAATAGAAAAACCATTAAAATCAGCTACTCTTGCACCAAGAACATGGACAGAATTATCAGCACCCATAATCGTAAATTACTTCACAATTCTAGTAAGAATAAGGTCACAGTAAATAAATGTAATTGTCAAGTGAAAAATAACTGCCCACTGGACGGTAACTGTAAAGTTGAGTGTGTGGTTTATAAGGCCACTATTCATCCGGAAGATAACAACAGGGATAAAAAGGTTTACATCGGCATCTCCGCGGGAAACTGGAAACAACGTTTTTATGACCACAAACACTCTTTCAATAACCCAGAACTCAAGAGCAAAACGGAGTTAGCTAAACAATGGTGGCATCTGAAAAATGAGAACAGGTCCCCGGTGGTTTCGTGGTCAATCTTATGTTTTTCGAATATTCCAGATGGATTTAGACAAAGATGCAACTTATGTCTAGAAGAAAAAATAAGAATCCTAAAATATGATCGAAATAACCTCTTAAATAAACGAGATGAACTTATGGCTAAGTGCAGACATAAATATAAATTTAAAATAATCAACGACTAGTAATCCGATGGACCTCTAGACTTATAACGGTGAAGATACCAAATTAAATAACATTATTTAAGGTAACCCCCCCCCACCACCACCAACATTATAATAATATCTGCTATAGACACAGAATTGCCGACTTGGTGATATATAGTATTTGTGCGTATATAATGGTATTTTGAAATATTTATTTATTCAGATTATTTACTTAAAATAAGATAGTGTTTTTTAAAAAAAATTCTGCGGTTATTGAATTAATATGGGTATAAATGCCAAATATTACCACTAGACATTATTAGACTTGAATTAGTAATCCGATGGACCTCTAGACTTATAACGGTGAAGATACCAAATTGAATAACATTACTTACGGTAAACCCCCCCCCCCCCCCCCATAATATTTATAATAATATTTGTGATAGACACAGATTTACTGACTTGGTGATATATAGTATTTGTGTGTACGCGGATATTTATTATTTACTTAAAATAAGATAGTGGTATGAAAATTTTTTCTGCAGGTAATACACTAGTTTTTGAATTAATATAAGTATAAATGTCAAATATTACCAATAGACATTATTAGACTTGAATTAGTAATCCGATGGGCCTCTAGAATTACAACGGTGAAGATACCAAATTGAATAACATTAGGTACGATAACCCCCCCCCCCCCGCATGATATTTATAATAATAGATTATCAAATTAATCTAAAATATAAATAAGGTAAGACTAATTTTTAGAACTCATATTACATCAGTAAGAATATAGAGTGTTATGTAAATATTGTGTGTAGGTGTGTGGATATATATGTATGTGTGCGTATGTATATGTGTGTATATGTGCGTATATGTATATATGTGTGTATGTATGTATGTGTATGTATGTTTACATGTGTGAACAACTACATGCGTATGCATTTAGTCAATATTTCAAATAGATTCAGAGATATATATAGGTGTATTCATGTATGTATATATATGTATATATATATATATATATATATGTATATATGTGTGTATATGTATATGTGTATAGATATGTATATGTGTGGGTGTGTATGTGTATATATGTGTGTGTATGTGCGTATGGATTTGTATGTATACATATATGTATGTGCGTGTAATCTTATTTCAATTAGATTCCCTTTCTTGGAACCCAGACGGACTGAGAATTTATGACACGCGGTCTGTCTATATCTTCTCTGTGCCTGTTAATTGTTTCTTTCTTTCTCTTTTTTTCTTTCTTTTCTCTAACCGATTTTGAGAACACGAGTTTCGCCGGACGCATTCTGGCTAGAGATGAATAAAAGTTGCGTATGTGATTATGATAATGTGCGAGTGAGATTATGTATGTGAGTGCGCATATGATGTCTGCGTATTTAGTTTTGTGTATGCGCGTGAGTAAAATTGCCTATATGGTTGATATCGCCAAGTCGTATGTGTCATAATTTTGACATGGCAGTTTTTAGTTGATTAACTTAAAGATCCCTCCCCTTCGCCCGCCATAGTTAAATATAAGTTTTAAATTTTCCCCCTCTCTATAAAAGATGTATCAAATTTGTTGCTACTACCACCATCTATGATTGTATTGGAACTGTAGTAGGGAAATTCAATTTTCTATCAGTCTCAAAAATGTAATTGTCTGAGTGATGCTTGAAAAAACCGAACGGTTGAAATAAATTATTGCATCGACAATTATGTGATTTCGTGTTATTATATTTTATATATATATATATATATATATATATATATATAAAATTGCAAAGATCAACCAGGGAGCTAGAAGTTTTCAAAATGCTCACTTTGATATATACCGAACTCTAACAGACAAAAATCCTATTTTAATTACCTAAATTACTTCCAGTGAAATGATTTATTTTCTGAATCTATTTATTTAACTTAAAAATTAAAATCAGGTTGTTATATTTCCCCGGGCAACGCCGGGACACGGGTCCTGCTAGTATATATATATATATATATTAAACCAAACGCATGTTTTTCCTCAAGTGTATTGAATAGATGTGTTTATAGAAATGGTTGAATGATTATTATTATTATATATATATATATATATATATATATATATATATATATATATATAAGTATAAGTATAATATAAGTAGAATGCCTGTGTCGTCATCGCCGCTTATAAATGTATTTAATCTACCACAGTTTATCAGCCGTTCAGATATTGGCCGCGAGGTTTAAGACGTTGGGTTGGAGTTGAAAAATACTTATAATCCAGGGTTTCGAATCGTGTGACCAGTAGTGAATAGTCAAACTTCTACGCTGAAGAGTCTTGATTGAAAAAAGATGAAACGTATACGTCCGTAGATAATAAACAACAACAAATATTTTCATATATATATATATATATATATATATATATATAAAAATTGCAAAGATCAACCAGGCAGCTAGAAGTTTTCAAAATGCTCACTTTGATATATACCGAACTCTAACTGACAAACTTCAATCTGAACCCTGCGAAACGGATAATTCCAGCACCAAACTACTGCACAGACTGATAAACTGGACGTTACCAATTGCCGTCTGAATACCAGCCTCTTAGTAAAAATATTTGGATTCCCAAACAATTTGAGTATTATTCTTTTTCAAACATTCATTTCCAACATAACAGCTGTTTTTACTTTGACGTGTTTTTGGACATCATCCACCCTGACTCTACGCTCTCATCTCAACATAAGACTCTCTACTTTTTGGCCTTTATTTTGTTTTATTCTAAGTAAAATTTTCAAAGTTAAATGTTGCCGATAATATTTACAATTACATTGTCGGCTTTTCCCTATCCTCTGATGAAAAGGGTTTATCTTTGAAAATCCATTGCTTAAGGATATGAAGCTCGTTCCTCTGAACTTTTGATGTTCTAATAAATATTGTATCTTTACAATTTTTTATTCTCATCTTTCATCTCTATAATTGATTGCTCTATTCAATATA
>OY744554.1:30982185-31012185 GCA_963556195.1 Sepiola atlantica | reverse complement strand
ACAAGTGATTCAACTGACCTTGAGGCGCTAGAAGAAGGGGATTTATCACTGCGGTCACTCAGTGATACTGGATCATAAGACACTGGTTTGTTGTCGGTCTTTGGATGGGAACGTTTGGCTTCTGAAAATAGATAAACAGAAATTTACAAAATTAAAAAGCATCCTTATCATATTCGGTTACATGCTGGCATATGTTGGACGGCTTTTAGAAATTGACTTCCAAACTAATCCATCTATTTATCCCTTTTTCACCTTTTTCTCCATTTTTGCAATTGTCTTTCAAACTAAAGGAGAGTAGAAAGTGGACCGTGGGTTTACTTTCGGCAGCCTCGTTACTCTTGCTTCCCTTATTTTGAACTTTAGTCCTCACATTTTATGAGCGATGTTTCTGACAAAGGGGGAAAAATTGCTGTTTTCTGGGTCGGAATCTATCCAACTAACACTTATCGTCGGCTAGTTTTTGACCTTGAAGTAGTATTTTCTTTTTAGCTTCTTACATGAAGTGGCTTCATGCCTTGTCTGGAGCGATTTCGATTAAAAAATGAAAGTCATTCATTATCATGGCTTCCCATGTTTTCCTTGGCCTTCCCCTACAAACTGACACTGCTACCTCAACTGTTCTACATCTACTAACCCAAGAACTCTCATCCATTCTTTCAACATGATTAAACCAATGTAGTCTCCTCTTCTGCACACATCTCCCTATTCTGTCCAGATTTTATCTTCCTCTGAGGTCATCTAAGCTTGTCTTTAAGACTCACATGACACACCCATGGTATCATTCTCATATAATTTCTCTCCATGCAACGCATGTCCTCAACCCTCACTTGCCAGGCTTCACTTCCATACATCATCACATTTTGTACACATACCTGATAGACTTTTCCCTTGGTCGACAATGGTAACACTGTTGGTTAGTAACGGCAGAAGTGCCCTTACACCATCCACTCCTAACTCTTCCAATCATCTGCTCTCCCCTGGGCTCTAATGGTATCACCAAAGTAACAAAACTTCTGGACAAGCTTAATAGATTCGCCAACCATATATACTTTTTGTATAGATTGAAACCATGTCTACTCTATCAACTTTAATAATCTCTCTCATATATATATCTCCTATATAAAGGAGAGTTGTCTATGTGTATGTATGTATGTATGTATGTATGTATGTTTGCAAAAGGCTCCCTAAATACTCGACAAATCGCCATAAAGTTGGGGGCGGGGGCGGGGTGAGACGACCGAGGAAGACAAAGATAGTACTTTTAATTATAGAAATATGTTACACTTTTTCCCCGGGCAACAGGGAGAGGGGTAGAGGGAGCAGGGATGAGGGGGCGACCGGGAAAGAGAGAGATTGTTACCAATTTTGCCCCGGGCAACAGGGGGGGGGTGTCAAGGGCTCTCCCTTGACGACCAGAGAAGAGAGAGACTGTTACACTTTTGCTCCGGACAACACCGGGTAACCTCTGCTAGTATATATACATAAGTTAGGTGTGTGTATATATCTATATGTACAGGATAATCTCCTAAACTAATGCATGGATCATTATGAATGGATCATACTGAATTTTGGTTTGGTAGTTTTGTTTTACGGCATATCAACCTTTTTTGGGTTATTTAATGCCGAATCTGGTCTTGTTTTCTTCTCTTTTTTGTTTCTTTCCCCTTTTAATATCTGTTTCTATTTAACCCATAGTTGGGACCCTAACAGGTACTACCACTCCGGGTCAGGGTGGACCTGGGAGCAATGGTAATTAAGAGGAGGCTCCACATTCCCCAAAGTCCGTAAGCCGGATCTCACCATCGGATGTAGTTTAAGGTCATATCCAGGACCGGGAGTAGGGTAGGAAAAATAAAAATAAAAAAGGGGAGGGAGAAAGGGAGAGGGGCTGTTGTTTTTGTTTTTGGTTTTGTAGAACATAATTAAGTTTTACAAAAAAAAACAAAAAAAAAAAAAAAAACGTCAATGTAGGTGAATTTCGTCTCAGGGAGCCACAGGGCAGCCTGATCTGGTATCACCAGCTGAATTTTAGAATATACAGGGTGTTTCAAAAGTCTTGGGAACATTACAAATGCGTATATCTCATTAACTATTCCAGGTAGAAAAATTAAACTGGTGCCATTTTAAAGCTTGCTTAATCAAGTTTTTGGTCATACTAATGATTTTCGTGTTATCTTTCCAGGTGCAGTAATGGCGTTCTCTAAACAAGACAAGGCATTTTGCGTCCTCCAATTTGCAAAGACTGAATCGTGGACATGTGTTCAGCGTGCATTTCGCAGGAAATTTAAAAAAGAAGCCCCTGAAAGGAAATCCATTGTCAGATGGCATGCTAAATTTGTGAAAGATGGGTGTTTGTGCCCAAGTAAGCGAACAGGTCGCCCTTCAACTTCAGAAGATGCAGTTGAGCAAGTTCGGACAGCCTTTCAGCGGAGCCCCCGTAAATCAATGAGAAGAGCCAGCAGGGAACTTTAGCTTGCTCCAGCAACTGTCTGGCGTGTCTTAAGGAAACGACTGCAAATGGTAACTTACAAGCTCAAGTTGGTCCAAAAGTTGAAGGACACTGATAAGCCACTTCGCCGTGACTTTTGCATTGCAATGCAAGAGAAGTTGGAAGATAACGGCTTTGATGACCGGCTTGTTTTTAGCGATGAGGCGACCTTCCATCTGAATGGCAAAGTTAACCAGCATAACACTCGCATATGGGGTACTGAGAATCCTCATGAACTTCTTGAGCATGAGCGAGATTCACCAAAAGTGAACGTGTTTTGTGCAATTTCCAAGAAAGGTGTCTATGGACCGTTCTTCTTTGAAGAGGCAACTATCACTGGTGAATCCTATCTCAACATGCTGGAAGACTGGTTAATGGCTCAGTTGGAACAAGCAGAATCTGATGACTTCATTTTTCAACAAGATGGTGCACCACCACACTGGAGTCTTAGAGTAAGGCAGTTTCTTAACACAAGGCTGCCTGGTAGATGGATTGGGAGATCTGGGCGAGGTGATGACGTTCTCATGCCCTGGCCTCCTAGGTCTCCAGATCTTACCCCATGTGACTTTTTCCTTTGGGGCTTTGTCAAGCAACAAGTCTATGTGTCGCCCCTTCCAAGAGATATTGATGAACTAAAGGCTCGAGTAACGGCAGTTGTGGGAACCATTGACGTCAAGATGCTGGAACGCGTTTGGCAGGAAATGGACTATCGATTAGATGTCTGCCGTGTGACGAATGGTGCTCATATTGAGCAACTTTGAAGATTCCCCACAAAACTTGAAACTTTAACCTTTCCAACGGTACCGATTTCATTTTTCAACTCCTAATAGTTTTTGAGTTATTAAATATCGTTATGTTCCCAAGACTTTTGAAACACCCTGTATATTCAAGGCAACATGGTGAGTAACATGGGCACATTTATTTTTTGTAAATTTGAACATTTAGCGGCTTTATATAACATGCATATCAAGTTAGGTATATGTATATATTTATATGTTTATATGTATAGGATTCACTCCTAAACTAATTAGCTAAGCATTACAAATTTTGGAACACACTTTCTAGGCGTAAGGGTGAGTAATGTTGGCTATATTTAGTTTAATATTCCTCCAACTTAAGTTTCTTTTGAGTATTTTAAAGAGATTTCATGGCACATAATATGGACACAACGTCCCATTTGAAAATTTAAATATTTCAGAGTTGCACTGAATGTAGTTCATAGTCATTAGGCATCAATAAAGCAACATTTCCTGAATTTCAATTTCTGCTTAAGACACCGTAAGCTTAAGTTTTAGACATTTTCTAGAATAAAAATCATGCAATGGATTTTGATCAGAATTAGACATAAGGTTTCGTATCATTATATATTGATTTTTATCTCATTAACGGGAAATGTAAGAGTGGTACAAAACTGTTCGGGAATTAATTTTACCCATATTGTAGTTAATTTTTAAGCTTTGAAATTTTGTATTTTTCAGCCTGCTTACCTTGTTGACGAACTGGGGCCGGTGGGGTAGCTGGTTTGTGGTGAGGTCTTCACATGAAAGAGAAAACAAAAACAAAATAAGAACAAAACCCAAAATAACAAAAATGAACTTTTGTAAAAACAAAAACAATCTGCACATTCAATGGTGAAAATGCTATTTGCCATACAAACACATTTCATTTATTAATAGTTTGTCTACAACAAACTATAAAGGCAGTAAACAACACAAGGATGACATGTGATTAAGCATACAGAATACATTGTTCCCATACAACAGAAGAATCATCATCATCATCATATTCCGTTTAATGTCTGATTTACATGCTGGCATGTGTTGGACAGCTTTTAGAAATTGACTTCCAAACTAAACTATCTCAGCCCATGTCTTTATTTATCCCTCTTTCTCTCAAGTTCATTTTTATCACTCCCTCCCATGTTTTCATTTTCTATGAACAGAACCTGCTACCTCAACTGTTCTACATCTATTAACCCAAGAACTCTCATCCATTTTTTCAACATGGCCATACCATCAAAGTCTCCTGTTCAGCACACATCTTCCTATACTATCCAGATTTAATCTTCCTCTGAGCTCATCAGATCTAAGCCTGTCTTTAAGACTCACATTACACATCCATCATATCATTCTCATATCATTTCTCTCCATGAAACGCATGTACTCAATCTTCACTGGCAAGATTTCACTTCTATACATCATCACACTGCGTACACATGACTGCTAGGCTCTTTTTCTAGCCGACAGTGGTAACTCTCTGCTGGTTAGTAATATCAGAAGTTCTCTTAAATAACTTCACTCCTAATTCTTCCTTAAGCTCCAATGGTATCATCAAGGTAACAAAACTTCGGAGAAGGGGGAGAGAGAGAGAGAATGGAAAGAGAGAGATAGAAGGGGAAGAAGGAGAGAGAAGGGAAAGAGAGAGAGAAGGGAAGAGAGAGAGAGGGGGAAGAAGGAGAGAGGGGAAGAGAGAGAGAGGGGGATGAGAGAGAGAGAAGGGGAAGAGAGAGAGAAGGGGAAGAGACAGAGAAGGGGAAGAGAGAGAGAAGGGGAAGAGAGAGAGAGAGAAGGGAAAAAGAGAGAGAGGGGAAGAGAGAGAGAGAAGGGAAAGAGAGAGAAAGGGGAAGAGAGAGAGAGAGGGGGAAGAGAGAGAGAGGGGGGAAGAGAGAGAGGGGGGAAGAGAGAGAGAGGGGGAAAGAGAGGGAGGGGGAAAGAGAGGGAGAGAGGGGGAAAGAGAGAGAGAGGGGGGAAAGAGAGAGAGAGGGGAAGAGAGAGGGGGAGAAGAGAGAGAGAGAGGGGGAGAAGAGAGTGAGAGAGGGGAAGAGAAAGAGAGGGGGGAGAAGAGAGAGAGAGGGGGAAGAAGGAGAGAGGGGGAAGAAGGAGAGAGGGGGAAGAAGGAGAGAGGGGAAGAAGGAGAGAGGGGAAGAGAGAGAGAGGGGGAAGAGAGAGAGAAGGGGAAGAGAGAGAGAAGGGGAAGAGAGAGAGAGGGGGAAGAGAGAGAGAGGGGGGAAGAGAGAGAGGGGGGAAGAGAGAGAGAGGGGGAAAGAGAGAGAGAGAGGGGGGAAGAGAGAGAGAGAGAGAGAGGGGGAAGAGAGAGAGAGGGGAAGAGAGAGGGGGAGAAGAGAGAGAGAGAGGGGGAGAAGAGAGTGAGAGAGGGGAAGAGAAAGAGAGGGGGGGAAGAGAAAGAGAGGGGGGGGAGAGAGAGAGAGGGGGGAAGAGAGAGAGAGGGGGGAAGAGAGGGGGGGGGGAGGGGGGAAGAGAGAGAGAGAGGGGGGAAGAGAGAGAGAGAGAGAAGAGGAAGAGAGAGAAGGGGAAGAGAGAGAGAGAGAGAGAAGGGGAAGAGAGAGGGGGAAGAGAGAGAGAGAGAAAAGATAATGTCACAAAATGAGCTTTATTTTTTCAAAAGCTGCCAAAAGCTATCATTCATCCTCATTTTCTAGTAAATACTTACTTGTAAAAACATGACCATCAACCAATGTTAATACATTATATATTTAATAATACATATAACAAATATTGACAAGTGATCTCATAATAAATAAAAGTGACGAAATTCATCAATAATTCAGTCATCAAAATATATATATATATATATATATATATATAATTTTAGTTTCAAATATATTGCTCGGGACCACAAAAAACAAAGTAGCGTGTGTAACATCTTCATATTAAAACTTCGAAGCCCTCTTCTTCTCTAGCCGTCTTTTTTCTTTCCCTCTACCCCTTTTTTCGTTTCTCGCTTCAACCCTCTCTTTTTCTTTCGCCCTGCCCATTCCTCTTTTAATATGCTGAAAAAAAAATAATGTAATTCATTTATTGGAGCTATCCTTTTGAAATGTAAGACTGTAATCTTACATTTATTATTTCTGGACAATGCTGAGTAAAACAAAGCACAATGAAATTCTTGATCCCGGGTAAATCTGTTCCCCTCCACTTCGCTTTCACAATAATATCAAGAGAAATGATGTTGATAATGAAAATAGTCCAAAGAGATTTAAATGCAAGACTTTAATTTTACATTTATTGCTCCCGACCAACTCCAAGTTAGACAAAAGATTCTGTTACACCACCTCGCTTACAAAATATGATACAGTAACATTTTTAATGACGATTTCATTGCTCCCAGACAACGGTGAGTAGAACAAAAGTTGCTGATATATATAAATATATATATATATATATATATATATATATATATATATATATATATATACATCCAAGCTCTTATTTGTCTCCATCGTCTTACACACAAACTGGTTGATATGAAGACTTACTGCAACAATAATGGGCATGATGGTCATAGAATGATCTAGGAAAGGAAATTTCCATGTTGAAATTGGATTAGGAAAAAGCAGAAATTTCCATTAGAAATTTAAAAGTAGAAATTTAGCTAATGTGTCAGGAAATGACGCCATGCACAGAATGTCCCGAGGGACACGTAGCAACTAAGCTAGTCAAATTGTTCTCTTGGGTGGTTGGTCTGAAGAAACCGAACGTCCTTTTCGAACCTCTCCCTCCGTTCCTTCCCAAGGAGAAGCTTAATATTATGCAAACATCAATGTATACTAGATGTAATATGAATGTATTTGTAAAAAGAAGAAAAAAATCAACAAACGAAATTGGAAACCAGAGCAAAATAATGTTGTAGGTGTTTTTAACTGCTTCAATTATTACAACCACTTATGCAGCGATGAGAAAGAGAGGGATGCAACTCAGACAACACTACCATCATAACTATGATTACTACGGTTACAAAGAGAGAAGAAAGATAACGTCTAGTGAGGTTTAAAAATTGCCTGGGTAGCCCCGTCAGCATTCCCCGGTAGGGGCGCCTCAGGCAGTAAGCAATAAACTTACTCCTCCCCAAAGAGGGGAGGCGAAGCCTGGGAAGGTGGACCTCCTAGAATTGCACAGGACAGACCCATAGTCCGGCGGCCAAGACAATACCAGTCTATGGGTGCAGTATCCACCGGAACAGATACTACACTTTGATCTTAGCCAAAAGGCGTTATTTAACCCCTACCCACAATAGGAATATGTGACACAAGGTCGGAAAGTGGGATTTGAAAAGCCAGCGCTCGAGAAAGTGAGCACTCTGGCCATTAAAAATTGCCTGCGCAGCCCCGTCGGCATTCCCCGGTAGGGGCGCCTCAGGCAGTAAGCAATTAGCTTACTCCTCCCCAAAGAGGGGAGGTAAAGTCTGGGAGGGTGGACCTCCTAGAACTGCACAGGACAGATCAGACCCATAGACCGGCGTAAATCAAGCCCCGAAGGTCAAGACAATACCGATCTATGAAGTGCAGTATCCATCGGAACAGATACTACACTTTGATCTTAGCCAAAAGGCGTTATTTAACCCCTACCCACAATAGGAATATGTGACACAAGGTCGGAAAGTGGGATTTGAAAAGCCAGTGCTCAAGAAGGTGAGCACTCTGGCCATTAAAAATTGCCTGCGCAGCCCCGTCGGCATTTCTCCGGTAGGGGCGCCTCAGACAGTAAGCAATTAACTTACTCCTCCCCAAAGAGGGGAGGTAAAGCCTGGGAGGGTGGACCTCCTAGAACTGCACAGGACAGATCAGACCCATAGACCGGCGGAAATCAAGCCCCGAAGGTCAAGACAATACCGATCTATGAAGTGCAGTATCCATCGGAACAGATACTACACTTTGATCTTAGCCAAAAGGCGTTATTTAACCCCTACCCACAATAGGAATATGTGACACAAGGTCGGAAAGTGGGATTTGAAAAGCCAGTGCTCAAGAAGGTGAGCACTCTGGCCATTAAAAATTGCCTGCGCAGCCCCGTCGGCATTTCTCCATTAGGGGCGCCTCAGACAGTAAGCAATTAACTTACTCCTCCCCAAAGAGGGGAGGTAAAGCCTGGGAGGGTGGACCTCCTAGAACTGCACAGGACAGATCAGACCCATAGACCGGCGGAAATCAAGCCCCGAAGGCCAAGACAATACCGATCTATGAAGTGCAGTATCCATCGGAACAGATACTACACTTTGATCTTAGCCAAAAGGCCAAGAAGAATTGGGTGCTTGGGAGAGTAAATAACAATTCTCAACTCATACACATACTGAGAAAAGCAGCACAGACACAATGCCTATTAAAGTGACTCACGCGTACTGTCATATGCACTGACAAAAGACAACACACACAATGTTGAATTCTCTCACATTGTCATAGGCAGATACGCACTGACAGATAACAAACATATACACGCATTCACATCTAACATTCGTAACTTTTCTCTTTGAACTTTCTACAATATGAGAACTCTACTTATCAAACGAACATTTACTCACATAAAATAACTTAACTAATTGTAATTTTGTGTATATAAATATATATTATATATTTTATATATATTATATACGGTACAAATCACGTTGACACACCGGTTCCCGTTAGATCACCGAAGTTAAGCAACGTCGAGCCTGGCCAGTATTAAATGGGTGACCATTTGGGACTACCAGGTGCTGTATGTGCTCTCTGTTTATCTCGGCATTGTTTCCAGTCGTCTTGAACTGCTTGCCATTGGAATCAAGCAGTGCCGACTCAGGAGAGGTGTTGTTAGCGATTGCGCAACCCTTGCTTCATAATTACATGCGCAGCCAGCCCCTTATAGGGGTATCCATAGTCTCTCTAGACCGAACGGAGGGCCTGTCTGTCTATATATATATATAGTCTCGGAAGTTTCTCAACCATTAAAACTATAAAAAAAAAAAAAAAATATATATATATATATATATATATATAAAAAAAAACTTATAGTCTCAAGTCTTCCAGTGGAAAATCACTCATGTAAGTCAATTTATTTTTTACAGTTATTATATTAGTTAGTTTCTAACACTATTTTAAGGGATCATCAGTTGTTTACCATGAAAAACTGTTTCGGGAATATATATATATATTATGTTTGTTAAACATTTTTTATTCAACATTCAAGTTTTTATCTGTTTTTAAACATTTTTCAGCATTTATTCCATATTGATAGTCAGTGTAGATCTTAGCACGGTTTCTAAGACGCAACAAAAGTCAACACCTTAAATACGCTACATTCTACGCTGTTACAATAGTAAAGCCAGCCGAGTTGGGTTCGAAGACAGCGTTTATGGCGGACCAACTAGTAGCTTCCTGCAGTTTCCCATCCTGAACTTGTGCATCCTGCGTGCAGAGAAAAGTCTGGCTGTTGGATAATGGCCCTGTAGGAACGGACGCATCTTGAGGTGGACGTATCTGTTGGAAATCGTTTGGTTTAGCTTGCGCGATTTAGTGCGGGTGGACTCATGCAGTCGGGTGCAGAATAGGGCTGTTCTCACGGTTGGAGCTCACAGACATGACAGGCCACCATTTTGATGAGACCTTTTAGGTCGGGGGTTCAAAGGAGTCAGGCTGTGACGAATATGCACCTGCACATAGAGGCTCTGTGACCCCACGGGCTTTTGCGTGGGAAGCAGAGTTTGTGTAGTCTGGGTTTTGGAGGCGAGCCTATGAGACGTGATTTAAGATGTAGTCCGCAACAACATTAGGGGAATTGATTCCCTAAGAAAATACAAGCGAAAGATATCTTCCCCCCTCCACGAATGGTTAGGACTTAATTGATAAGTAATTATGAAAGCAGTAATTTGCTCTCTCTCTCGACGTTGGTGAATATCTCCAAGCCGATGGATAACAAACGCCTGTAATAAAAAAGAATTGAAAGTTTAAAAGATTGTTTGTCTTCTGAGTCGGTCATGGAACTTTTGTGTTGTAGCGGCGTGGTTCACGGCAGAAAGAAAGAAGAAAGAATTTAACCACTAGGCGACACACCCCTCCACGCAGCGAGGAAAGAATGAGGGTGCGAGAAATTTAATAGTATGCAAATTATATGATTTATGGTGTTAAAAATGACGAGTGATTAAACGAGAACTGCCACGGCCCGTTCCGGGACGAGTATACGAAACGAGAACTGCTGCGGCCCAAGCGGCGGCTATGCAACATGGCGTCCAAGTGAATTTGACATAACAAGTCGAGCTGTGGACCTCCTTACAGAAGTCAAGTCCCCACAGGCAGGGATGTGAGTAGTAAATGGCAAAAAAAAAAAAAAGCTGAAATAGAGATGATTTCCCAACCTGGGTAACCATGCCCCCCTTGTATGCATGTGTGTGATATAGAGGGTAGTGTAAAAAAAAAAACAATAACTAAAAACAACTTGAATTATGTGCTAGTGATAAGTAGTAAAATACATTTTAAATAATTTGAAAAAAACCAAAAAAACAGGCTAATTTATAAATAAATTAATTATCAAATTAATTGAACTGACAATTTTCAGATTATTATTTTTGGCTTGGTTTTCTTAAACAACTCCAATCAGTTTCAACTAAGAAAGTTAAAATTATGAGAAAGATACCGAATTCACATATGGGGGAAGGAGACAGGAAGTCATTTTTTGATGAAACAACAGTCATCTAACTCTCCCACCCCCTTCATGAATCGTTTGAAGTCTTAGCCTTCAAAGCAAAAATTAACATTTTCAGTTTTCAGAAAAAACTGTCATAAGAGGGAAAAGGGAGGCAAGGCAAGACAAGATGGAGAGAGAAAAAGAAAGAGAGAAAAAGAAAGAGAGAAAAAAGGGAGAAGGAGAAATAAAATCCAGCTAATCATCATCATCATTATCATGAACAACAATAACCGGTTTATTTGTTGAATCAGGCCACAATTAATCCTTTGATGAGGGTGGGGCCTGATTGTCCAGTCTCGATCTAAGTCTTCCCCTCCATTCTTATCTTTGGTGAGGCTCGACAGAATCAGCAACAAAAAATAAATATACGGCATAACCGTGTTGACACACCAAAGTTAAGCAACACGGAGCCTGGCCAATACAAGATGGGTGACCATTTGGGAATGCTAGACGCTGTATGTCATCTTCCCATGACTGGGATATAATTGCGGCTGGGGACTGCTTGTTAATTTGATATTTCCTGTGAACTTCCTCCTTTGGAGGAAGCCGGCATAGCCAGCCCAGGGCTAATACCACACTAGGTATTACCGATTCGTTTTTAAACAGCGAAAAAAAATAAGGAGGTAAGGCTCTAGCGATTTGGCAGAAATCAGCCTTTTCTTATAAAAGAAAAAAAATAAATAAATAAATAAAGAAAAAACAGATATTGACCAAAAAGCGGAGAACTAACATCCAAGGAGACTCTAACGATTTGGCAGAAATCAGCATTTTCTTATACAAGAAAAAAATAAAAAATAAAAAATAAAAAACAGATTTTGACCAAAAAGCAGAGAACTCACATCCAGGGATTTAAGCTGAAATCCACTTTTTCTGGATTAAAACAAAATGTGTAATTCCACTAAAAGGCAGAAAACTCACGTCCCTGCACAATCAGTGAGTGATAGCAATGTGTTGGCGGTGGATGCAGATAGTCAAACTGCACAAGTCTATCAGTGAGTGATAGCAATGTGTTGGCGGTGGATGCAGATAGTCAAACTGCACAAGTCTATCAGTGAGTGATAGCAATGTGTTGGCGGTGGATGCAGATAGTCAAACTGCACAAGTCTATCAGTGAGTGATAGCAATGTGTTGGTGGTGGATGCAGATAGTCAAACTGCACAAGTCTATCAGTGAGTGATAGCAATGTGTTGGCGGTGGATGCAGATAGTCAAACTGCACAAGTCTATTAGTGAGTGATAGCAATGTGTTGGTGGTGGATGCAGATAGTCAAACTGCACAAGTCTATTAGTGAGTGATAGCAATGTGTTGGTGGTGGATGCAGATAGTCAAACTGCACAAGTCTATCAGTGAGTGATAGCAATGTGTTGGCAGTGGATGCAGATAGTCAAACTGCACAAGTCTATCAGTGAGTGATAGCAATGTGTTGGTAGTGGATGCAGATAGTCAAACTGCACAAGTCTAGGTCGTAAGTGATACTTGAACTTGCAAAGGTTCAGACTCCCCCCCTTTCCAATAATAAAATAAAACTATAAGGTCCTTACCTGTCATCCAAAGATGCTTGAAGCACGGCTAATGTTTGCGATTCATTGTAACAGCAAACTTCGAGAGCGGCTGCAATAACTGTGGTTGGCTGAACCGGAAACTGAGCAACGAATTTTTCATACACTGCAAAAATAGAAATAGGGTTAGGGTTAGAGTAAGAGTTACCTTAAAAATACGGCAGTTTATTTACAAGGTTTCGCAAAATGTTTGAAAATTAAATTCCAAATAATTAATAAAATAATTAGATTACAAATAATTAATTAAATGATTAATTAAATAATTAAAATAAATCAATTAGTTAATTAAATTAAATAATTTAATTAATTAATCAATTAGTTAATTAAATTAAATAATTTAATTAATTAATCAATTAAATAATCAAATTACAAATAATTAATTAAATGATTAAATAATTAAATTAAATCAATTAGTTAATTAAATTAATTAATCAATTAAATAATCAAATTACAAATTGAAAAAATGTTTGAAAATTAAATTACAAATAATTAATAAAATAATTAGATTACAAATAATTAATTAAATGATTAATTAAATAATTAAAATAAATAATTAAATTAATTAAATTAAATAATTAAATTCATTAATCAATTAAATAATCATATTACTAATTGAAAAAATGTTTGAAAATTAAATTTAAAATAATTAATAAAATAATTAAATTACAAATAATTAATTAAATGATTAAATAATTAAATTAAATCAATTAGTTAATTAAATTAATTAATCAATTAAATAATCAAATTACAAATTGAAAAAATGTTTGAAAATTAAATTACAAATAATTAATAAAATAATTAGATTACAAATAATTAATTAAATGATTAATTAAATAATTAAAATAAATAATTAAATTAATTAAATTTAATAATTAAATTCATTAATCAATTAAATAATCAAATTACAAATTGAAAAAATGTTTGAAAATTAAATTAAAAATAATTAAATTACAAATAATTAATTAAATGATTAAATAATTAAATTAAATCAATTAGTTAATTAAATTAATTAATCAATTAAATAATCAAATTACAAATAATTGAAAAAATGTTTGAAAATTAAATTACAAATAATTAATAAAATAATTAAATTACAAATAATTAATTAAATGATTAATTAAATAATTAAATTAAATCAATTAGTTACTTAAATTAAATTAAATAATTTAATTAATTAAATTAAATAATTTAATTAATCAATTAAATAATCAAATTACAAATAATTGAAAAATGTTTGAAAATTAAATTACAAATGATTTTTTCAAGAAAAATGTGGACAAAAATCATTGATAATTAAATTAAAAGTAAAATATAAATTTTTAATTTGTTTCTAAATGATGTCATGCTTTATTTGTTTTTTAAAAATTATTTTATGGTGTTTTTTGTCTGGTTGCAAAAAGTGTGGAAAAAACTTTGAACATTTTGAAGATCAATTTAAAGACTTTCACGAGAACAAACTTTCACGTCAGAATCGAGCGGTGGAGATGGCCCGGACTTACTTCATCTCCGTAGTAAGAGGGTCCGCCTTTGTCTGGCTTGCAGATGGAAAGGGAAATAAGTTTTGGCTTACTAGTTTTCTAGTGAGGATTGAACTCGCAACCTCGAAGTAACAAATCTATTGGTTGCTGCACAATAATATGTGGATTCGCCTTGACGACAAATAGTGAGCCAACGGATTATGTTTTTTTCTGATTGGTTAAGCAAAATTAACTGAAGGAAAATCTGCTAATAAAAAGAGAAGAAAATCAGGAGAAGGAAAAGTGAGTGTCGAGTGAGCCGAATTATTTTTCGTTCATTGGAGCTGAAAGTTACACAGAGGGTTTTTGTGCTTCTACAGGAATTGAACCGAACTGAGTTTTTTTTTTTGTTTGTTTGTTTAACGTTTGGAGTCTAGTCATAGACTTCTGAATTCCCATCTTTCAGAATTTAATTTATTAGAAATGTTGGAATAGATTTTCTGTTAGAATTGGGATGGTTTAACAAAGATTTTTTTTCATCTAAGGTCATCAGATCTAAGCCTGTCTTTAAGACTCACATTACACATCCATCGTATCATTTCCTTCCATGCAACGCATGTCCTTAGCTCTCACTGGCCAGGTTTCACTTCCATATATTATCGAACTGCATACACATACCTGATAAACTCTTCTCTTGGTCAACAGCGGTAACGCTCTGCTGGTTAGTAATGGCAGAAGTTCCTTAATCTAATATACAAAGTAAAGTAAGAGTTTCCCTCTTACATTAGTGCACTATAGCTTTATTGGTACTGTTACAGCTTTTGAACCAGACAAAACCGACTTTTGCCGATGCAGAAATACGTAAACAGATGGAAAATGAACCGGAATCAAAACGAACCGGCGTCAAAATCAAAACGAGGCTGATTTTTAACATGAAAAAAAATAATGAAAGAAAAACACTCACCGTATGTTTATTTTTATAACAATTTATTAATTTTTTGACAAAGAAAATCAATTAATTTTTTTTTCGTGGGAAAGTTAATCAATTAATTTTTTTTTTGACAAAGAAAATCAATTAATTTTTTTTTTGACAAAGAAAATCAATTAATTTTTTTTTCGTGGGAAAGTTAATCAATTAATTTTTTTTTTGACAAAGAAAATCAATTAATTTTTTTTTTGACAAAGAAAATCAATTAATTTTTTTTTCGCGGGAAAGTTAATCAATTAATTTTTTTTTTGACAAAGAAAATCAATTAATTTTTTTTTCGCGGGAAAGTTAATCAATTAATTTTTTTTTTGACAAAGAAAATCAATTAATTTTTTTTTTGACAAAGAAAATCAATTAATTTTTTTTTCGCGGGAAAGTTAATCAATTAATTTTTTTTTTGACAAAGAAAATCAATTAATTTTTTTTTCGACAAAGAAAATCAATTAATTTTTTTTTTGACAAAGAAAATCAATTAATTTTTTTTTTCGCAGGGAAAGTTAAGTTTGTTTTATTTTATTTATTTTATTTTTTTTTGTTGAAAAATTGTGCTTTTTTTTTTAATGAATAAACTAAAAGATTGTAAAGAAAATGAATCTACGATTTTTACTGACTTTTTTCTTTGGGGGGAGGGGAGGGCAATGTAGTATCTGTTCTGTTGTCATAAAACCATCCTCCATAGCATTACCTCCTCCTTTGTTTTGAGTTGGGTTAGTGTAGTCTCTTTTCCGTGGTCATGATACCATTCACCCAAACATTGCCTCTTTTTTTCGAGGGGTGGGTGGGAGGTGAGGTAGTGTAGTATCTGTTCTGTTGTCATGAAACCATCCTCCCTGACATTACCTCCTCCTTTAGGGAGTAGTATTGCATATTTTCTGTTGTCATGAGACCATCCTCCCAGACATTACCTCCTCCTTGGAGGGGGGGGTATTGTAGTATATGTTCGTTTGTCATGGTATCATCCTTCCAGGTTAGCAAATATATGTGACCGGAGGTAGGGTTAGGGTTAATAATTATTAACGAGTAATAATTATAACTAATGGGACCTGTGGAAATTCCACAGTTGTCATCTATCATATATTGCTGCAATGTTTAAAAAGGAGTTTCTGACATATTTCCATTCTATGGATGTCTGGCACGAATGCAAACTTCATGACATTATCGTATCACCTTTGTTCAAACTGAAACATATTTATCTTAGTACTCTGGTTAATTAACTAAGTACTCTGGTTAATTATCTAAGTACTCTGGTTAATTATCTAAGTACTCTGGTTAATTATCTAAATACTCTGGTTAATTATCTAAGTACTCTGGTTAATTATCTAAATACTCTGGTTAATTATCTAAGTACTCTGGTTAATTATCTAAGTACTCTGGTTAATTATCTAAGTACTCTGGTTAATTATCTAAATACTCTGGTTAATTATCTAAATACTCTGGTTAATTATCTAAATACTCTGGTTAATGTAGTTTCAGAATATATCTGGTTATGTGGGTCTATCACAAATAAAACATGTATGAGTTTGAACATATTTTTATTTTATGGACGCTTGGTGCGTATGTAGACCCCACAATATTATTGTACCATCATTTGACAAGACAGATACTACACTTTGATCCTAGCCTGAAGGCCAAGAAAGTGTATTTTACTTAGAGTTCCACATTCGACACACCAGCGGCATCAGATGAAATTTTAAAAATTACTTTTTTTTGCATTGCATCTTCAGCGTATGGGGCATTCCATCTTTTAAAAAAGGAGTGAAAGGCGATAACGTATGTACACATATAAAATCTGCTAGTATCAAATATTTGCCTCCGGAGGGCGCATATGTTAGCTAATGCATCTAATAATCAATGTCTGATGCGTTTTCGCTTCTCATTTGAACGGAACAAAATTGACTTTAATCTTTAATGAACTTTACATTATTGTATTGGTTTCCAATTCCCAATCAATTAACATCGGAATGTTCACCAAGATGTAAAAAGACTAAAATTGGAAATGGATAAATAATGACGACATGCGGAAGCGGATCGGAGATGACAGAGGGGAGAGGTTCAATATAATCATTCGGGGGGGGGGGGAATAAATTGAACAAGAATGAATACACTTAAGACGTGTACATTCAATCTTCTCATTAAGTGATAAGAATGATATTTCAAATTTACACATGATGGAAGAGCCTCTTGAATTCACATTATCGGATGGAACAAAAAGACCATGACAGCTGAAAATGTTATCAGAAGGAACATAAAGACCATGAAGGCTGAAAACGTTATCAGAATGGACATAAAGACCATGAAGGCTGAAAACGTTATCAGAAGGAACATAAAGACCATGAAGGCTGAAAACGTTATCAGAAGAGACATAAAGACCATGAAGGCTGAAAACGTTATCAGAAGGGACATAAAGACCATGAAGGCTGAAAACGTTTTCAGACGAGACATAAAGACCATGACAGCTGAAAATGTTATATTTAGAGATACACAGCCATGAAGGCTGAAAACGTTATCAGAATGGACATAAAGACCATGAAGGCTGAAAACGTTATCAGAAGGAACATAAAGACCATGAAGGCTGAAAACGTTATCAGAAGAGACATAAAGACCATGATGGCTGAAAACATTATCAGAAGGGACATAAAGACCATGAAGGCTGAAAACGTTTTCAGACGAGACATAAAGACCATGACAGCTGAAAATGTTATATTTAGAGATACACAGACCATGAAGGCTGAAAACGTTATCATAAGGGACATAAAGACCATGAAGGCTGAAAACGTTATCAGAAGGAAAATAAAGACCATGAAGGCTGAAAACGTTATCAGAAAGGGACATAAAGACCATGAAGGCTGAAAACGTTATCAGAAGGGACATAAAGACCATGAAGGCTGAAAACGTTATCAGAAGGGACATAAAGACCATGGAGGCTGAAAACGTTATCAGAAGGGACATAAAGACCATGAAGGCTGAAAACGTTATATTTAGAGATACACAGACCATGAAGGCTGAAAGCGTATACAGACAGGATACAAAGACTAAAAATGTTATCATTCGGGATACTAACACGATGATGGGTGAAAACATCATTAGAAAGGACATAAAGACCATGAAGGCTGAAAACGTTATCAGAAGGGACATAAAGACCATGAAGGCTGAAAACGTTATCAGAAGGAACATAAAGACCATGAAGGCTGAAAACGTTATCAGAAGAGACATAAAGACCATGAAGGCTGAAAACGTTATCAGAAGGGACATAAAGACCATGAAGGCTGAAAACGTTTTCAGACGAGACATAAAGACCATGACAGCTGAAAATGTTATATTTAGAGATACACAGCCATGAAGGCTGAAAACGTTATCAGAATGGACATAAAGACCATGAAGGCTGAAAACGTTATCAGAAGGAACATAAAGACCATGAAGGCTGAAAACGTTATCAGAAGGGACATAAAGATCATGATGGCTGAAAACATTATTAGAAGGGACATAAAGACCATGAAGACTGAAAACGTTATCAGAAGGGACGTAAAGATCATGATGGCTGAAAACATTATTAGATGGGACATAAAGACCATGAAGGCTGAAAACATTATTAGATGGGACATAAAGACCATGAAGGCCGAAAACATCATCAGAGGGAACATAAAGACCATGATTGCTGAAAACATCAGACGGGACATAAAGACTATGAAGGCTGAAAATGTTATATTTAGAGATACACAGACCATGAAGGCTGAAAGCGTATGCAGACAGGTTACAAAGACTGAAAATGTTATCATTCGGGACACTAACACCATGAAGGGTGAAAACGTCATCAGACGGGACATAAAGACCATGAAGGCTGAAAACGTTATCAGAAGGGACATAAAGACCATGAAAGCTGAAAACGTTTTCAGACGAGACATAAAGACCATGAAAGCTGAAAATGTTATAATTAGAGATTCATAGATCATGAAGGCTGAAAACGTTATCAGAAGGGACATAAAGACCATGAAGGCTGAAAACGTTATATTTAGGGATACACAGTCCATGAAGGCTGAAAGCGTATACAGACAGGACATAAAAACCATGAAAGCTGAAAACATCATCAGGCGGAACATAAAGACCATGAAGGCTGAAAACGTTATCAGAAGGGACATAAAGATCATGATGGCTGAAAACATTATCAGAAGTGACATAAAGATCATGATAGCTGAAAACATTATTAGATGGGACATAAAGACCATGAAGGCTGAAAACATTATCAGAGGGAACATAAAGACCATGATTGCTGAAAACATCAGACGGGACATAAAGACTATGAAGGCTGAAAATGTTATATTTAGAGATACACCGACCATGAAGGCTGAAAGCGTTATCAGAAGGGACATAAAGACCATGAAGGCTGAAAACGTTATATTAAGAGATACACAGACCATGAAGGCTGAAAGCGTATGCAGACAGGTTACAAAGACTGAAAATGTTATCATTCGGGACACTAACACCATGAAGGGTGAAAACGTCATCAGACGGGACATAAAGACCATGAAGGCTGAAAACGTTATCAGAAGGGACATAAAGACCATGAAAGCTGAAAACGTTTTCAAACGAGACATAAAGACCATGAAAGCTGAAAATGTTATAATTAGATATTCATAGATCATGAAGGCTGAAAACGTTATCAGAAGGGACATAAAGACCATGAAGGCTGATAACGTTATATTTAGGGATACACAGTCCATGAAGGCTGAAAGCGTATACAGACAGGACATAAAAACCATGAAAGCTGAAAACATTATCAGATGGACCATAAAGACCATGACGGCTGAAAACGTTATCAGATGGGACATAAAGACAATGAAGGGTGAAAATGTAAGAGGAAATTCAAAGACCATGAGGCTGAAAACGTTATAATTGGAATCAGAAAGACCACAAAGCCTCAAAATCTTATCACTGGGGATGCAAAGACGATAAAGAATGAAAATGTTATCATTGAGGACACAAAGACCACAAGGTCTGAAAACTTTACTAGAGAAGACAAAGGTCATGAAGAATGCAAAGACTGCAAAGGCTGAAAATGTTATTAGATGGGATACAAAGAGCACAAAGGCTGAAAATGTTATATTTGGGGACACAAAGACTGCAAAGGCTGAAAATGTTAGAAAGAACACAAAGGCTGAAAATGTTATAATTGGGGACACAAAGAGCACAAAGGCTGAAAATGTCATAATTGAGGACACAAAAAGCACAAAGGCTGAAAATGTTATAATTGAGGACACAAAAAGCACAAAGGCTGAAAATGTTAGATGGGACACAAAGATTGCAAAGGCTGAAAATGTTATTAGATGGGATACAAAGAGCACAAAGGCTGAAAATGTTATAATTGGGGACACAAAGATTGCAAAGGCTGAAAATGTTATTAGATGGGACACAAAGGGCACAAAGGCTGAAAATGTTATTAGATGGGACACAAAGGGCACAAAGGCTGAAAATGTTATTAGATGGGACACAAAGGGCACAAAGGCTGAAAATGTTATTAGATGGGACACAAAGGGCACAAAGGCTGAAAATGTTATTAGATGGGATACAAAGAGTACAAAGGCTGAAAATGTTATATTTGAGGACACAAAGAGCACAAAGGCTGAAAATGTTAGATGGGACACAAAGATTGCAAAGGCTGAAAATGTTATAATTGGGGACACAAAGATTGCAAAGGCTGAAAATGTTATTAGATGGGACACAAAGGGCACAAAGGCTGAAAATGTTATTAGATGGGACACAAAGGGCACAAAGGCTGAAAATGTTATAATTGAGAACACAAAGACCATGAAAACTGAAAACATTATCAGAGTGGACCACGAAGACTGAAAATGGTATAATTGCGACAGAAAGACCACGACAGTTGAAAGATTTATCAGAGGGGGGCATAAAAACTATGAATAATGAAAATGTTATCAGTTGCGGCACAAAGATCACAAAGGCTGCAAACCTTATCAGAGAGGATGCAATGGCCATGAATGTTGAAATATGGCTGCCATAGTTTGCAATTTAAAAATAAAAAAGACAGCCACCACTTCATAACGACACAATTGTATTACTTTTTTTTTGTTTTGCCCATCTTTCATCACATTTTTTTATTAGTTTTTTTTAGATTTCATTCATTAAAAAAACAAACTAAGAACACATTGAATTTAAAGTGCTTCAAAAAAAATTTCTCATCCTCTTCTAACATATAAAATCATCTTGTGAGATTTTTAAGTTGGACCTAAATAGCATTTAAGCCGACATATCAAACTAGCTAATTTACATTTATTACTGTTGTACCATGTTATTGGCACCATAACAACATCTTAGCTATAGTTTATTTAAAAGAAATATGTAATGACACTCGGACAACTGGTAATATGTAAACATTTTTCAATTATGATTAAAAATTATCAAGGGAAATAACTCATTTATTTTTTATTAAAGAATATAAAAAAGTTATCTCCCTTACAACTAAAATGTAATTTCTTTTTCTGTATAAGTTTAAAAATGTGCAAACAAATAAAAATTAAAAACTAAAATTACTTCACTGCATCCCGGACAGCACCGGGTGGGGACAGCTAGTCAGAAATAGGATGCTATAAATAATATTTAGTATGAATTATTATTAGTGGAAGTAGAGAACTTCTTCGGCTAAATTCAAAGTCAAGCATTTAGGATACTGATTTTACACTTATGCATCGTATACGGTGTGATACAATGAAGGCCGCTAGAATAGTAAGTGACTCATCGACAGAGACAAAAAAAAATGCGGGAGTGGTCAGTTTCCATTGTTTAGGACAGGTGACTCAGACAAGAAACCGGACACGACATTTAGGAGTGACAACGTTTTATGACAGTTTGATGACAGTAAGGTCTATGGCAAAAAGTTAACGAGTTTGGGTTTTGGAATGAAGCCGATCAGTTAGGATCAGAACCTCCCCAGAGATCGGATTGGACCGGGAAAACGATGAGATGAGCTGACGACTTGAGAAACGGCAATGAGAGTCTGCGACGGCGTCACACACACTCATAGTTCCAACTAAATTATACACAACGTATATGTGTTTGTGTTCTTTCTCGAGAATTGAGTTTCCTTTATTTAACTTGTGGATCAGTGCTGTGCCTTCGACGATTCGTCAGTGGATAGACGACTCGGCTAGATGATGAAGACAGGAAGAAGGCCACGGACACACAACATTGGGGTTGACGGTCGTTGAGTGGGGCGACATAGTTCTACAATGGCACTATGCTAAACTTGTCCCTTTCATATGCAAGCATAATTGGGGAGCTGAAAATACACTTGGACCAAAACAAAAAAAAAAGACATCAATGAAAGATAAAACTGACTTACGCCTTTCTTTTTCTGCTTCACTTGGGCCTGCCGGATAAGCAGACGGAGATGGACTTCTTTTCGGAGAGGACGATTTATTGGGTGAGTATGAACGTTTCGGGGATAGTTGCCTAGGAGACCGACTCGGCGATCCAGTGTGGTGTGGAGACAAATTGGAGATGTTGTTTCTGTTAGCATGGTTGAGTGGTGAGTTTTCCCTTGAGGCACTGCTGTGCCCCTTCTGCTGGTACCTATGTGGAGATGTGTTGGAAGAGGTATGGTAAGGACTCTTGCCGCCAGACCCAGGTCGATTACCAACTGGACGATATCCGAGTTGAATCAAACGTGACTCTGCTTTCACTTTATCCTGATTTGTACTAAAAAAAAAAAAAAAAGAATCATTTTTAAAAAATTGGTCAAATTTTGGACTAGTGAATTTATTGCAATAAAAACAACCTTACTTTTTAAATAGTCCAATTTTTGGCATTTCTAGTCCAATAATCATAAACATTTAGCATTTCTGTGAAACATCATATCATCATATTCGGTTTAACATCGGTTTTACGTGCTGGCATGTGTTGGACGGCTTTTAGAAATTGACTTCCACACTTATCTCTGGTCAGGTCTTTATTTATCCTTCTTTCTCGCAATTCCACCGTTATCCCTTCCTCCCATGTTTTCCGTGACTTGCCACCTGCCAACCGACCCTGCTACCTCAACTGTTCTACATTTACCAACCGAAGCAATCATATCCATTGTTTTATTATCATCATCATAATCATCATCATCATCGGTTTAACATCTGTTTTACATGCTGGCATGTGTTGGACGGCTTTTAGAAATTGACTTCCAAAATAAGCTATTTCAGGCCAGGTCTTTCTCTCAAATCCATCCTTATCACTTCCTTATGTTTTTCTTCACTGTCCCCTGCCAACTGACCCTGCTACTTCAACTGCTCTAGATTTACTAATCCAAGCACTTGTGTCCATTCTTTCATCATCATACTTGGTTTAACGTGTGTTTTACATGCTGGCATGCATTGGACGGCTTTTAGAAATTGACTTCAAAATTAACCTATCTCTGGCCAGGTGTTTATTTATCCCTCTTTCTGTAGAAATAAAACCATGTAATTCTAGTCATACAAACGAGATGGACCTTAGAATGGTATTACATAAGAGTTTTACTTGTAAGTCACTCGTCTTAACTCCCGCTGACGTAAAATATTTTAAAAATATGATCCTCCTCCTCCTCCTCCTCTTCCTCCTCCTTCCACCAGTTACAAACCACATATGTGTTTGGGCTGACCAATGATATCATGGAATTAACCTCAAGATTCTTAACTACATACTTTAATTTTATGTAATAATTTAATTATAAATTCACTTTTATTTCGTAATGTTCTAAATTGCTGACGGCATAAAGACGTGGAAAAGTTCATTAGTAGCTTCAGTCATCTCATAGATATAGAGCATGAAACATGTAGGTAGGTAGTTAGGTAGGTAGTTAGGTGTATAGTATTTGGTCGTTACAAAAATAATGGCCGCCTGAAGCGCTGGGTTTTAAAAAGTCATTTTAACACAGAATTTGTAGTTTATTTCTGATAAATTTTAACATATATAATAATTAATGTGTTTTCAATAATAATTTGTAACTTTTTTTCAGATAGAAAGTATTTTTGAAGCATAGAAGACCCTCAATGATGAACATGCCAAAACATGACCTTCGTCTTCTTAAGTTGCATGAGGTCAAATTTGGGCACAATGCCTCCGAAACTTCTGCCAATATCAACAGAGCATTGGGAGATGGATCCACACGCGATAGAACAGTACGAAGGTGGTTCCAGAAATTCCGTAGTAGAGATGAGAGCCTTGAAGATGAAGACGGTCGAGGACGGCTGTGTAATCTTGATAATGAACAATTGCAAGCACTTGTTGAGCAAAATCCACATCAAAGTGTCAAAGAATTGTCTCAGACACTGTCAGCACGGCAACAGTTTCAAGTCATTTACAGAATATTGGAAAGGTTATGAATTTTTCATGAATAAATGTATGAAATCGGCTATTATTTTTGTAAAGAAAGTACTGACACTCCCTTCCTTATACAATCAACTACCCCGAGTAGCATATCAACAACGACGATGCCAGCTTCGAAGAGTACGACGAATAATGAATAAAATGAGAGACAACTTCTCGTGTGTATGTGTGTGTTTAATTTTGTCACCTCTATGCAATCGATTATTTATTTATTATTTATGCAAGAGCATTAAAACGAAATTTTAAAAATCCTATTTAAAAAAATGTATAGAAATTACTGACACCTGCCAGTATCCTATACGTCTATAAAGCCGCCATTCGCCCATGCATGAAGTATTGTTGCCACATCTGGGCTGGTGCATCAAACGCTAGCCTATCCCTCTTGGACAGGGTCCAAAAAAGAGTCTCTAATCAAGGGAGGCGCGAGAGCGCTCTATCCCTTAATAGACTTCACGAATGGCCTATGCTGGAAATCTCATTTCTTTGATCAATCATAACTCAAAAACCAATAAACCAAATTAGTTAAAACTTTGCACAAAATTTTTATTTGATAGGTTCTATAAGTGTGTAGAATTTCAGCATCATTAGTCAAGGCAACCCAGAGATCCAGAAAGTTCAATCATGAAATCATGTTATCTGTGTGTACGTATATGCCACCCTGTATGTCATCAACTATTTGATGGATTCAGCTGATTTTTGGCAGAGATAGAGGTTCTAGGATCTAGTTGATGGCATTTTAATTTCAGTTTACCATAGACCTTAGTTTTCCAGAAAATTCCAAAAAACCTTAAAAATGACCAGTATTCATACACTTTATTCTATATCTTATCGACCATTTGATGGATTCAGCTGATTTTTGGCAAAGATAGAGGTTCTAGTGTCTAGTTGATGGCATTGTATTGAGGCATAGCCTTTACAAAAGTAGTGACATTCCATGAAAAATGCCAGTATACTGAAAGCATATGCCCTTAATAAGGTTAAGATGAAAATTCATATACACTAAATGTACAAAGCAAGGAAATTCCCAAATCAGTTCACTTGGGCGATGATGCGGGGGGGGGGGGGAGCTCTTTTAAAACCAATAAAAAAGAAAATTTGGCTTTAACGGCGCGATAGAGAGAGAGAGAGAGAGAGGGAAAGGGGGGAGTTCTTTTAAAACCAATAAAAAAGAAAATTTGGCTTTAACGGCGCGATAGAGAGAGAGAGAGAGGGAAAGGGGGGAGTTCTTTTAAAACCAATAAAAAAGAAAATTTGGCTTTAACGGCGCAATAGAGAGAGAGAGAGGGGGTGAGCGGGGGGGGGGGAGTGGATAGGGGGGTAACCACCTACTCCTTCTGTCTATTAACTCCTATGCGTCGGTATATATTTATTTCTAGCCAGATCAAGTAGACGAGTTTCATTTAAATGGTGTTGATCTTCCTTAAAAATGAATGAGCATATTGTAAGAAAGGCTTTCATAATTTATCCTTTATTTTTATTAAATAACTTTAATTAGGGGTGGGACGTAATGGGTGAAAATTTGAGATTCATGCAAGTAGTATTTTTTTGTGTTCATTTATACATAAATAACACTAAACAAGCAAACATTTTGAAAATTTTGCAAAATTCAGAAGGTGCAGGCCAAAAATAGCCGTTAGGGCTCCACGGGACTCAAAATCCATCATTTTTCGGTGAAAAAGTGGTTTCATGCGACATTGCAGGCCCTAAAACATCCTCAAAAGCTATGAATGGATATAGATGGTTTAATCTGATATAGTACTTTAATTTAGGACCATTTTCAGGCTGTGAAAGGGTTTTCATGAATGTAAAATAGCCAAAAACTATTGGTCTGCACCTTCTGAATTTTGCAAAATTTTCAAAATGTTTGATTGTTTAGTGTTATTTATGTATAAATGAACACAAAAAAATACTACTCGCATGAATCTGAAATTTTCACCCATTACGTCCCACCCCTATTAATAAATCCCTTATTCGTCACTTGGACATTGTTTAGTTAATAATTCAATAAATAATTAATAATAGGGGTAGGACGTAATGGGTGAAAATTTCAGATTCATGCGAGTAGTATTTTTTTGTGTTCATTTATACATAAATAATACTAAACAATCAAACATTGTGAAAATTTTGCAAAATTCAGAAGGTGCAAGCCAAAAATAGCCGTTAGGGCTCCACGGGACTCAAAATCCATCATTTTTCGGTGAAAAAGTGGTTTCATGCGACATTGCAGGCCCTAAAACATCCTCAAAAGCTATGAATGAATATAGATGGTTAAATCTGATATAGTACTTTAATTTAGGACCATTTTCAGGCTGTTAAAAGGTTTTCATGAATGTAAAATAGCAAAAAACTAGTGGCCTGTACCTTCTGAATTTTGCAAAATTTTCAAAATGTTTGATTGTTTAGTGTTATTTATGTATAAATACAAAAACACAAAAAAATACTACTCGCATGAATCTGAAATTTTCACCCATTACGTCCCATCCCTACTTTAATTACCGTTAATGTCAACGAAACTATTGCATATATATGAGAGAAATAAGACGATAAAAATACAAATCAATAACAGAGCGTTAATTTATTATAGACTGTTAAAAAATAGATATGCAAATTAGGATTAAAATTTCTATCTAAGGGTCTTTCGTCAGTACTATATATATCGTATTTCAAAACATTATGATGTATTATTGATTTAAATAACAGTAACCCGTTTTGATGGTAATATAGGAGTAATAAATAAAATGAATTTTCGCATTTATTCATTTATATATTCCATTTAACGTCCGTTTTAAATGCTGCATATGTTGGACGACTTTTAAAAATTGACTTCCAAACTAACCTATTTCTGGCCAGGCCTTTATTTATCCCTCTTCCTCCCACGTTTTTCTTGGCCTTCCCCTGTGAACTAACCCTGCTACTGTTGTACATCATCTAACCCAAGAACTGCCATACCATTGAAGTCTCCTGTTTTGCACACGTCTCCCTATGTAAACGTGTGCAATGTTGCATGTTTGGTGGTATGCATAGATGCATGCTATAGACGACAGGCCTGTAATGGGAGAAATATTTAGCTAAGAAAAATGGGCTGGCTCTTCGAAATAATTAGGGGTTTTGATGGGAATATAAGAGTGATAAATAAAAAATACTTTCGCATTTATTCATTTAGTTATATATATATATATATATATATATATAAAATATGAAACTAAAAGTATAATTTTAGTAGATAGAACCTATAGTGAAATAGTTTAAGCTCAATATACGAGATAGAGCAATTATAAAGATAGATGAAAGAAGAGGGATAAACATGTTCGAACGACAAATTTATTTCAACTTCGATTGTTCAATGCAAGGTGTACTCGGTAAAAAAATATGTTTATTATTCTTTCCTTAAGCCAAGGCTTTTCAAAGATTAAAATCTTATCATCAAAGGAATTACATAGATAGATAATATATATATAGTCTTGGAAGTTTCTCAACCATTAAAACTATATTAAAAAAAACAACCCAAAAAACAAAAAAAAAACTTAAGTCCCAAGTCGTTCAGTGGAAAATCACTCCTGTAAGTCAATTTAACTTTTACAGTTATTATATTAGTTTGCTTCTAACATTATTTAAGGGATCATCAGTTGTTTACCATGAAAAACTGTTTTGGGAATTTAAAAACAAGACAGTATTTAATTTCATGGCTTCCCAGCAGAGTTGATCAGACCCCCACTATATATAAATAGACATAAAACAAATGTGCTTTTTAGAATGAAGAACAATTTTTTGTCATTGATCCAGAACGAATGAAAAGTTTTTAATAAACGTAGGAGTAATTTAGGCAGAGTGAAGAGCATTGCAGCTTCATCTTTTTATTGAGTTCTGCACAAATGACAACAGACAAAAGGTCTGAGGATGATTCCACGCCAAACATGATATTGGAAAAACAAATTTCCACAGTTCTAAAAATGTCCGAGTCTAGAATGTACAAAAGCTACAATATTAATACATAAATATTGAGGTTTGCTTTTTGCGTGTTTTATGGCATGTCAATATTTTACGAGTTATCTAATGAATTTTGATATGTGTTATATCATCAAACCATTGATTGAAGAACGGTTATATTGGGTATTTTTTGACCTGCTAGCCGAGTTTCCAGTGTTTCCGCAAAACCGAAGGTATCGATGGAAGATCAAACTAATGTAAAAAAAAAAAAAAATGCTATTACAGTCGTAATTTCTCTAATACTAAAACACTAAATTAGTATGAAAACATACTTATGGCAAGTAAGCAACACAGAAACGTTAATGTTTCATTCACGGAAGTCATCATCAGGTTAATTATATATATATACGTTTTTCTCAGTCTATTCATATGTACGTATCTATATACCTACATTCTTTCCCGTCTATATCTATCTAGATATCTATGTTTACATATCCCTTTAAAAATCGATATGCCTATTGGGTAGTTGTGTGTGTGTGTACATATGATGACGATGGACTCTCCCGTCGATTTCGCATGTAATTGTAATTGCAAGGGTTGCACAATCTCTAACAACACCTCTCCTGAGTCGACGCTGCTTGATTACAATGGCAAGTAGTTCAAGCCGACTGGAAACAATGCCGAGATAAGCAGATTTAGTACGTCGGTGATCTAACGGGAACCGGTGTGTCAACGTGATTGTGCCGTATGTATATATATATATATAGTCAGACTTTCAAGATTTAAGCTCAGTGGGTGTTAATCTTTATATTTTTATAACTTACTACCTAACTCTACTCACGTATTGAGCACTGTTGAAGAAAATACTGAAAATCGATACATAAAATATAACTCCTTATAGCATTTTATGTGGATACATGAAATAATTATTATATATATATATATACACACGAGGGAGAGAGAGAGGGAGAGAGTGGGAGAGAGAGAGATGGAGAGAGAGAGAAAGAGTGAGAAAGAGAGAGAAAGAGAGAGAAAGAGAGAGAGAGAGAAAGAGAGAGAGAAAGCAAAATGGTCATTTCGTTTTATGGGTGGGATTTCTTTTCTTCCCTACTTCGACTCGTTTTGTCTTACAGAAATGAAAAATACACAATCGAACCGGACGCATCATGACACGACTACAAAAGATATTTACTTAAAAAAAAAAAACAACAAAAAAAAAAACGATGTCTCATCTTTTCTACATTTTACGCCATTGTGTAAAACAAAAAACATCTTAGATCAAATCGATTTGCAATGTGTTTTTTTTTTTTTGCAAATATTCGCCATTTTTTGCATTTATCCCCCCCCCCCCTCTCACAGCGGTTAGATTTGACACTCGGGAAGGTAGGATTGAAAAGCCAGCACCCTGGACGAAGAGCACTCTGGCCTACAAAAAAATGTCTGGACATCCCCGTCGGCATTCTCCGGTAGGGGCGCCTCAGGTGATTAGCAATAAACTAACCCCATTCTCAAAGAGCAGGTAAAGCCTGGGAGGGTGGACCCCCTAGAACTGTACAGGACAATATCTCAGACCGGCAGAATCAAGGCTCGAAGGTGAAGACGGTTAGGGTCTACAGAGTGTAACATCCATCGGGACAGATACTACACTCTGACCTTAGCCAAAAGGCCAAGGAGGATTTTTTTTATTTTCTATTAACCTTTTTAAATGGATATAAATCCGAACTTCACGTCCATTTCATTATGACGGTACTGTTATCAAATT
>OY744554.1:30915260-30981985 GCA_963556195.1 Sepiola atlantica | reverse complement strand
AATCTGTACTGCTTTAATAATTATGGTTAAATTAGATAAAATCTTTAAAAATCATTCTATAAATTGGAATAAATAATTGAGTCAGAAATATATGAATAAATATTACTTACCTAATGGCCAAAATTCTTTTTAAAGCTTCTTCTCTTACTTCAATCTCTTCAGATTTAACCATGGAATATAGAAAGTTTTCAGGCAGTAAACAAAATGTATTACCTTGTATATTTCTAAATGTGATATCTTGGATTTCCTGAGGCTGCTCCTTAATCCTCTGGGTCATATTAAAAATGTGCACTTGCTGATTGTGGAATTTACTATTTCTTTTAATTTCAAACCAAGAAGTGGCATACACATTTACAATAAAATTTACTACATAGTGTAGTTTTGTCGTGTGCCTTTGTTGGTATGCACCACGAGTCCATAAACACATGAGCCTGATGGCCAAAGTTAACCATCTTGCTTGGTTTAAAGGACCAATTTTCCAGGAGGTATATCTAGAGTCAACCTTACCTCTAGAAATACCTACTGTGTATTCATAAAGGAGTCTTTGGTCAGAACTAAGATCATGTATTTCATCAATTTTAAAAATTGACTCTAGAGGATTGCTAATAGTGGAAAATGATATTTGGGGTAAATCATGGCAATCATTTGAGCATAATTTCCCCAGAGGGCCACTGAATGTTGTAGGGCCCTTTGCGCAACCATCTATGTTTTTAAAAAGGGCTCTGAAAGGTAGTTCATTATGATGCAAAGAGCAACCAATTGTGTGAAGATTTTTAAAAAGTTTTTTTTTCTAAAATTGCAACCATTCCACCATCGCAACCTGTGTTGGTATCAGTGTTGTCAACAAGTATAGCCTTGATACTGTTCTCACTGTGGAATTCATGCAAAACATCCACCACTTGATCTGCATGAACAGCACCTGTTGCACCACTATTAGGAAGAACTCTGTGTCAGATATTTACTTTCACATGGTGTTTCTTTTGTAAAAGTTAAATGGTGTTCTGGTCCCTTAGTTTATTTCATAATTCTCTGTCTATTTTCATCCACAATTTCCTTATACATCAATGTGTCCTTATCCATTCTCCCATCAACTCCAATACATATAATATTTTAGGTGGGATAAAACCCCCTGGCTGAAATAGTTTTATTTGTCTACCTCCAACAAGGTAAGATGTAACACAAGGTCATGAAAGTGGGATTAGATAAGCCTGCGCTATAGAGGTGAGCACTCTGGCCATTAAAAAATTGACTGGGCAGCCCCGTCGGCATTCCCCTGTAGGGGTGTCTCAGACAGTTAGCAATAAACTTACTCCTCCCCAAAGAGGGAAGGCAAAGCCTGGGAGGGTGCAACTCCTAGAATTGCACAGGACGGACAAGCCCCAATAGACCGGCGTAAATCCAGACCCAAAGGCCCGGACGATACCGATTTATTTGGTGGGGTAAAATCCCCTGGCTGAACTAGATTTTATTTATCTATCTCCAACAAGGTAAGATTGACACAGGAAAGTCGGATGAGAAAGCCAGTGCTCGAGAGGTGTGCACTCTGGCCATTTAAAAATTGCCTGGGCAGCTCCGTCGGCATTCCCCGGTAGGGCCACCTCAGACAGTAAGCAATAAACTTACTCCTCCCCAAAGAGGGAAGGCAAAACCTGGGAGGTGCACCTCCTAGAACTGCACAGGACGGACAAGCCCCAATAGACGGGCGTGAATCCAGACCCAAAGACCCGGACGATACCGGTTTATTTGGTGGGTTAAAAACCCTGGCTGAACTAGTTTTTATTTATCTAACTCCCACAAGGTAAGGTGTGACAAAAGGTCGGGGAAGTGGGATTAGATAAGCCAGCGCTCGACAATTCAATATATATTTGTGATAATAACATTTGTAAACACAGAATCAACACTTGAATTCAAATTCGCTCGTTGAATTTTCAACCGGTGAATACCATAAAAAATATCCAATAAATAAAACGCCTATGTAAATAAATAATTATTTATATATAAGATTAAATATTATAGTGTTTTATTCCTTTTTAATTTGAATATGTACATTTAATTTCTTAAGAAAAGGAATAATAAACTTTAAAATATTTATTATTAAGTAATGTATTACTTTTTTTTGTTAAAACCCGGGTTTAATTTAAGGCGACACATCTGCCGGTGAAGTCTAGGCTGTGAGAAAAAATCTCGATTTATTTGATCTTAAAGTTGCAATGCTCAAATAAATACAAAGTTTTGAAGAAAAATATTTCTTGTGGTAACTTTTGACATTATTTGGCAACTTTCTTCGAGTGCGATAATTTACAGTTTCAAAATCGACCTCCCCTAATATATATATATATATATATCCACCTGGATTGTTTTTTAATCAACCTTTTTGACATCTTTCTTGAAGCTGTTTTAAACTTTATGACTTGGATGAACCGTATAAGTTTAACAAAAAAGTATGTTTTGGGCCGATATATTTGGTGTTTTATATACTTTCATGCATTTTATATATTTTTTTAATATATTTTCAAAGTTTAATTTTATTACCTGCAGTAATGTCATTGCGGTAATGGTCCTCTGAGGAGAAGATTTTCTTTGAAAACTCATGAGTTAAGGACTTTAAAGGACTTTGCTTGAACATTGAATTGTAATAAAATTTGAGTCATACCTTATTTTATTATTTCACTTTATCTAGTGCTATTAATGCTCTATCCAGTATATTGAGCTTCAGTTTTATCCGGATGTTCACTAATTAAAGATATTAGTTGCCTCTTATATCTTTTGTTGTATTAACTTATATATATATATTAATAGCAGGAAGACCCGACATTGCTTGGAATCTAATGAGTAACAATATGACCTTTTTCACTATGTTCATAAAAAGCTGAATGAAAAGTTGGTTGCCAGCGTCCCAAAAATCCAAAACGAGGCTGGATGTACAACTGGAAAATAAAGGCTAAATTTTTTTTTTTATATGTAAACATTTTTTTTTAAAGAAAAATATCACTGAACAAGTGTTAAAACGGTGTTAGGGTTAGGGTATAAAATGTTTTTTTTCTGGATATGCGCTTCTGCATTTTTTGGCAGTCTACGTAAACATCTGGAAACTACCGACTCCAAGTCGATTTTAGCTTGGGTCCTAATCTGCATAAGTACCTATATATTTATTGTTTCAGTATCGTACTGATACGTGAAGAGTCTCAGAAAGGGCACATACAAGAACAAGCAGCTCTCTCTCTCTCTCTCTCTCTCTTTCTCAACTTTCATTCATGTATGGCACAAGGCTAAGTATTTTTAGTGAAGAGTCTTGCAATTTACTTTAGGGTGTTGCGATACTTGGCTTCATCAATCTTCCTGGGCAACGGCGGGACACGGATCTCACTAGTTGTGATTATATCTGCTTTTAATGGATTCCATTTTAAGTCGCGTAACTGGATATGATGTAAATGGTTAATCCCCTTGGGAGGTTATTATTTACCCATGTACGTCTGTCCACAGTTTCACGTACGGAACCCTATCGATTGAATTTTCCTGAAATTCATCCACCCCCTCTACTTAGATTAATGGACTGATCTAATTTCTTTGCTCAATCTATTTTGGATTCTTGACCCCCCCCCCCCCCCCCAATTTTCGGACCATACTTTTTAAGGTTAACTTTTATTGGTAGGAAGAGCAGCATGATTTTTCAAATCGCATTTCTCTATGGAATCGGATTGCACTGTTTTGCAACTTAATTCTTTGGCTAAAAATAACATGGAAACAAACTTGTTAAATTAACAAACTTGCAGAATCGTCTGCCTGCTTCGTTGGTGATTTGCCAATTCTCGCTTTATTGGGACTCCAAATTGTCTGCTTCAGATTTATCTATTTCCGAACCATATATATATATATATATATATATATATATATATATATATATATATTGCACACAGTTATCTTGTCGGATTTTCAAAGTCAGAACCAAATCGTATTGAAGCAGACAAATCAAATCAGCCAATTTTTATTTGCTATTGTTGCACAATGTTATTGGTACTATAATAACACTCTTAGCTACAATTTATTTAAACGAATAGGCTATTTTGCCGGGACCGGCAGAATGACGATGGGGCTGTTATTTTGCCGGCTCATGTTTATCTAACCTAACTGTTACAGTTACAGTGAAGATTTCAGAAGTCAACTTAACTGCCGGTTTATTTTTATTTAACATTTTTCCAATAAAAAAAGAAATAATTAAAACTTCTGACTATTTTTTTTGATTAAATAAATAATTCATACGGCGATTTTCGCCACGACTTACGAAAAAAATAAATTTTAGTTCACCATAGACTAAGTAACTACGATGAATTTCTATGTTCATTTAAATGCATTTATGTATTGTTTTTATTGTAAAAAAAAAAATACAAATTATGTTTTTAAGTACAAATAATTCGCTTTGAACCTCGTTTATGTCTACTTTTTTTTAATATAACTCTCTATCGGATTACCTCAAAATGTTTGTTTGTAAAACAATTCAACTTTGCATTAAAATTATTCGTTACATGTAGCAGTTGAAATTATTGACAATTACTACTGTTGTTATTTTATCGCAAGAAAAACATTCAGTTGAATGGTTAATTTAGTGAAATGATGACAAATAGTCCTAACATTTATCTTAAAAGATAGTGAAAAATTTGTTTTAAAATTGCTGTTTAGACTGTTTATAAAACTGAAATTATAGAAACGTGTTGAAAAAAGTATATCTGATTTAATTTCTTTAGTGACTTATCTTTATAAAAACGAGTGAAATGATGAGAAATAGTCCAAACATTTATCTTAAAAGATAGTGAAAAATTTGTTTTAAAATTGCTGTTTAGACTGTTTATAAAACTGAAATTATATAAACGTATACACTGTTGAAAAAAAAAACGAGGGGCTCGTTATTTTGCCGGGACCGACAAAATAGCCTCTTCCTTATTTAAAAAATTACTCAGTCTGACTCAGGCAGCTGCTAATATGAAACAATTTTTAAATAATCATCTAAAAATAAAAAGCAGCAGGGGGGGATAACTCATATTTTAGATTGAATAATATAATAGAATTTAAAAATGTGAAAACGAATAAAAATGAAGTATAGTGACTTCACTGCACCTCGGGAATGCCGTGTAGGTACACCCATTCAAGAATAGATATTCTTTTCTTTTTTTATGGAAGTCGCCCCAGACAAGGCACGAAGCCACTTGATGTAAAGGAGGTAAAAAAAATACTACTTCAAGGTCAAAAACCAGGCAACGATAAGGATTAGATAGATAGATAGATTCTGACCCAGAAAACAGCATATCTTCCCCCTTTGTCAGAAACATCGCTCATGAAATGTGAGGACTAAAGGACAAAATAAATGAAGCGAGAGTTACAAGACTGCTGAAAGCTGCTAGTTATTAGTAAAATAAATTCACAAAACAACAGTTTTGCACCACTTTTATGAAGATTAAAATCACGAAAACTTGTCTGGAATCCGTAAACCCCAGTGACACGAGGCGACTTCGAATAGTAGCAGCCTAGTCGCAAAGTCTGATCGGTTAGTCGCCAGTAGCACATCCAACTAGCGACTAAGTTTAATCGCCGGTAGCACGCGATTTCATGATCACGTGACCTAGTCGCGGCTACTAGGAAGTCCATAGTCGCTTCATGAGACCACACAGTCGCGCAGTTTGTTTCCCCAGAATTAAATATGACAGAAAAACAAAATTTGAAGTAGTCAGGTAATGAAATCATTAAATTTCTGGATATTTACAGAAACTACAAAGGTTTGTGGGATACAGGCAATATACAGTATATGGAAAAAAATGCGAGGGAGTACAATTTTAAATATTTAATGAATGAACTAATTGAGGCTGTTTTGAGATTCCTTGCGAAGATAATTTGAAAAAGGAAATAAAGAACTTGAAGGATGCAGATAGGAATGACATTAATAAAGTGAAGAAATCTATGAAAAGTGGAGCAGGGACCGACGATGTTTATAAACCGAAGCTGGTTTGGTTTGAAAAATAAATCTGGCGCCTGACCCGCGACATCTTTGTGCTGTAAACAAAGGCACGGAACTGCTAAACGGGTAGTTGACTTGGCCTTTTGGCTAAGATCACAGTGTAGTATCTGTTCCGATGGATACTGCACAAGACTGGTCCTGTGCAGTTCTAGGAGGTGCACCCTCCCAGGCTTTGCCTCCCCTTTTTGGGGAGGAGTAAGTTTATTGCTTACTGTCTGAGGCGCCCCTACCGGGGAATGCCGACGGGGCTGCCCAGGCAATTTTTAAACCCCACTTTCCCGACCTTGGGTCACATCTTACTTGTGGGAGTAAGATAAAAACTGGCCTTGTGCCTAACTCCTGGAGAGGAGTAAAGCAATACTACAAGTAGCGGTGAGTGAAATCGTCTCGTGTAACCGGAGCTTTATTCTAATTTTGATCAAAATCAATAAAATTAATTAAATTCTAAAAAAAAAAAATCTAAAATTTGGGGTTTAAACTTAAGGGGTCTTTACAAGAAATTGAAATTCAGGGAATCTAGTTTAATTGCTGTCCAATAACTACAAATCAAATTTCATGCAAATCTGAAATATTTGAATTTTCAAATGGGAAGTTCTACCCATATTATACCAATAACAACCCTTTAAAATTCTCTAGAAAAACTGAAATTTAGGGAATATTTATCAATTGATGTTAGTAGCTATGGTTAAACATTTCATCAAAGTTAGAGGTATTTGAATTTTCACAATGAGCTCCGAGTCCCCCTTTGCCTAAAACTAAATTTAACTAAATATAGCCCACATTACTCACCCCTACACATAGCAGCTGTATTTCAAAATTCATAATGATCGGTTAATTAGCTTCAGAGTTTACTCTACATGAAGATGCATCTGAAGAAGGTTGAAGGTTACATCAGCCGAAACGTTGTAGAATATAACAACCAAGATGAGAATAGCAACCCAAATAATACAAATTATCAATCCCCCATCTAAAAAATTAGGAAACATAATTATTACAGTCTTCAAGAACTTTGGTGAAAGAACTGATCTGCAAAGTTATCGTCCCATAAGCGTCCGCTCGCTTTTCGCTATAATCTTTGAAATCTTAATCAATTTTGCGATAGTTTATCACGATAAAAATTATAAACTTCTCTCCGACCAACACAATAGATTTAGTCTATCTTCTTCTACTGCATTCTTATGTAATTGTTTTTATTGGTGATTGCATAAATAATATAGTTTTGTGCTTTTTTTCATATATATATATATATATATATATATATATATATATATATATATATTCATCGGACTTCTTTTAAACGGAAATTTACCACCCGGACAATTTGCATATCTTTTTCACGGAACTTTTCTTTTCATTCACTACGTTTTTTTAACAAAAATTCTTTTAATAATAATTTTCATATTTTTCAAATATTTGAACTTTGTTTTTTTCGAAAACCAACTTATCCATCTGTATTTCTCCTCTGATAAGATTTAGATCTTTAAAAAGCCTTGGCTTAAGGAAAGAATAATAAACACTAGTTTATTACTGAATACACCTTGCATTGAACAATTGAAATTTCAAATAAATCTATATATATATATATATAATATTATCAATTTTATACGTACATAAAAGTAATCTATGGACACGTGTTTCAGCCGTCATCAGCGTGGCTAACTTAGACAGGGATCGAACCTTCGATATTGATGTCTATAGTCCAGCGTTTTACCATCGGACCAAGACGCCCTATCTAGAAATATGCACGATTTTTATCACCTAAATATTTAATGTATTTTTATGTAATTATTTTTATTGGTGATTGCAGCGTTCGTTGTTTTTTGCTTACTACTACTATTTCGATTGTTTCACTCCCTAAGTGATTAAGATGCAAAAAATTGCATTATTAGTTGCCCTTAACTTTATAGGACATATTTTTTGTTGATATATATATTTTTATTAATTTTATACTCATTATTATATTCATTTATATATATTTATTTATTTCATATCATGCCTATTTCATAGTTAATTAAAAGCAAAACAACTCTAAAGTACTTATGGGATTTAAATTTCAACACTTAAGATGATCTCTCAATTTTCTTTTTCAATACTATATGTTCCTTCATTGAATTATATATATATATATATATATATATATATATATATATATATATTATTATTATCAATTTTATACGTCCATAAAAGTAATTCATGGACACTTGTTTCTGGCTCACAGCCGTCATCAGCATGGCTAACTTAGACAAGGATCGAACCTTCGATATTGATGTCTTTAGTCCAGCGTCTTACCAATGGACTACGACACCCTAGAAATATGTACGATTTTTATCACCTAAATATTTTAATGTATTCTTATGTATTTGTTCTACTGCACATATTTTAACGGTCACCTGGGAACGTATATACCACAAACTGGATAAGGCAGGTAAAGTTAGGGTGGTAGCGCTAGAAATCTTTAAACTATTTGTCAAGGTCTGGCATGATAGTCTTCTCAGGAAAATCAACCCATATGATATTACTGGTGAAATAATAACGAAGGTCGCAAGTCACTGTTAACCTCCAAAGCAGCTCTTACTGCTCGACACGTGCACTCGCTTCGCACACTCCGTCTCTCTGAGACGGTACGAGACTCGCTTTTTATAATATCCAGTCACACCTAATTTCCATACGTGCAGCGAGACTTTGCGAGATTTTGCGTGAACTGTATGTAATAAACATTCAGGGACGCCATGTTGGATTTCTTTCCTTCTTTCTTTCTTTCACTCGCAGCGCACAGGACAAGCAAACCCAAGGACGTTTCGCAAGTAAGCCCTCTTCATGTTCATGTTCCCTACAACTGGATGAATATTTAATATAATCAGATCTTTCTTAGCTAAAAGGAAGATCCAAGTCATTCTTGATGCATCCAAACAACATCACACCAATGCGGCGTTGATACTTTGACCTATATTATTTCTGATCTTCATAAACAACCTACCTGATGCAATCGCATCTGAGATGGGTTTATTTGCTGATGACGCCACTCTCTAGTCCCAACACAATGGAAAATTGAATGCCCACACATCCAAGGCAATGGCTGAATCCTTGTTTTTGTTTGTCAAGTCAGTCTTGGTGGATGAGTAATCTCTATACTCATGAAGTAGCACCATTTCTTGCTAAATAATTAGCGTATTGCTTTGCAAAAAGACATCTCATTAATTAACTGTCCCTTTCTATTATTTTTAATTTAGATCGTTTTCATCTATTATCTTCTTCTTCTATGATATAAAGGGCAGTTGTCTGTGTGTAAGTGTGTTAGTATGTCCGCATAAGGCTTCCGTCACACGCGACAGACACCCATCAAGTTGATATTTTTTGAAATAGCGTAAACTCGGACGTATAATATCGAAAATTCAGAAAAAAAAATTCATTCTGGGCCGGTTTTCGTGAATTCAACGTTATTATGTAGTGATTTAAAAATCAATGTATTATGTAGTAATTTTGCTGACTCATTCTTGCAAGTCATTCTTACAATTCAACCGGAAATGACATCAGAGGGAATATGCGAGGGGGGGGGGGTGATTCAAAATTAATAGCCGCTAATATTTTAATTTTCTGAACAAAAGTGTGTAGTGAGGCAAGGGTTGCTCAATCAACAGCCACACCTCTTCTCAACAAGAGTGTGCAGTGAGGCAAGAGTTGCTCAATCTCGAGCCGCACATAAGTGTGTGTATGGCCAACTCACCCACCCTTCCGTCCTGCCTCCCTTCCTTCCTTCTTTCCTTCCTGCCTCCCTTCCTTCTTTCCTCCCTCCCTTCTTTCTTTCCTTCCTTCCCCCCACCTCCTTTCCTTACTTCTTCTCTGCTCCCGACCCGAAACACACACTGTGTGAGTACCTTTTCCTTCCAAACAAATAACTGAGAGCAGGAGTTTATTGGTTTCCTAAATTTTCCCGGGCAACGCTGGGACACTGGTTCGACTAGTATATACTCCTCACCCTTCCCTTCTTATTTTTATTTTCTTACCGCAAGATTTGATTTCTATTTTATTATTTTTATTTCACCATTTTTTTTTATATTGTTTCATTTTCCTTCCTTCGCATGTTCCTCATTTATTCTGTCCACCACATCTTTTCAACTCAATTTATTTCTCCACGTGCTGTCACTAATTCTGCTACCAACCATGCCTTTTATCCCCTTCCTCACTACTCTTACCACTCCCCCTCCCCCTTTCTTCCTACTACCGTTGCTTCCTCCCCCTGGATTTTTTTTCCCCACATTGTATAAAAATGTTGAGTCCTGTTTCAATAAAGCAACATCACAAAACGAATATCTTCGACCGAAATATTTTTGTCCAGCTCTAATGATGCGTTTGTGTCCTTATTTTTACTAGCATGTTTACTTGTTTATCCACATTTCCATAACCAATTTTACATTCTGTCTAAAATTTTTATTTCATATTTACTCCCTCACATATATATATATATATATATATATGTATACTTAGGCAGCAAGTCATTATCTAAGCAAGCGTTGTTGAACGTCACGGAACTTTCGCGTTTGTCTATCTCCTTCGTGAGGTTCTCAAACCGTCGAGCTATCTTTCTGGTTTCAGGTGGCAATCCGTATAGTACTTCTCCGATAGTTCTTAATTCAGCCATTTTTTTCGAGCGCTTTCAACTTTCGTAGTCGTCTTCAGGATTAGGGGTTTTTTTTTAAAATAAGAAGACTTAACATTAACTCAAGTCTTCTTATTTAAAAAAAACCCTAATCCTGAAGACGACTACGAAAGTCGAAAGCGCTCGAAAAAAAATGGCCGAATTAAGAACTATCGGAGAAGTACTATACGGATTGCCACCTGAAACCTGAAGGATAGCTCGACGGTTTGAGAACCTCACGAAGAAAATTATATATATATATATATATATATATTTATATATATATATATTTCTTTATTTTTAAATTTTTTTTTATTATTTCTTTATTTTATTTATGAATTTACCAACGGTGGGTCGGCTTATGCAAGTGCTAAGTCTGCAATATCTTGGATTTAGTTAGTTTCTCTGGGAATTTAAACTGCATTTAAAAAAATTTTTTTTTTTTAAATGACTCAAAGCTTTTTTAGACATATATATACAAACATATGTGACTGGAGGTAGGGTTAGGGTTAATAATAATACCTTTTTTTATTTTTTTCAATGTTTCTGATGGTCTTTTTTGTATAAAAATCAAAAAAAATTAATAAATGTTCCATAGGTTTCACGAACGTTTTCGATTCTTTGTCGAACCATCCTCAAGTGTCAAAAGCAAATGAACAAAAAAACTGGAGAAAGAGAATTTTAAAAAGACAGCGGAGAAACGCGCAGAGAACGTTTTTTCGTATTGTTCCAGGAAGTCGTTGACGATTTTAAATTAAGCAACGCTGGATGGCATCACAGAACAAAATCGCATTACGTTAATCATTTTAAAATGTTACCACTGGTTTCATATGTGATGTTGTTAATTTTAGGTTGTTGTGTTTTTATGTAGATAGCGTCGAGTATTTTTAATTGGTTTCGGAATGTATAATTTTAGTGTTATTAACTAGAATTTGCACAAATGAGAAAATGCTGCCTAAATACATATAATATATATATAACATTACATTAACATTATTTTCATAGGATGTGTAATAAGCTGAACAACCTTTTGTTGCACCATAAGGTATCAACGATGGACTTTTATTCTGACTACACTGAGACAACACTACCAAAACTACCAAAATGCTTTTTTACTAAACAAATCTTTTCCTCGTCTTTTCCAGAATTTTAATTTTTTTAAATTGGTTTCGGAATGTATAATTTTAGTGTTATTAACTAGAATTTGTCTTAAATCAGAGGGAGGACAGTTATGTTTTTGTAGATGTTGGTAAATTGAGTTAGAGTTTACAAGATGCATGGTGAGGCGGCGGGATAGGATATATGGGAAGAGTTCAAATGCAAAACGCGATAAACGCCATTTTCAAAATTGTGAAGCTATGACTACACTCTACCACAACCTAAAATATATAATTTGATATTGCCATAATTTTATTTATTTTTTCTTTCAAGCTGAACTCGAGAATTGATATACTCGAATTTACAAGATGCATGGTGAGGCGGCGGGATAGGGATAGATTTGATTTTAATGCAAAACAAAAAAAAAAACATCAGAAAATTTGAAAAAATAAAAATGGTATAATTAAACAGACGAATTCTGTCATTTTTAACAATGTTTGCACAAATGAGAAAATGCTGCCTAAATACATATAATATATATATATATATATATAGGGTGGGCCAAAATAAGGGTCCTATCTTTAAATTTGAATAACTTGAATTTGAATAACTTCCACAAAATAAAAATTAAACTCACCAAACTTTATGTGTGTGTAGACTGACCCTTCCGAGATTTTTTGAAATAAACAAAACAAATTTTAGCCAAAAAACACTTCTTAAAACTTACAAAAACTAAAGTATTGTTTTTTTACACTGTTTTGAGTTTTTTAAGCAAAAATAATGTTTTCTAAATGAGGGTACGTTCCTTAGGGCTAATACGGCTCATGCTTGCTTCGGAAGGGGTCCTTTACTTATTCTAAAAAAAAAATTTAAAAAAAAAAAAAAAAAAAAAAAAAAATCAATAAATAAAAAAGTTATGAATTTTTAAAAATAGGACCCTTATTTTTGCCCACCCTGTATATATATATATATATATATATATATAACATTACATTAACATTATTTTCATAGGATGTGTAATAAGCTGAACAACCTTTTGTTGCACCATAAGGTATCAATGATGGACTTTTATTCAGACTACACTGAGACAAAACTACCAAAATGCTTTTTTACTAAACGAATCTTTTCCTCATCTGTTAACATCCACCTAGTTTTTTCTTCTGTTTTGCTGTCAGCGTATTATGTCTTTCAAAACAGGTTGGTGTCCATACATGCATACTATTAACATCTACAAAATCTCACAACACTGAGCATGCATTTTTTCCCTCTTGCAAATGGCCACTTGACAAGCAAGACATCGTGGACACTTCAAATTCCGTAAGTGTTCATCTCTATTGTTACAGGATATATAGAAAAGGGGAAAAAAATCTGCCAATCAAAAAGAGGCAAAATATTGATGCCAACAACAAAACATAAACAAGACCTTGCTCCTGAAAGAAGGTTTTCATTTTCCTTATTAAATATAGATGTACAAGGGTCATTCAATAAATTAGGTTAAACTTTTTGATTAGACAAAAATACATCCCCCCCCCCCATATTTTCTTTTTATAAATCTGAACTCAACATCACCTGGAATTAGTTCATAACAAATATTATTTGAATCTCACAGAAATATTTGTTTCGAGGCTTTTCAAAATGGCGTCCGCAAGACAGTCATCAAAGTTGAACTCAAAGAGTGAAATCAACAGAACAAGTCATGAAGACCAACTGACCTAAGTTTCATGAATTAATGTAAAAAAAAAATAAAAATAAAAAAGAATTAAAAAATCAAACGACTGTGATTTTTTCCTAAAAAGTAATCTTGAAGACAAATATTGTCTGCACCCTATATATATATATATATATATACATATATATATATATATATATATATATATATATATATATATGTATATATAGATAGAGAGAGAGGAGTATTAGAAGGCTATCACAATGCAAGAAATGGAAATATGTCAGCGTTGAGAAGTAAGACAAAAACAAGTGATTTTAATTATATATTTTTTCAAAAACTTTATTAATAATTAAAAAAAAGAAAAGTTTTTGAAAAAATATATAATTAAAGTCACTTGTTTTTGTCTTACTTCTCAACGCCGACATATTTCCATTTCTTGCATTGCAATAGCCTTCTAATACTCCTCTATATACGTACTACACACAATGCTTCAAGCAAACTACCTCTCCTTATTATATATATATATATATATATATAGAGAGAGAGAGAGAGAGATAGATGATATTTTTAAATGAATATTTATTATAACATACAGATATCAATGTTTAATGCTTATGCAATCTTCAGTGTAGGAGAGATATCAATTCTTGCCGGTCGGAATACACAAACTCGGTTTCAAAGTCACCACTGACTTGTAGTCCGGTATTCTACTCCTCGGCCGCCACCAATTAGCACAGAAATGAAGAGAAATTAAACTCTATATACGTCAAATCAGCAAACACACATAGTAAACAGTCGAACAGTGTTCAACAACCACAACCAAGGGTTTGAACATCGCATTTATGCCATAGTATGACTGCTTATTATTAAATTCTCTAAGAGGCACAAGTTCTTGTAATAAGGGGGCTATAAAAATATATAAACTTATAGAGCAGAGTTATATCATACTGTGATTTGATGTTAATTTCGGAGCAAAAGAAATCTTACACGCGTTTCTGAAAAAATTTAGAGCATACTTGAACAAATGAACATGAATATTTCGAATTCAGAGTTTGTTGCCAGATGAAACCCTTACAGTGTGAGGGAAAGAAGAAAGAAAGGAAAGAAGCCCTTCCTCTGATGCCATTTTCTATTGAAATCGTGACTTGCATTATTTCTCAAATTATACATGATAGCATTGATTTCTTCTCAAATTAGTACTAAATAACGTTGGAAAATGGATGCAAAGAAACTTTCAGAAAATGTTCAGAAAAGTACTAGGAACATTAATGGCAAAATGGAAGTGACATACGCCTAAATGTGATTCTCAAAATTGGATGATTTAAATTGACATAAAATAATAGAATACTATAACTCGGATGTGTAATTTTAATTATTTATAGTCAGATTGCAATTTTTTTAAATATCACTGAGTAAGAACAGAAAAGATGAAGTGTAGATCAGAACAGATACTACACTTTGTTCCTAGCCAAAAGGCTTAAGTTGTTTCATTATTTTAAAGAATTCAATTTAAATGTGGGGTAAAAAACCAACTGGATGGATTGCCCCTTTTTACTTGCATCACCAAGAGGGCAGAGTTAGACACAAGGTCAGTTTTAAATGTGGAGTAAAAAAAACAACTCCTCTAAAAAGGGGCACTCTGGATTGGAACAAAGATTAAAACTGCCTAAGTCTAGAAGGATTTCTTTTCCACTGACCGAGGACAGAAAAGATGAAGTGTAGTATCAGAACAGATACCACACTTTAATCTTAGTGAAAAAGAACCTTATTAGAGGATTGAAGAATGATTGCTGGCATGGACCAAGTATGAATACTTGTGGGGTTAGGGTTCGTGACAGGAATCTGTTGCCATTGGATTTGAACACGACCATCTTGTAATCTGCAAAGAAGCAGTCCCGTGGTAATGTGTTCCACAAATTGGAAGCGGACTCTGCAAAAGTAGCCATAGACAGACCTGTCGGCATTCCTCAGTAGGGGTGCCTGAGGCGATCAACAATAAACCAACTCGTCCTCAAAGAGAGAAAGGTAATGCCTGGGAAGGTGCTCCTTCTAGCACTAATCTGAACCATACCTCATTCAAATACAAGGCCTAACTGAGTGTAAGAATATGTCGAAGAGACTGCACTCAGGGTCACCAATGTATAGGATAGGACATTATCAAATGAAAGAATGACAAAGTACTTGCCTCCCCACGAGGGCAGAGTTAGACACAAGGTCGGTTTTTAATGTGGGGAAAATCCAGCTCTCCAAAAAACGGACACTCTGTATTGGGAAAAAAAATAAAAATTCCCTTAATCTAGAAAAATTTCTCCATCGCTGACCAAAGACAGAAAAGATAAAGTATTGTATCAGAACAGATACTACACTTTGCTCTGAGCCAAGGAAATATGAATCAGCATGGTAGGACTTTTTGTTTTACCAGCTTGATTCTGTTGTTGGCATTGGTTTCCAAAATTCTTTCTAGAATCATATACTCACAGAAGGGACCACATGAAGGTTGCCAACATCCATAAGTGAAAGTCGTGCTATGGAACCGACCGGATTCGAACTTGGCACACCCAGGTCATAAATCTGCGTCGTCATCTGCTTCACCACCGTCAACTAAAACGGCTTTAGTTAAACATGTATAGAAATTACCTAATATATATAAAAATATATAACAATACAAATAAATATACACATGCTTTTACGCTCTTTAATAGAAAGCTGTAGTTTTCAAAGAAAAAAACTCTGCTGTAAAATGAATAATGATTCTCAGGCTTTTGTTTTGACCTTGTCTTTTCTAAAGGTCAGTCGATGACACGAAAGGCACTGTCAGCGAATCGCGAAAAATATTTTTAAATCTTATGCTCAAAGACTATAGATGTTTATTAAAGTGAAATATTCATTTATTTAATTTTTTTTTTTTTTGCAAGCTTTCATTGTAGAACAACCTTGTCAGGTGAGACTGTCTTATAGTTTTTTTTTCTTTTCTTCCTCCTCCTCCTCCTCCTCCTCCTCATTTTGATGGTATTAACCCTGAGGGGTCGAATCATGACACGAGCAGAAAGAGACGTCAATGAAAGCTTGCAAAAAAAAAAAAAAAAATTAAATAAATAAATGAATTTTTCATTTAAAATTGCACGATTGTTGATTTTCAAAATATTTCACTTTAATACATTCTAATCTGTGCTTCAAAGATGTTAATTTCCTTACTTACTATAAATGTTTTTTTTAAATGTGAAAAAAAAAATGTTTATAAAATGGAGTTAACACTGAAATATAAAACAAAACATTTTTCCACGCATGAAATGAGAGACATTAGAGGTTTTTGATGACTGCCTCCGCCACATCGTGCATTACCAGCGGGTCGACAGGTGCTGTTCTCTACCAAAACCTCCACAGATACTACACCTCAATCTAAAGTCTCTGCCATCTGTCCTGTTGCAGTTATGTCTTTGATGGTATGGGCATGTAGCTCATCTCCCAAAGGGCGAATTAATTTGAGATATACTCCTGCCTACCTCTCTGCCTGAGTGGCGCAAACGTATCGGTGGACAGCTAAGGATCTGAACAATCATCGAGAAGGATTTGGCTGAGCTCTCAGGTTCACAGGTGGTCGGCCATCGACGGTGAAATCGCGATTGGTTAATCATCTTGGTGTGACCTTGCTCAGGACCGCCATGCTTTGGATGTAGTGCAATTCAGGGAAGAAGCCGATTCAACCTGACCAGGGTGGACACTGTTGCAATTGCAGCAGCAGCGACACCAAGAACCACACCAATAACAACAACCACAAACAACAAGAAATAAACGTCATTATATTACAAAATTCACCTTGTTTATTGAATGACACACACACATCTATCTCTCTCTCTCTCTATATATATATATGTAAAAATAAAAATGGAATAAAGGATAAGCAAATGAACAACTAGCAAAAATAAACTCAAAAACACATATTGAATAGTTCTACCAAAATATTTTAATTGTTAAAATAAAATCATCATCAGTTGGTAGCAGAACTTTAATTAAAAACAGAAAAGTTTTCAAATTTATACAAAGAAAACAATTTGGAAAAAAATATAGTTTCTTTTTCTTTTTTAACATTTCTTTCTTTCTTTCTCCCTGTCTACTGTCTATTACACGTGACTATATTTTTTTCAAAATTGCGTTCTTTGTATAAATTTGAAAACTTTTCTGTTTTTAATTAAAGTTTTGTTACCAACTGATGATGATTTTATTTTAACAATCGAAATATTTTGGTAGAACTTTTCAATATGTGTTTTTGAGTTTATTTTTGCTAGTTGTTGATCTTTATTCCATTTTTATTTTTACATTTTGTCTGAAACATTGTTTCTTTTATTCCTCATATATATATAAAAGAAAAATTATTACAAGATTGATAAAAAAGTGGATTAACACAAACATATCGACCATGAACAGAATTTTTACGAGCAAACAAGAAAAAGAAGAAAAAGAAAAGAAAAAAGAGGAAGAAGAGGATTGTGACTTACGACATCCAAATGTTGAAAACCAAAGACTTGTCCACATGTGGGAAAGCGTGTTTAAGCGTCTGCAACGAGTTCGCTGTAGAGGCTCCCATCTTTCGGTAACCACGGAGGGCAAGCTCGGTGCTTGCATCCCCCATGTTGTACGCTTTACTGCAATACAATCAAGAGTGCCGGTGTGTAAAAGACTGAAGGGACACAAAATATTTGGTTACGGGTCCGGGGGTGGGGGTGGGGAAACGGAGATAATGAAAGAGCACTAACTAATAGTCTTCTCTGAATGCATCTACTCAATCATTTTGTAGACTATGTCTCCATTTTAAGAATCTTCCTAAGTGGATAACGTATTTTCTGAAAGGAATTAACTCGAATTACATTTGATTGTTCGATCATTTTATAGACTATGTCTCCATTTTAAGAATCTTCTATAAGCTTTGTACCGTCCTATCCACCACCATTTAAATTTATGAATACTATTACTAATCTGGTGGGGTGGGAGAACATCCTTGTCCACGGATTTTAATAACGGTCGAGCAGAAAACACAATTCTAGGGTTCTGAAGGCCGATAACAATTCCTCAAATAAAAACAAATTTAAAAAAATGTCACACGTCCTTATTTCTTGCCTTATGATAAAGAATTGAAGAAAGTGTTCCGATGTAATGTAAATTGAAAAAGGAAAACCAAAAACTGTTACTTATGTATTCATCAACGTTTCGTCTATATTATAAGACTCCCTCAGGATGATTTTTCTGAAGAAAACAACACACAAGTACGAAATGTTTTGACAGCCGGCTCAGAACCTGCGTCTGTTTTCAGCAAAAAAAATCAAAATATGAGATACAAATAGATAGTGGCAGTGGTAAGTGGTGGTAGGAGTATAAAATCAATAGGAAGTGGGAGGGTTGTTACAATAAATGCGGAAGGGGTGGGAGGCTAACGTCGTCCATTTTGTACTTGTGTGATGTTTTCCTCAGAAAAATCATCCTGAGGAAGTCTTATAATAAAGACGAAACGTTGATGAGTACATAAATAATATTTTTTGGTTTTCCTTTTTCAATTTCCATATTATATATATATATATATATATATATATATATATATAATAATAATAATAATCCAGGTAAAACATCCACAGGGTAGTAATCCAAAGAATTTCAACCGGGTTTATAAAAAGTGCTCAATATCAAATAGAGCTTTTATATATGATTATTTTTATTTACACAGACATGTACAAAATCTGCGACACTGGCATGTCGATGTTATCGATCAACAGCTATTATAAACTGAGATCTCATCAGTCAGAGTTAAGATCGGATTCTAACTCTACCTGATGAGATCTCAGTTTATAATAGCTGTTGATTGATAACATCGACATGCCAGTGTCACAGATTTTGTACATGTCTGTGTAAATAAAAATAATCATTATATATATATATATATATATATATATATATATATATATATAGTCTCGGAAGTTTCTCAACCATTAAAACTATATTAAAAAAAAAACAAAAAAACTTATAGTCCCAAGTCTTCCAGTGGAAAATCACTCATGTAAGTCAATTTATTTTTTACAGTTATTATATTAGTTTATTTCTAACACTATTTTAAGGGATCATCAGTTGTTTACCATGAAAAACTGTTTCGGGAATTTAAAAACAAGACAGTATTTAATTTCATGGCTTCCCAGCAGAGTTGATCAGACCCCACTTCCCTTAAAAGACAAAACATAAACGTTCCTTATACTAAATCTACGTTTTGTTCCATATAAATGTTTTGCTAACTTATATTAGTTATTTAAGGCACAAAAAAAAAAAAAAAAATTGTCTTTACCTGTGATAGATTTCCAATAGAAATACTATATTCACTTTGAAAAAGTTTCTGTTATTAAAAGAAATGAAATACGAGTCTACTAATGCATTTTTAATGTGATTTTTGTGGTTTATATTTGGGAGTTTGTCCAGTTTTACATTTATTTTTTCTATAGCAAATTTGTAAATTACAAATTAAGAACATGAAGCAAAAAAAGCCAAGAAATGCTGCAAAATTTATATTTTTGACATTTGTAACACATTTTTTTTTTTGGGAGGGGGGGGGGGGTACTAAAGATCAAACACTAAACTACATGATTATATATAAAAAAAAAATGTCCCCGTATTTCTGCAGTTAAAACTTTACAATGCATTGACAGTTCCTATCGATGTATATGCAGGTGAAACATTTAACTATACTTTCAGAATGTGATTGGACACATCTTTGAAATGCTTAACTGGAGTAACTTGCGTGATAGACAAAGAAACGGCGATATTAGAAAGAGGCTTAATATTAATAGATCCATCAGCAATGGTATTCGAAAAAAGAGATTAATGTGGTTTGGCCACCAACAAAAAAAAAAAAAAAACCCATAAAAGTTACCACTATCTCCACGAAAACAATTAAGAAACATTATCTTAGTAGCAACTATGTAAGTAATGTGACTTCCTTTTCTGATGTTTGTCATACTATCTGCCCAGGAATATTATTGAAAACAAAGCCCTATACCAAGAGCAAACAACATTTCAAGTGAAACTTTCACAAATAACCCAAAGGTATTAATTCTGTATTGAGAGATTTTACAACATCGTGGGGGTGGGGTTTGGATTCACGCTTGACATTCATAAACAGCAAAAGCAGCATTTTAGGTGCTTGTATAATAAAAAGCCGAAAAAAAGTTTTTTTTTTGTCTTTTAGTGTTGGAGAGGTAAATAAGGGGCAGGTAACTCTTCACAACAGCTCTAGCTTTTGAACAATATTTTTCTAACCCTAACCCTTTTATGTCTAATCGACGTTCTCCTTGCACAGTAGCCCCATGTACAACGCCAATTAAAGCCATCAGTTTTGATTACTGGAAAATCTTGCTTAAAATTCGTGGTAAGAATTACCTGCCCCTTATTTACCTCTCCAACACTAAAAGACAAAAAAAACTTTTTTCGGCTTTTTATTATACAAGCACCGTATTTTACCTTATTTATAGCTTAATATTAACAGATCCATCAACAATTTTATTGGAAAAATAATATCAATGTGGTTTGGACAGGTCTCTCGGCTACTAGACTCCAGCTATGTAAAGTATTGTGGCCTTGAAGGACCGATAATAAATAAGACAACATGGTGGTATATTTAAAAGCGTGTGTATTTACAGATGTACAGAATAGTATGTTACAGAAAGACTGCTTACATTCGCTGTAGGCTACTCGATCTCCCAGGCTTCGCCTCCCCTCTTTGAGGAGGAGTAAGTTTACTGCTTACTGCCTGAGGCGCCCCTACCGGGGAATGCCAACGGGGCTGCCCAGGCAATTTTTAATGGCCAGAGTGCTCAACTCTCGGGCGCTGGATTTTCAAACCCCACTTTCCCTACCCGACCTTGGGTCACATCTTACCTTGTGGGAGTAAGATAAAACTGTCCTTGTGCCTAACTCCTGGAGAGGAGTAAATAAATACTCTATCTATAATGTCTAGAAGAGTCCATGTCGTCACGAAATAGGGTAGATCGCCATCACACCATAACATAAAGAAATCATATAAAGAATATTTATAAAAAAAAAAAAGTCAAGAGGATGACCACCAAATAGATTGTCCAACCAGATAAGGGTTGAGACTGGCATGCTGCCCCTGATAGCTGAAAGACTGGCCCAAGACCGTAATAAGTGGTAGGATTTCGTTTTTAAGCATGTGGCGAAGCTTTCTGAAGTATGCACATAAGTATTTACGAGAAGGATTCTGTTCGACATATAAATGTATCGTAAAACAGACCCTAAGCGGTCGCTTTCGAAAAACACCCTATTGTTAAGATTTTACGTTAAACAAAGAAAATGAGTATATATTTTTTTTTTTTTAAATTTTACTCATTGCAGGATATCATCATCATCATCATCATCATCATTATCATCATCATCATCATCATCATCATATTTGGTTTAACGTCCATTTTACATGCTGGCATGTGGTGGACAGCTTTAAGAAATTGACTTCCAAACTAACCTATCTCTGGTCAAGTCTTTATTTATCCCTCTTTCTCTCGAGTCCATTCTTATCATTTCCTCCCATGTGAACTAGATACTACCTTGACTGTTCTACATCTACTAACCCAAGCACTCTCATCCATTTTTTCAACGTGACCATACCATCAACGTCTCCTGTTCTGCACACATCTCCCTACACTGTCCAGATTTAATCTTCCTCTGAGGTCATCAGATCTAAGCCCGTCTTTAAGACCTACATTACAAATCCATCGTATCATTCTTATATCATTTCTCTCCATACATATCCTCAACCCTCACTGACCTTCAAAACTAACCTATCTCTGACCAGGTCTTTATTTATCCCTCTTTCTCTTAAATTCATCCTTATCACTTCCACCCATGTTTTCCTTGACTTTCTCCTGCAAACTGACCCTGCTACCTCAACTGTTCTATTCTATTAACCCAATAACTCTAATCCATTCTTTCATCATCATATTCGGTTTAATGCCTGTTTTATATGCTGGCATGTGTTATGTTAGACAGAGTTTAGAAATTGACTTCCAAACTAACCTATCTCTGGCTAGGTCTTTATTTATTTCGTCTTTCTCTAAGGTCCATTTTTATCACTTCCTCTAGCGTTTTCCTTGACCTTCCCCTGCCAACTGACCCTGCTACCTCAACTGTTCTACATCTACTAACCCAAGAACTCTCATCTCTTCTTTCAATGCGGCCATACCATTGAAGTCTACTCTTCTGGATGCATCTCAATATACTGTTCAGATTTAATCTTCCTCTGAGGTCATCAGATCTAAGCCTGTCTTTAACATTCACATTATTTCACAGCCATCGTATCATTCTCATATCATTTATCTCTATGCAACGCGTGTCCACTGGCCAAGTTTCACTTCCATACATCATCACACTGCATATACATGCCTGATAGACTCTTTCTTTGGTCGATAGTGGTGTTGTCATTGTGTTTATATCATAAGTTGTCCGGAAAGTTTGTGCCGATTTTTAATAGTTCATGTTTTGACACGTTAGAATATGTCAAATTATTGACAGATTTAGTATACTTGCATTTCCGGTTAGAGCATACTTTTAAAGCTATCTCTTTCTTAAACAGTTAAATGTTATTTAATTTGTACTATACGATAGTGGTGTCGTGATTGTGTTTAAATCATAGGTTGTCCGGAAAATTATTGACATATATAGTATACTTACATTTCCGGTTAGAGCATACTTTTAAAGCTATCTCTTTCTAAAACAGTTAAATGTTATTTAATTTGTACTATACGATAGTGGTGTCGTGATTGTGTTTAAATCATAGGTTGTCCGGAAAATTATTGACATATATAGTATACTTACATTTCCGGTTAGAGCATACTTTTAAAGCTATCTCTTTCTAAAACAGTTAAATGTTATTTAATTTGTACTATACGATAGTGGTGTCGTGATTGTGTTTAAATCATAGGTTGTCCGGAAAATTATTGACAGATATAGTATACTTACATTTCCGGTTAGAGCATCCTTAAAGCTATCTCTTTCTAAAACAGTTAAAAATTATTTAACTTATGTTAATTTTGAAGCCCTTTGAAAATGGAAGATTGTAAGCCCTATTTTAGCCGCTTGATGCTTTTCTATTTCCATAAAGGTAAAAATGGCTTGCGAACAACAAACAAATTATGTGCAGTGTACGGTGAAGATGCTTTAGATGACAGAACTGTACGGAAGTGGTTTGCAAAGTTTAGAGCTGGAGAATTTAGTCTTAATCATAAAAGAACAGGGAGGGCCTGTGGACGAGTGGTTATAGCACTTGTCTTTGGGCTGGACGACCCGGGTTCGATCCCACTCACGGCATGCGAATTTTCGGGTCTGAAAACTCCCTCTGTCCACCCAGCAGTAAATGGGTACCTGACTAAAACTCAGGGAAGGTTCAAGGCAGCGGAAGGAGAGGGATGGGCTCCGCCTTCCATATGCTGTGCCCTAGACACAGTGATTCTTAACAAATCACCGCCGCTACGGCCATGGGCAGTGTGCGATGTCGGCAACGACACTCGTGCGTGTCCAGGCTATGCGACCTTTACCTTTACCTTTCTTATAAAAGAACACTCAGGTAGACAACCCTCTAGAGATGATGCCTAAATCAAGGCATTAATTGAGAATAACCCTATAATTCAAACATTTCTTTAACTTTTAGATTGCATGCCAGGCAAAGACGGGCCTTTTTATGGTGAGGATGAGGCTGGTTCAGGATCATCATGTTCGTCAAAAACCCGCATTACAAAAAAAACGAGAACAGAAAGGCTTAGCGGATAAAAATCCACTATTCATGAGCATTTTTTTTTTGGCGTTAACATTTTTATGAATTTATTTGCTGAATTTTTTATAATTTTTTTTTTAATTCAATAAATAATTAATAAATCCCTTATTCGTCACTTGGACATTGTTTAGTTCAATATTGAGAAATCCTAAATTAGGAGCTGTGCAGCAAGATGTCTGTTTACATTAGTTTTAAACCTCTGCATGTCGGTACAGTCAGGGAGCAGGGAGGGAGTTCCAGAGGCCAGCAGCATAAGTAAAGAAGCTATTGGAGTAGAAGGCTCTCCGGCATCTGGGGACCTCCACAGTGAATGGATGGGATTTGGAAGATTGTCGGGTTGGTCTAGTGAATTTATATCGTGGGGGCACCAGAGCAGCAAGATCAGAGCACAATCCATTGAAGTACTTGCAAAACAGGAACAAGGAAGCAACATTGCGGCGATGGGACAGGGTCTAGAGCTTGGTTGATAGTGAGGGGCCTATTAAGTTAGCAACTTTTTTTTTTAACCTTGTCTAAGAGGGAAAGACTAGTGGATGATGCACCAGCCCATATGTGACAACAATACTCCATGCATGGGCGAATGGTGGCGTTGTAGAGATATAGGATAATGTCAGGTGTGAGGAGTTTACTAGCACGATAGAGGAATCCCACCTTCTTTGCAGCAGCCCTGGCAATGTTTTCAATGTATTTATTCCAATTCATGTATGTGACAAATTTCATAAAATTTTCTTTACAGGGCTAACAAAATGGGTACGTTTTTAAAATGAGAACAGAAAAGCACACACTATAAGGGTCTAGTATTTTGGTATTTAAATATTTATATCATAAAAAAGAGATTAATTAAAATAGATTAAAAAGGTCAGTCATAATGTTCATACGAATAATCAAAATATGGCCAAGATAATGTTTCTAAGTATACGAGGCCTGTCTAAAAAGTATCCGACTGTAGGACCCTTACCCCCTTCAAATTAGGCCCTTGTGCTTGCACACACTTAGCCCACCGATTCATCGACGTCTGGAAGTCTTCTTTTGGAATAGTGTTCATCTCCTCCATTGCATTAGATTCAGCAGGTGTTTGGAGAAGATGCGATGGGTGTAACACAAATTAATGGAGTGGTTCAACCGATTCAAAAATGGCCGCACATCAGTGGAGAGTAACCAGCGTTCTGGCAGGCCCCTAAACTGCTCGGAGTGCAGCTGTAGTTGAGAGGGTGCGAAAAAAAAGATAATGCGGAAAGCGACGGCGGAGATGAACATCATCCCAAAAGAAGACTTCCAGACGTGTTTCCGACAGTGGATGCCGCGGTGGTCTAAGTGTCGGCAAGCACAAGGAGCCTACTTTGAAGGGGATTAGGGTCTCAAACCTGTCACGTACTTAAAATATTTTTTCTGGCCTAAGGTCGGATACGTTTTAGACAGGCCTTGTATATGCCCAAATATGGTTATTAGGGCCCAGATCCCTAAAAAATAGGATAAAAATAGATAGCATCAAGACAATAGAACTATGTTTTCAACAAGCCCCCAATTACCCCAAGGAAATCATTATGAGTCCAAATGTGGTCAAATTAGTGATTTTGTGTGTATATCTCCAAATATGGTAATTGAATTGAAAATTTCTACTTGTGAAACGAAAACACTAAAATCATGGTGCCAAGAACCGCCTCCTCCCTCTCCCGACAATCATTTTTAATAAAAATATGACTAAATCAATGATTTTTCGTATACATGCCCAAATATGGTTATTAGGGTTCAGACCACTGAAAATTGGATTTTTTTTTTTTTTGCCAATTTCTTCTTTTTATCATGAAGACAATAAAATTACGTTTTCAACGACCCTTAAAAGCGATCATTTTTAGCAGAGTTATGGATTTTATCCCCATATTTGCCAATCTATGCACAGTGTGCCTGGGCAAGGCCGAGCCAATCTACTAGTTTGAGATAAATGCATCTTGAGAATCGAGTAAATAAATTGGTCACGTGAATCGGTTGTTTTGCTTCCGACTACGCAGCGTTGTGTATACTAGTGCTCACTCCGACTAAAGAATGACTAATAATGACTTCTAATGGATTCTTCCGCTTTTCTTCAAGAAGCGATTTAGTTTTTATCCGTAGCAATTATTTTCATGCCTCATCGAGCATTTCCCATTTCATGGACAATCGTTACGAGTTCTCGTCAAACTTTTCTGATTCTATACGTAGAAGATGATGATGATAAATATCATCGATAGATCAAGTTTGGTAACATTCTTTTACAAAATAAAAATGGAGCACGATTGGTCTAAACAGCGTTTCTCAACCGGGTACCCTGCAACCCTAAGGTTCCACAAAAAGATCCCTAAGGGTTCCACACGAACAAGTGAGATAAGCTAATGCACTTTTCACTTAATTTCATATACGTAATATTACTAACCATCATCATCATCGGTTTAACATCCGTTTTACATGTTGGCATGTGTTGGACGGTTTTTAAAAATTGACTTCCAAACTAACATATCTCTGACCAGGTCTTTATTTATCCCTCTTTCTCACAAATCCATTCTTATCATTTCCTCCCATGTTTCCCTTGGTCTTCCCTTGTGAACTAACCCTGCTATCTCAACTGTTCTACACCTACTAACCCAAGAATTCTCATCAATTCTTTATATGTAACCAAACCAACAAAGTCTTCTGTTCTGCACACATTTCCATATACTGTCCAGATTTAATCTCCCTCTGAGGTCATCAGAACTAAGCCCGTCTTTAAGACTCACATTACACATTCATCGTCTGATTCTCATATTTTTCACCATGCAACGCATGTCCTCAACCATCACCGGTCAGGTCGGACTATGTTACACACTTGCTCAATGGCATCATGTTCTTTAATGTTTACATATTTCCATTGCCTGTTCTCTGGAAAGGTGAAGGAAGCAGAACTTCGAAAAAAATAAATCCGCAACCAAATCCGATCTGCTCACTGGCCAAAGAGGAAGATCGTTCTCTCCTCTTCATCACATTTACTATCGGACTTACTGTCTGTGACGTCATATCCTGATACATAGCACTAACTTTATTTACCTCCTCAGGAGGTTAGGCACAAGGCCAGTTTTATCTTACTCCCACAAGGTAAGATGTGACCCAAGGTCGGGTCGGGAAAGTGGGACTTGAAAAGCCAGCGCCCGAGAAGGTGAGCACTCTAGCCATTAAAAATTGGCTGGGCAGCCCCGTCGGCATTCCCCGGTAGGGGCGCCCCAGGCAGTAAGCAATAAACTTATTCCACCCCAAAGAGGGGAGGCAAAGCCTGGGAGGGTGGACCTCCTAGAACTGCACAGGACAAACCCACAGACCGGCGTAAATCAAGCCCCGAAGGCCAAAACAATACCAGTCTATGGGGTGCAGTATCCATCGGAACAGATACTACACTTTGATCTTGGCCAAAAGGCCAAGAACTTCTAATGGAAATTTTCATCCCTCTGCTTCATTTAATCTTATGTGGAAATTTCCATTTTTAACACTATTTTTACACAACCGCATCCAATATTGCTACACAGTTATGTAGATTCAAATACTATTGAACCAAGTGTGTTCAATTATGAATGCATACCATTGAGAAAACGTATGAAGCCACAACTTCAATGCAATGGGTAAAAATAGCAACTTTTGTTCAACTAATTGAATAAAATTAATCACTGACAATAGGTATTGTTTCAGAATTAAATGACCCAAAAGGTGTTGATACGTCATAAAACAGACAAATTAAACGTAACAAAAGTCGTATTTTTTACATTAAGCAAATTGTTTTTCTCCGAGGCGTTTATCATCATTACAAAATTATTTCTAGATAATTTATACGACTTAACAATATATATATTTTTTAAACAAATAAAAAAAAATTTAATTTTTTTTAATAAAAATTATTATGCAAATAAAATATTATTTAAGTAAAAACAATTTAAAAAAAATTAAAAACAAAAAGAATTATTTTTTTAATTAAAAAAAAAATGTTTTGTAAAAATACGTTTTTGATTTAAGCTCAAAAAGATAACTGATATATCAAAATTAATAAAATTTTGTGATCACTCCTTGTGTGTGTATGTGTTTTTCTCGCTTGTACGTGACTTACACATTATCAATTTTATTATTTAAAATATTGAGATTATTTATTGAAATCAAAACTGCACTAGTGTAAAGTACTAAAAACAACTTTAAAATTCTTACAAAAAAAAATTTAATTACGAGATTAAATCCACCAGCATGCATTTCAAGTCAACTGTTTTAATCTTTTGTTAATACTTAAAAATTTTTTTATTTAATTACGAGATTAAATCCACCAGCATGCATTTCAAGTCAACCGTTTTAATCTTTTGTTAATACTTAAAAAAAAAATTATTTAATTACGAGATTAAATCCACCAGCATGCATTTCAAGTCAACCGTTTTAATCTTTTGTTAATACTTAAAAAAAAAATTATTTAATTACGAGATTAAATCCACCAGCATGCATTTCAAGTCAACCGTTTTAATCTTTTGTTAATACTTAAAAAAAAAATTATTTAATTACGAGATTAAATCCACCAGCATGCATTTCAAGTCAACCGTTTTAATCTTTTGTTAATACTTAAAAAAAAAATTATTTAATTACGAGATTAAATCCACCAGCATGCATTTCAAGTCAACCGTTTTAATCTTTTGTTAATACTTAAAAAAAAAATTATTTAATTACGAGATTAAATCCACCAGCATGCATTTCAAGTCAACCGTTTTAATCTTTTGTTAATACTTAAAAAAAAAAATTATTTAATTACGAGATTAAATCCACCAGCATGCATTTCAAGCCAACCGTTTTAATCTTTTGTTAATACTTAAAAAAAAAATTATTTTGTAACTGCTAAAATTTTAAAGGAATTTGGAAGCATTTAAACTGTCAAATCGAAAATTATTTCGACTGGCTTTAAAATTCTTAGCAAATCCTCATCTAGTTAAAGATTAACATTTTTGAAAGCTATTTACATCCAATAATTTTATAGAGATTAAAACAGCATTAGTTTTATAACAATTTGTTTCAAGTAATAATTTAATGACTAAATATCATCATCATCAGTTTAACGTCTGTTTTACATGCTGGCATATGTTGGACAGCTTTTAGAAATTGACTTCCAACTTAACCTGATCTTTATTTATCCCTCTTTCTCTCAAATCCACCTGTGTCATTTCCTCCCATCATCACACTGTGCACACATACCTGATAATACTCTTCCCTTAGTTGACAGTGGTAATGCTCTGCTGGTTAGTAATGGCAGATGTTCCCTGAACTTACTCCATCCACTCTTAGCTCGATAACAATATCATAATAAAATACAAGAAAAAAAAATAATTTAACTAAAAAATGATTTGGTAAAAAAAAAAAAAAAAAAAAAAAAAAAAGGGCATAGTAAAAAAAGAAAGAAAACAAAACAAAAATTAAAATAAAATGATTCCCAGGCAACATCGGCTATGCACAGGTAGTTATCATTATTCTTTAGGTGAAGTCGCAATTGTAGCTTGAAGACAAACGTAAGAGGTACATACGATACATAAAGGGGTGAAACTCACAGATGTAATTACTACATTAATGTCCCAACACTATTGATAAAGAACATGTGTTACCATGGCCAGAGAGTAGAGAGAGAGATGCATGGGTAATGTATAAGTACATCTTACATATATGTGGTATGGTTATAGGAATCTCAGTGACCGCAACGAGATAGGAGTCTATAGTACTGCGACTGTTCAAGACATCTGACGGGTGCAGTGCCAGAGTTGTGATAGCTATGCAAAGATGGAGAACCGGTCAAATCGTGTCTGACAGGCGTTTTTTTGTTTACTTCAAGATCGAAGAGTGCATTCTCTGGTTGGCTAGTAATGATCAGGGGAGATAACTTTGATATAATCCAAGGTATATCACTTCTGATAATTCTGAAGCTACATTAACAAGTGCGAGGAGAAGTATTTAAAAAAGTGTTGTATATTTAGAAATCTCATTATTTTGAAGGTCTCAATTAAGTAACCCCTTGCACCTAAGGGTTCCAACATATACTTAGAATTAAGATCATTTAATAAGTTTTATTGATTATTGTAGTCACTTTTAATTGTACAGTTTCTAAATCTAATATTATATCCTAATTCTCACGTCTAAAGTAGTTAAACCTAAGGATTCCAATCTATCCCTATGATTAAGATCTGTTGGTGCTTTTACTAGTTTAGTCACTTTTCTTTGTACATCTCCCAATTGTAATGTTAGATCCCAATTCCCATGTTAGTAAAGTAATTAAACCTAAGGATTTTGATCCTTTAATCCTTTTATTAATTAGTGTAGTCACTTATTTGTGCACCTTCCAATTATATTATAACTAGCAGGGCTACCCGGCGTTGCCCGGAGCAAAAGTGTAACATATTTCTATTAAAACTTCTATCTCTTTACCTCTTTCTATGCGTCTCCTCTCCCCTTCTTTCTCCTCCACTCAGCCCATTCCTCTCTCTGCACACACACACACACAACTCTCTCTTATATAGATTCTTCGAGGCATAAGGGAAGTGACTCCTTGATAAAAAAATCAGTTACTTCCCTTTAGTATATAAAATGGCTGAAATATGGACCCCCTGACGAAATCTGCACCAGTTTAGGGTCAAAGAATGAATAATTTTTCCCTTTATATTATAGATTATATGCCAATTCCATGTCTAGTAAAGTAGTAAAACCTAACGATTCTAACCTATTCTTCTAATTAATTTAGTCACTTTTCTTTGTCCAACTTCCAATTCAGATAAGTCTGTGTACGCATACACACTAACAGAAATCTATATACAAATGGAGAATCATTTGTGGACAGATGAGGACCTGGACAGCAGTCATCAACAAGGACTCGGCTGAGCTCTCAGATCCACAGTTGAACTGCAATTGGTTAGCCATCTTGTGCGGCCTTGCTCAGGACCATCGTGCATAGGTCGAGATGTGGTGCAGGTCAGGGAAGAAGACGGCTCAACTCGACCAGGGTGAACGCTGTTGCAACAACATCTCATATTTTAATAATAAATTTTTCAAGAAAGGTGTCAGAAAATACTTAGCATGTTACAAATCAGTTTTTTTATTAAAAAAAAATTTTTTTTTTTTACAAATGAGTCACCTCTTATTAAGGCCCAAAGCCCCCTCGAGGGTAAGGATTATTGGGTTGGACAGATAGACGGTGAGACACTGAGGAGATTTTTAACGATAGTTGCAACTGGTAGAGAAATTTATTATTTAAGAGGATTGCTGAACAAAAATTTGTTTACATTAGACTTGAAAACGGCACTGTTATAGTCAGCCGGGAAGCAACCTTATGGTACTGTGTTCTACAAACCGGCAGCTTTAGGAAAGAAACTCTGCTTATGGAATTTCAGCTTAGTTTTAGGTACAAAAAGAAAGAGAATTTATTGACAGTGGTTGTAGCTGGACAAGTTTTTGTTGTGAATGTTTTACAGGGGGGGGGGGGGACACATAGATTGAAGCTCAGTTGAGCACCTCCTATGGAAATTACGATAGAGTAGAGAAAGACTAGCAACGTCTCTTCTGTGTGAAAAAGAAATTCAAAAGTGTTACAAGGATGAACCAGAGATTGGAGCTCAGTCGAGCTTCTTCCATGGAAATAACGATAGAGTAGAGAAAGACTAGCAACGTCTCTTCTGTGTGAAAGAGAAGTTCAAAAGTTTTACAAGGATGAACCAGAGATTGGAGCTCAGTCGAGCTTCTTCCATGGAAATAACGATAGAGTAGAGAAAGACTAGCAACGTCTCTTCTGTGTGAAATAGAAGTTCAAAAGTTTTACAAGGATGAACCAGAGATTGGAGCTCAGTCGAGCTTCTTCCATGGAAATAACGATAGAGTAGAGAAAGACTAGCAACGTCTCTTCTGTGTGAAAGAGAAGTTCAAAAGTTTTACAAGGATGAACCAGAGATTGGAGCTCAGTCGAGCTTCTTCCATGGAAATAACGATAGAGTAGAGAAAGACTAGCAACGTCTCTTCTGTGTGAAAGAGAAGTTCAAAAGTTTTACAAGGATGAACCAGAGATTGGAGCTCAGTCGAGCTTCTTCCATGGAAATAACGATAGAGTAGAGAAAGACTAGCAACGTCTCTTCTGTGTGAAAGAGAAGTTCAAAAGTTTTACAAGGATGAACCAGAGATTGGAGCTCAGTCGAGCTTCTTCCATGGAAATAACGATAGAGTAGAGAAAGACTAGCAACGTCTCTTCTGTGTGAAAGAGAAGTTCAAAAGTTTTACAAGGATGAACCAAAGATTGGAGCTCAGTCGAGCTTCTTCCATGGAAATAACGATAGAGTAGAGAAAGACTAGCAACGTCTCTTCTGTGTGAAAGAGAAGTTCAAAAGTTTTACAAGGATGAACCAGAGATTGGAGCTCAGTCGAGCTTCTTCCATGGAAATAACGATAGAGTAGAGAAAGACTAGCAACGTCTCTTCTGTGTGAAAGAGAAGTTCAAAAGTTTTACAAGGATGAACCAGAGATTGGAGCTCAGTCGAGCTTCTTCCATGGAAATAACGATAGAGTAGAGAAAGACTAGCAACGTCTCTTCTGTGTGAAAGAGAAGTTCAAAAGTTTTACAAGGATGAACCAGAGATGGGAGCTCAGTCGAGCTTCTTCCATGGAAATAACGATAGAGTAGAGAAAGACTAGCAACGTCTCTTCTGTGTGAAAGAGAAGTTCAAAAGTTTTACAAGGATGAACCAGAGATTGGAGCTCAGTCGAGCTTCTTCCATGGAAATAACGATAGAGTAGAGAAAGACTAGCAACGTCTCTTCTGTGTGAAAGAGAAGTTCAAAAGTTTTACAAGGATGAACCAAAGATTGGAGCTCAGTCGAGCTTCTTCCATGGAAATAACGATAGAGTAGAGAAAGACTAGCAACGTCTCTTCTGTGTGAAAGAGAAGTTCAAAAGTTTTACAAGGATGAACCAGAGATTGGAGCTCAGTCGAGCTTCTTCCATGGAAATAACGATAGAGTAGAGAAAGACTAGCAACGTCTCTTCTGTGTGAAAGAGAAGTTCAAAAGTTTTACAAGGATGAACCAAAGATTGGAGCTCAGTCGAGCTTCTTCCATGGAAATAACGATAGAGTAGAGAAAGACTAGCAACGTCTCTTCTGTGTGAAAGAGAAGTTCAAAAGTTTTACAAGGATGAACCAGAGATTGGAGCTCAGTCGAGCTTCTTCCATGGAAATAACGATAGAGTAGAGAAAGACTAGCAACGTCTCTTCTGTGTGAAAGAGAAGTTCAAAAGTTTTACAAGGATGAACCAGAGATTGGAGCTCAGTCGAGCTTCTTCCATGGAAATAACGATAGAGTAGAGAAAGACTAGCAACGTCTCTTCTGTGTGAAAGAGAAGTTCAAAAGTTTTACAAGGATGAACCAGAGATGGGAGCTCAGTCGAGCTTCTTCCATGGAAATAACGATAGAGTAGAGAAAGACTAGCAACGTCTCTTCTGTGTGAAAGAGAAGTTCAAAAGTTTTACAAGGATGAACCAGAGATTGGAGCTCAGTCGAGCTTCTTCCATGGAAATAACGATAGAGTAGAGAAAGACTAGCAACGTCTCTTCTGTGTGAAAGAGAAGTTCAAAAGTTTTACAAGGATGAACCAAAGATTGGAGCTCAGTCGAGCTTCTTCCATGGAAATAACGATAGAGTAGAGAAAGACTAGCAACGTCTCTTCTGTGTGAAAGAGAAGTTCAAAAGTTTTACAAGGATGAACCAGAGATTGGAGCTCAGTCGAGCTTCTTCCATGGAAATAACGATAGAGTAGAGAAAGACTAGCAACGTCTCTTCTGTGTGAAAGAGAAGTTCAAAAGTTTTACAAGGATGAACCAAAGATTGGAGCTCAGTCGAGCTTCTTCCATGGAAATAACGATAGAGTAGAGAAAGACTAGCAACGTCTCTTCTGTGTGAAAGAGAAGTTCAAAAGTTTTACAAGGATGAACCAGAGATTGGAGCTCAGTCGAGCTTCTTCCATGGAAATAACGATAGAGTAGAGAAAGACTAGCAACGTCTCTTCTGTGTGAAAGAGAAGTTCAAAAGTTTTACAAGGATGAACCAGAGATTGGAGCTCAGTCGAGCTTCTTCCATGGAAATAACGATAGAGTAGAGAAAAACTAGCAACGTCTCTTCTGTGTGAAAGAGAAGTTCAAAAGTTTTACAAGGATGAACCAGAGATTGGAGCTCAGTCGAGCTTCTTCCATGGAAATAACGATAGAGTAGAGAAAGACTAGCAACGTCTCTTCTGTGTGAAAGAGAAGTTCAAAAGTTTTACAAGGATGAACCAGAGATTGGAGCTCAGTCGAGCTTCTTTCATGGAAATGATAGAGTAGAGAAAGACTAGCAACATCTCTTCTCTGATAAAGAGGCTGTAGAGTGGCAAAGAAGGCATCCCCACTAGATTTCGGAGTGAAGGCAGGAAAGGGTACTCTGAGTAGCACCTCTCCAGATGTGGCAACAGTACTCCATCTTAGGACTATAACCTTTCTCCCGATTTTCTACATCATTCTGACACACAGGAGCTGCTTTGAGAATTTTATAGCCCAGAGTAAAGGGATGAATAAAATAACCTCTTTATCTTCATCATCAGCAGCAGCAGCATCATTACAGGTAGGGAGGATTACAATCCTTCCTACCTCTCTGCCTGAGTAGTGCAAACGTATTAGCGGACAGCTAAGGACATGGACAACATGGTTTGGGATGTGGTGTAGGTTCGGGAAGAAGTCGGCTCAACCCGACCAGAGCGAATGCCGTAGCAACAATAACAACAACTGTTAGTTAACAATGCCATTAGCATGTAAACAGCAACAAGTTGCTTTTAACAAAAACATTTTCATTGGAAATTTGAGAAAATTATTCATTCACCAGAAATATATAAGAAAAATAAAACGGGGGAAAAAAAAGAAAGTAATATAACTTTTGGTTGTTATGGTAGAAAATCTGAAAGTAAGCTATTAAGATTGCATTCTCATATTCGGTATGATGATGCAGGATATGATGATGCAGGATATGATGATGCATTGAAAAAAAAAACCTAAAAAAAATCGATGGAGACTATTGTGTTTCAGGATTTTTCAGATGAAGATTGATAATTTGCATCATTTGGATTATTCAGACTATTGTTCTCATCTTGAATGTTATTCTAACAACGTTTCGACCGATGTAACCTCTTCTACTGTGTCTTGTAAAACTCTGGAATATTTATGTTGAACTCGGAGATCTATACGGAATTTCCATTTAATAGACAGACGTAGATCGCTCTGATTCCGTCAGCCATGACGGGATAGAAGTCTTAAGTTATTCTCAATTATATTCTTAGTATCGCCCGTACTGAGGATTGAACCTTCAACCTCCAGAAGACTATCACTTAGAACTGATTATTACTTAGCACTTATATCCGTTGCGTCGCAAATTCCATAAAGATTCCCGAGTTCGCACATATGTACCTAAAGAAGGAGAACAGTAGGACAAATGCTACAAATTATCAATTCTCATCGAAAAAAAAATCTGATATCTGAAAAAGGTGTTTGTTGTCTTGTCACCATCCACACTTCATCTGTGCATGAATTATTTAGATGGTGGAAAAAGGTGCGGATCATCATCATCATCATATTCGATTTAGCATCCAGTTTACATGTTGGCATGTGTTGGACAGCTTTTAGAAATTGACTTCCAAACTAACCTATCGTTGGCCAGATAATTTAAGTAAAGGGTGAATAAGAAGTGATGAGAGAAATTGAATGATGTAAATAATTGAGAGAAAGAAAGAGAAAAAGAGAAAGAGAAAGAGAGAGAGAGAAAGAGAGAGAGAGAGAAAGAGAGAGAGGGAGAGAGAAAGAGAAAGAGGGAGAGAGAGAGGGGGAGAGAGGGAGGGGGAGATAGAGGGAAAGAGAGAGAGGAAAAGAGAGAGAGGGAAAGAGAGAGAGGAAAAGAGAGAGAGGAAAAGAGAGAGATGGAAAGAGAGAGATGGAAAGAGAGAGATGGAAAGAGAGAGAGGGAAAGAGAGAGAGAACGGGAAGAGAGAAAAAGTTCCGTTCAAAATTCCATACAGATTCACGACTTCAACAAGATGCACCTGAAGATGGTCGGAGGTTTCATCGGCTGAAACATTGTGAGAATAACATCCAAGATGAGAACAGTAGTTTGAATAATACAAATGATCAATCCTCATCTCAAAATTTCGGAAACATAACAAGTAGCAATACTACATATTTAAACCATTAATTATAAATAATAGATTCGAATACCATTAAAAAAAAAAAGATGGGTTGTAAGGGCCCTTTCTAAACAGTAAAGGTCTACCTGTGTCAATGAAACCATGGTACGTCTCTTGAATATGTAACGTATAGTTTTTATATAAATAATTTGTATATATTTATATAAATGTTTTATATCATAAAGTCAGAAGAACATCGGTAACGTCGATTTCAAATCCCAACATAGGGGACCTATAAAGTCCTCTTTACAAAAGAAAAGGAAATTTCCAAATTTTAAATTTCCTTTCTTTTCTTTTCTTCCCCCATTTCATTCTTTCCAAATATGATCTGAGGTAAGGATCGGATTCTAATTTTGCCTTATGAGATCTGTTTCTAACAGCTGTTGATCGATAACATCGACATGCCAGTGTCGCAGATTTTGTACATGTCTGTATAAATAAAAATAATCATATATATAAAAGCTCTATTTGATATTGAGCACTTTTTATAGCCCGGTTGAAATTCTTTTAATTCCTATCCTGTGGATGTTTACCTTGCCTGGATTATATATATATATATATATATATATATATGTATGTATGTATGTATGTATATCTAGGCAGCATCAGTGTTGTTAAATATAACCGACAACTTATGTCTGGATATCTTTTCGTAGATCTTTTCCATTGTCTGAATCAGAATCTTAATTTCGGAGGGGAATTGGCCGATGAATCTGCCAAAGTTTTCATTGTGTCCCAAGTACTTTCAGACCCATCCGGGTCCATCTTCAGGGGAATGACGATAATCAGGTTAAGACCATGTGTTCGTATTATAGATGGTTTTGGCGGGAATTATATAATAAGTGCGAAACTATACATTTCAGTCTATTATTGCTGGTATTGAAGTTAATTCTGTTAATTACGAGTTTTTTGGTTTTTATATATAGGGTTTCTAATATATGGAGTTTTTGTTTGTTAGTACTATAATCTAAGATTTTGGTATTTTCTATTAAGAGTTTTCGGATTTCCGAGCGGGGGCAGGAATGGTCGTTAGTTAAGTGTTGGGCTATGGCGCTAGTATCAGACAAATGCATCGTCAATCTCCTTGACAAAGTTGTGGTAGTCAAGCCTATGTATATGTTTTTTTTTATGGGTTGTCGATAACAGTCTCCCAAAGGATATTTGAACTCATACGCAAGGTTTGTCTTATCCAAAACTTTAATCGAGGGTGGAAGGATTATTTGTGATTATAGTTCTAAGTGACAGTCTTCTGGAGGTTGAAGGTTCGATCCTTACTACAGGTGATAATAACTAGGAATAACATAAAATTAATACTTCTATCCGCTCATAGCTGACAGAATGAAAACAATCTACCTCTATGGATTAAATAAAGGATACAATTCAAAATTCCCTACAGGTTTCTGAATTCGACAAAGATTCACATAACAGGTAAAAGCATTCGTTAAGAATCAGTACAAAGTGACAATCTTCTAGAAGTTGAAGGTTCAATCCTTGCTACAGGCAATAACTTTCAAGATAATAAATGGCGTTTCTAACTATGGTGGGCATTTTTTTTAGTATTTCTCCTCTAGATCTGTAAGGTTATTGTCAAGGCAGTTTTCAAAAACTAGATCTGTTAACAAGTTTTTTTGCACACAGAGTATGTTTTTGGAATAAGTTGCCAGATCAGATTAAGAACAGCAATAGCGTGGATCAGTTTAAGATGAGGTTGGATGAATTCAGAGAAAGTGGTAGGAGGAGGGAGAAATTGAGGGGGCACTTTTGGGAGTTATCAAATGAAATATTTAACAGAATTTGATCTGGATATCGATACTGTACTAAAAGTTTTTTTGTTTTTTTAAAAAAATTTTTTATTGATTTTTTAATTAAAAAAAAATTTTTTTTTTTTATTGATTTTTTTTTTTTTTTTGAACAGTTGAATTGAGAAGATAGTTAAAGGGGAGATTCCCAAGGAGGTATAACAAATAAATAAACAAATAAATAACAGTGATCCAAATAGACTGTATTAAGTTATATACACTAGAATAGAAATGGATAACGCTTCATATTGAAACTGATTCAATTCGATTAGGTTTTTTTTCTTCCTCATATGTCCATGCACCTCTAAAAGTGGCTCTGTCTGTCACACCTAAGTTTAAAATAGCATTTTCATCGCTAACTGTTCTCGTTAAATGGAGGCATTCAAACAAATATCCGTTCATCTCTCTAAATATTTTTTTTTCCACCCTAACAGGAAATGGTTTTATAATGTTTTTAGAATTTTGAAACTGAAAGATGCTGCAATTATGGCATTGGCTTCTTGAAATTTAAAAAAACAAACAAAAAAAACAAAACACGCTAAGTGATGTTTTGTGAGGTGATTGCAGTGAAATGAACAGCAACATAAACTGACGACCTGGAGTACCAAGTTCGAATCCAGTAGGTTCTGTAAGGTATATGGTTCCAAATTTTTAATTGTATCCTTTATTTAATCCACGGAGGTAGATTGTTCTCATTCTGTCAGCTATGATCGGATAGAAGTGTTAACTTTCACTATGGATGTTGGCAACCTTCACGTGGTCCTTCCTGTGAGTACCTAATTCTAGAAAGGATCAGAAAATCCAATGCCAATAACAGAACCAAAACTCATAACATGTTCATTTATACAAAGTTACGTTGTTATTTATATAATATAATGCTATATATATTATCGGTGCGCCGCCAGATAGACAACCAACCTAAGCTTAATAATAAAAAAAAAGAAAAAACCCCAAAAACCCAACTCTGAACGATCTCCGAGAAATGAAGGAAGGGGAGACCATTTTATTCCAGAATAGGGACGAGCCAAGATTTATTAGGTTTCATTTTAAAAGAGCTCCAATAGTGTAAGGGCGACCCCTTACAACTCTCTTTCTAGTACATAATTTCTAATTTATTGTAGCGTTGCTGCTTTGTCGGTTGTTATTGTGTTTCCATTCGTGTCCGGCTCGCGGGGTAACGGCTTCACATACATAACAATTCAAGTAGGAACACAGAAATAAATAAGAGAGACAAACAGTTGATGCATGCGCTCCGATCGCTTCCTTCGTAAGAGGTCGATTGACACTAAGCATTTATTTATATAGCATGAGAAATATACAAGGGAGATAACTACAGAATGTAAGACAGAATGTAAGGGAGGTAATTAGGATACTGTTTGGATTTCTAGTGTAAACATTGGTGCCGTTTCCAAATGCACGAAGGCACGACACTACATTTATCAGAAAATGGAATATGTGCGCTTTATTTCTGAATTCTATTCCGTTTATAAAACAAAAACACTAGAAAAAAAAAACAAGGGAAAGAAAAAAAAAACAAGAGAAAAAAAATAAATAAAATTTAATTTTTAAAACTGTAAAAAAAAAAAAAATGTTAAACCAAACAAGATGACTGTTCGTTTTGAAATGAAAAAAAATATACTGTTGATTTTCCCAAATTTTATTTTCTTCAATAAATGTTAATATACTGTTGAAATGAAAAAAATATACTGTTGATTTTCCCAAATTTTATTTTCTTCAATAAATGTTAATATACTGTTGAAATGAAAAAAATATACTGTTGATTTTCCCAAATTTTATTTTCTTCAATAAATGTTAATATACTGTTGAAATGAAAAAAATATAATGTTGATTTTCCCAAATTTTATTTTCTTCAATAAATGTTAATATACTGTTGAAATGAAAAAAATATACTGTTGATTTTCCCAAATTTTATTTTCTTCAATAAATGTTAATATACTGTTGAAATGAAAAAAATATAATGTTGATTTTCCCAAATTTTATTTTCTTCAATAAATGTTAATATACTGTTGAAATGAAAAAAAAATACTGTTGATTTTCCCAAATTTTATTTTCTTCAATAAATGTTCTATTAATTAATTGAATTTGCATTACTTCTTATTTAAAACATTCACATTTTCAATTTTCCGAAAAATTAAAAGTGGAAAAAAAAAGTTGTCGGCCCCTTAGACTATTAGAGCTTTTCTAAAATGAAAACAAATAAATTTCGGCTCGTTCCTATTCTGCATAAGGTCCAATCATTATTATAGTTTGTATCTCTAATTATTTTTTTATAAGATTTGATTTTAATTTATAACCCCGATTACTGTCTGAAAAATACACTGAATTAACCACCTTTAAAAAATAAAAACGAACAAAAAAATAAACATATTTTTTTATAAGATTCGATTTTAATTTATAACCCCGATTACTGTCTGAAAAATACACTGAATTAACCACCTTTAAAAAATAAAAACGAACAAAAAAATAAACATATTTTTTTATAAGATTCGATTTTAATTTATAACCCCGATTACTGTCTGAAAAATACACTGAATTAACCACCTTTAAAAAATAAAAACGAACAAAAAATAAATATATTTTTTATAAGATTTGCTTTTAATTTATAATCCTCATTACTGTCTGAAAAATACACTGAATTAACCACCTTTAAAAAATCAAAACGAACAAAAAAATAAACATATTTTATAAGATTTGATTTTAATTTATAAGCCCCATTACTGTCTGAAAAATACACTGAATTAACCACCTTTAAAAAATCAAAACGAACAAAAAAATAAACATATTTTATAAGATTTGATTTTAATTTATAAGCCCCATTACTGTCTGAAAAATACACTGAATTAACCACCTTTAAAAAATCAAAACGAACAAAAAAATAAACATATTTTATAAGATTTGATTTTAATTTATAACACCCATTACTGTCTGAAAAATACACTGAATTAACCACCTTTAAAAAATCAAAACGAACAAAAAAATAAACATATTTTATAAGATTTGATTTTAATTTATAACCCCTATTACTGTCTGAAAAATACACTGAATTAACCACCTTAAAAAATCAAAACGAACAAAAAAATAAACATATTTTATAAGATTTGATTTTAATTTATAACACCCATTACTGTCTGAAAAATACACTGAATTAACCACCTTTAAAAAATCAAAACGAACAAAACAATAAACATATTTTATAAGATTTGATTTTAATTTATAAGCCCCATTACTGTCTGAAAAATACACTGAATTAACCACCTTTAAAAAATCAAAACGAACAAAAAAATAAACATATTTTATAAGATTTGATTTTAATTTATAACCCCCATTACTGTCTGAAAAATACACTGAATTAACCACCTTTAAAAAATCAAAACGAACAAAAAAATAAACATATTTTATAAGATTTGATTTTAATTTATAACCCCTATTACTGTCTGAAAAATACACTGAATTAACCACCTTAAAAAATCAAAACGAACAAAAAAATAAACATATTTTATAAGATTTGATTTTAATTTATAACACCCATTACTGTCTGAAAAATACACTGAATTAACCACCTTTAAAAAATCAAAACGAACAAAAAAATAAACATATATTATAAGATTTGATTTTAATTTATAACCCCCATTACTGTCTGAAAAATACACTGAATTAACCACCTTTAAAAAAAAATAAACATATTTTATAAGATTTGATTTTAATTTATAACCCCCATTACTGTCTGAAAAATACACTGAATTAACCACCTTTAAAAAAGAACAAAACAATAAACATATTTTATAAGATTTGATTTTAATTTATAAGCCCCATTACTGTCTGAAAAATACACTGAATTAACCACCTTTAAAAAATCAAAACGAACAAAAAAATAAACATATTTTATAAGATTTGATTTTAATTTATAACCCCCATTACTGTCTGAAAAATACACTGAATTAACCACCTTTAAAAAATCAAAACGAACAAAAAAATAAACATATTTTATAAGATTTGATTTTAATTTATAACCCCTATTACTGTCTGAAAAATACACTGAATTAACCACCTTTAAAAAATCAAAACGAACAAAAAAATAAACATATTTTATAAGATTTGATTTTAATTTATAACACCCATTACTGTCTGAAAAATACACTGAATTAACCACCTTTAAAAAATCAAAACGAACAAAAAAATAAACATTTTATAAGATTTGATTTTAATTTATAACCCCCATTACTGTCTGAAAAATACACTGAATTAACCACCTTTAAAAAATCAAAACGAACAAAAAAATAAACATATTTTATAAGATTTGATTTTAATTTATAAGCCCCATTACTGTCTGAAAAATACACTGAATTAACCACCTTTAAAAAATCAAAACGAACAAAAAAATAAACATATTTTATAAGATTTGATTTTAATTTATAAGCCCCATTACTGTCTGAAAAATACACTGAATTAACCACCTTTAAAAAATCAAAACGAACAAAAAAATAAACATATTTTATAAGATTTGATTTTAATTTATAACCCCCATTACTGTCTGAAAAATACACTGAATTAACCACCTTTAAAAAATCAAAACGAACAAAAAAATAAACATATTTTATAAGATTTGATTTTAATTTATAACCCCTATTACTGTCTGAAAAATACACTGAATTAACCACCTTAAAAAATCAAAACGAACAAAAAAATAAACATATTTTATAAGATTTGATTTTAATTTATAAGCCCCATTACTGTCTGAAAAATACACTGAATTAACCACCTTTAAAAAATCAAAACGAACAAAAAAATAAACATATTTTATAAGATTTGATTTTAATTTATAAGCCCCATTACTGTCTGAAAAATACACTGAATTAACCACCTTTAAAAAATCAAAACGAACAAAAAAATAAACATATTTTATAAGATTTGATTTTAATTTATAAGCCCCATTACTGTCTGAAAAATACACTGAATTAACCACCTTTAAAAAATCAAAACGAACAAAAAAATAAACATATTTTTTTATAAGATTCGATTTTAATTTATAACCCCGATTACTGTCTGAAAAATACACTGAATTAACCACCTTTAAAAAATAAAAACGAACAAAAAATAAATATATTTTTTATAAGATTTGCTTTTAATTTATAATCCTCATTACTGTCTGAAAAATACACTGAATTAACCACCTTTAAAAAATCAAAACGAACAAAAAAATAAACATATTTTATAAGATTTGATTTTAATTTATAAGCCCCATTACTGTCTGAAAAATACACTGAATTAACCACCTTTAAAAAATCAAAACGAACAAAAAAATAAACATATTTTATAAGATTTGATTTTAATTTATAAGCCCCATTACTGTCTGAAAAATACACTGAATTAACCACCTTTAAAAAATCAAAACGAACAAAAAAATAAACATATTTTATAAGATTTGATTTTAATTTATAACACCCATTACTGTCTGAAAAATACACTGAATTAACCACCTTTAAAAAATCAAAACGAACAAAAAAATAAACATATTTTATAAGATTTGATTTTAATTTATAACCCCTATTACTGTCTGAAAAATACACTGAATTAACCACCTTAAAAAATCAAAACGAACAAAAAAATAAACATATTTTATAAGATTTGATTTTAATTTATAACACCCATTACTGTCTGAAAAATACACTGAATTAACCACCTTTAAAAAATCAAAACGAACAAAACAATAAACATATTTTATAAGATTTGATTTTAATTTATAAGCCCCATTACTGTCTGAAAAATACACTGAATTAACCACCTTTAAAAAATCAAAACGAACAAAAAAATAAACATATTTTATAAGATTTGATTTTAATTTATAACCCCCATTACTGTCTGAAAAATACACTGAATTAACCACCTTTAAAAAATCAAAACGAACAAAAAAATAAACATATTTTATAAGATTTGATTTTAATTTATAACCCCTATTACTGTCTGAAAAATACACTGAATTAACCACCTTAAAAAATCAAAACGAACAAAAAAATAAACATATTTTATAAGATTTGATTTTAATTTATAACACCCATTACTGTCTGAAAAATACACTGAATTAACCACCTTTAAAAAATCAAAACGAACAAAAAAATAAACATATATTATAAGATTTGATTTTAATTTATAACCCCCATTACTGTCTGAAAAATACACTGAATTAACCACCTTTAAAAAAAAATAAACATATTTTATAAGATTTGATTTTAATTTATAACCCCCATTACTGTCTGAAAAATACACTGAATTAACCACCTTTAAAAAAGAACAAAACAATAAACATATTTTATAAGATTTGATTTTAATTTATAAGCCCCATTACTGTCTGAAAAATACACTGAATTAACCACCTTTAAAAAATCAAAACGAACAAAAAAATAAACATATTTTATAAGATTTGATTTTAATTTATAACCCCCATTACTGTCTGAAAAATACACTGAATTAACCACCTTTAAAAAATCAAAACGAACAAAAAAATAAACATATTTTATAAGATTTGATTTTAATTTATAACCCCTATTACTGTCTGAAAAATACACTGAATTAACCACCTTTAAAAAATCAAAACGAACAAAAAAATAAACATATTTTATAAGATTTGATTTTAATTTATAACACCCATTACTGTCTGAAAAATACACTGAATTAACCACCTTTAAAAAATCAAAACGAACAAAAAAATAAACATTTTATAAGATTTGATTTTAATTTATAACCCCCATTACTGTCTGAAAAATACACTGAATTAACCACCTTTAAAAAATCAAAACGAACAAAAAAATAAACATATTTTATAAGATTTGATTTTAATTTATAAGCCCCATTACTGTCTGAAAAATACACTGAATTAACCACCTTTAAAAAATCAAAACGAACAAAAAAATAAACATATTTTATAAGATTTGATTTTAATTTATAAGCCCCATTACTGTCTGAAAAATACACTGAATTAACCACCTTTAAAAAATCAAAACGAACAAAAAAATAAACATATTTTATAAGATTTGATTTTAATTTATAACCCCCATTACTGTCTGAAAAATACACTGAATTAACCACCTTTAAAAAATCAAAACGAACAAAAAAATAAACATATTTTATAAGATTTGATTTTAATTTATAACCCCTATTACTGTCTGAAAAATACACTGAATTAACCACCTTAAAAAATCAAAACGAACAAAAAAATAAACATATTTTATAAGATTTGATTTTAATTTATAAGCCCCATTACTGTCTGAAAAATACACTGAATTAACCACCTTTAAAAAATCAAAACGAACAAAAAAATAAACATATTTTATAAGATTTGATTTTAATTTATAAGCCCCATTACTGTCTGAAAAATACACTGAATTAACCACCTTTAAAAAATCAAAACGAACAAAAAAATAAACATATTTTATAAGATTTGATTTTAATTTATAAGCCCCATTACTGTCTGAAAAATACACTGAATTAACCACCTTTAAAAAATCAAAACGAACAAAAAAATAAACATATTTTATAAGATTTGATTTTAATTTATAACACCCATTACTGTCTGAAAAATACACTGAATTAACCACCTTTAAAAAATCAAAACGAACAAAAAAATAAACATTTTATAAGATTTGATTTTAATTTATAACCCCTATTACTGTCTGAAAAATACACTGAATTAACCACCTTAAAAAATCAAAACGAACAAAAAAATAAACATATTTTATAAGATTTGATTTTAATTTATAAGCCCCATTACTGTCTGAAAAATACACTGAATTAACCACCTTTAAAAAATCAAAACGAACAAAAAAATAAACATATTTTATAAGATTTGATTTTAATTTATAACCCCTATTACTGTCTGAAAAATACACTGAATTAACCACCTTAAAAAATCAAAACGAACAAAAAAATAAACATATTTTATAAGATTTGATTTTAATTTATAACCCCTATTACTGTCTGAAAAATACACTGAATTAACCACCTTAAAAAATCAAAACGAACAAAAAAATAAACATATTTTATAAGATTTGATTTTAATTTATAAGCCCCATTACTGTCTGAAAAATACACTGAATTAACCACCTTTAAAAAATCAAAACGAACAAAAAAATAAACATATTTTATAAGATTTGATTTTAATTTATAAGCCCCATTACTGTCTGAAAAATACACTGAATTAACCACCTTTAAAAAATCAAAACGAACAAAAAAATAAACATATTTTATAAGATTTGATTTTAATTTATAACCCCCATTACTGTCTGAAAAATACACTGAATTAACCACCTTTAAAAAATCAAAACGAACAAAAAAATAAACATTTTATAAGATTTGATTTTAATTTATAACCCCTATTACTGTCTGAAAAATACACTGAATTAACCACCTTAAAAAATCAAAACGAACAAAAAAATAAACATATTTTTTTATAAGATTCGATTTTAATTTATAACCCCGATTACTGTCTGAAAAATACACTGAATTAACCACCTTAAAAAATCAAAACGAACAAAAAAATAAACATATTTTATAAGATTTGATTTTAATTTATAACCCCCATTACTGTCTTAAAAAAACACTGAATTAACCACCTTTAAAAATCAAAACAAACAAAAAAATAAACATATTTTATAAGATTTGATTTTAATTTATAACCCCCATTACTGTCTTAAAAAAACACTGAATTAACCACCTTTAAAAAATCAAAACGAACAAAAAAATAAACATTTTATAAGATTTGATTTTAATTTATAACCCCTATTACTGTCTGAAAAATACACTGAATTAACCACCTTAAAAAATCAAAACGAACAAAAAAATAAACATATTTTATAAGATTTGATTTTAATTTATAACCCCTATTACTGTCTGAAAAATACACTGAATTAACCACCTTAAAAAATAAAAACGAACAAAAAAATAAACATATTTTATAAGATTTGATTTTAATTTATAACCCCCATTACTGTCTGAAAAATACACTGAATTAACCACCTTTAAAAATCAAAACGAACAAAAAAATAAACATATTTTATAAGATTTGATTTTAATTTATAACCCCCATTACTGTCTTAAAAAAACACTGAATTAACCACCTTTAAAAATCAAAACGAACAAAAAAATAAACATATTTTATAAGATTTGATTTTAATTTATAACCCCCATTACTGTCTTAAAAAAACACTGAATTAACCACCTTTAAAAAATCAAAACGAACAAAACAATAAACATATTTTATAAGATTTGATTTTAATTTATAACCCCCATTACTGTCTGAAAAATACACTGAATTAACCACCTTTAAAAAATCAAAACGAACAAAAAAATAAACATTTTATAAGATTTGATTTTAATTTATAACCCCTATTACTGTCTGAAAAATACACTGAATTAACCACCTTAAAAAATCAAAACGAACAAAAAAATAAACATATTTTATAAGATTTGATTTTAATTTATAACCCCCATTACTGTCTTAAAAAAACACTGAATTAACCACCTTTAAAAAATCAAAACGAACAAAACAATAAACATATTTTATAAGATTTGATTTTAATTTATAACCCCCATTACTGTCTGAAAAATACACTGAATTAACCACCTTTAAAAATCAAAACGAACAAAAAAATAAACATATTTTATAAGATTTGATTTTAATTTATAACCCCCATTACTGTCTTAAAAAAACACTGAATTAACCACCTTTAAAAAATCAAAACGAACAAAACAATAAACATATTTTATAAGATTTGATTTTAATTTATAACCCCCATTACTGTCTGAAAAATACACTGAATTAACCACCTTTAAAAAATCAAAACGAACAAAACAATAAACATATTTTATAAGATTTGATTTTAATTTATAACCCCCATTACTGTCTGAAAAATACACTGAATTAACCACCTTTAAAAATCAAAACGAACAAAAAAATAAACATATTTTATAAGATTTGATTTTAATTTATAACACCCATTACTGTCTTAAAAAAACACTGAATTAACCACCTTTAAAAAATCAAAACGAACAAAACAATAAACATATTTTATAAGATTTGATTTTAATTTATAACCCCCATTACTGTATGAAAAATACACTGAATTAACCACCTTTAAAAATCAAAACGAACAAAAAAATAAACATATTTTATAAGATTTGATTTTAATTTATAACCCCCATTACTGTCTTAAAAAAACACTGAATTAACCACCTTTAAAAAATCAAAACGAACAAAACAATAAACATATTTTATAAGATTTGATTTTAATTTATAACCCCCATTACTGTCTGAAAAATACACTGAATTAACCACCTTTAAAAAATCAAAACGAACAAAAAAATAAACATTTTATAAGATTTGATTTTAATTTATAACCCCTATTACTGTCTGAAAAATACACTGAATTAACCACCTTAAAAAATCAAAACGAACAAAAAAATAAACATATTTTATAAGATTTGATTTTAATTTATAACCCCCATTACTGTCTTAAAAAAACACTGAATTAACCACCTTTAAAAAATCAAAACGAACAAAACAATAAACATATTTTATAAGATTTGATTTTAATTTATAACCCCCATTACTGTCTGAAAAATACACTGAATTAACCACCTTTAAAAAATAAAAACGAACAAAAAAATAAACATATTTTATAAGATTTGATTTTAATTTATAACCCCCATTACTGTCTGAAAAATACACTGAATTAACCACCTTTAAAAAATCAAAACGAACAAAAAAATAAACATTTTATAAGATTTGATTTTAATTTATAATCCTCATTACTGTCTGAAAAATACACTGAATTAACCACCTTTAAAAAATCAAAACGAACAAAAAAATAAACATATTTTATAAGATTTGATTTTAATTTATAACCCCCATTACTGTCTGAAAAATACACTGAATTAACCACCTTTAAAAAATCAAAACGAACAAAAAAATAAACATTTTATAAGATTTGATTTTAATTTATAACACCCATTACTGTCTGAAAAATACACTGAATTAACCACCTTTAAAAAATCAAAACGAACAAAACAATAAACATATTTTATAAGATTTGATTTTAATTTATAATCCTCATTACTGTCTGAAAAATACACTGAATTAACCACCTTTAAAAAATCAAAACGAACAAAAAAATAAACATATTTTATAAGATTTGATTTTAATTTATAACCCCCATTACTGTCTGAAAAATACACCGAATTAACCACCTTTAAAAAATCAAAACGAACAAAAAAATAAACATATTTTATAAGATTTGATTTTAATTTATAAGCCCCATTACTGTCTGAAAAATACACTGAATTAACCACCTTTAAAAAATCAAAACGAACGAAAAAATAAAATTATTTTATAAGATTTGATTTTAATTTATAACACCCATTACTGTCTGAAAAATACACTGAATTAACCACCTTTAAAAAATCAAAACGAACGAAAAAATAAAATTATCTTATAAGATTTGATTTTAATTTATAAGCCCCATTACTGTCTGAAAAATACACTGAATTAACCACCTTTAAAAAATCAAAACGAACAAAAAAATAAACATATTTTATAAGATTTGATTTTAATTTATAACCCCTATTACTGTCTGAAAAATACACTGAATTAACCACCTTAAAAAATCAAAACGAACAAAAAAATAAACATATTTTATAAGATTTGATTTTAATTTATAACCCCTATTACTGTCTGAAAAATACACTGAATTAACCACCTTAAAAAATCAAAACGAACAAAAAAATAAACATATTTTATAAGATTTGATTTTAATTTATAAGCCCCATTACTGTCTGAAAAATACACTGAATTAACCACCTTTAAAAAATCAAAACGAACAAAAAAATAAACATATTTTATAAGATTTGATTTTAATTTATAAGCCCCATTACTGTCTGAAAAATACACTGAATTAACCACCTTTAAAAAATCAAAACGAACAAAAAAATAAACATATTTTATAAGATTTGATTTTAATTTATAACCCCCATTACTGTCTGAAAAATACACTGAATTAACCACCTTTAAAAAATCAAAACGAACAAAAAAATAAACATTTTATAAGATTTGATTTTAATTTATAACCCCTATTACTGTCTGAAAAATACACTGAATTAACCACCTTAAAAAATCAAAACGAACAAAAAAATAAACATATTTTTTTATAAGATTCGATTTTAATTTATAACCCCGATTACTGTCTGAAAAATACACTGAATTAACCACCTTAAAAAATCAAAACGAACAAAAAAATAAACATATTTTATAAGATTTGATTTTAATTTATAACCCCCATTACTGTCTTAAAAAAACACTGAATTAACCACCTTTAAAAATCAAAACAAACAAAAAAATAAACATATTTTATAAGATTTGATTTTAATTTATAACCCCCATTACTGTCTTAAAAAAACACTGAATTAACCACCTTTAAAAAATCAAAACGAACAAAAAAATAAACATTTTATAAGATTTGATTTTAATTTATAACCCCTATTACTGTCTGAAAAATACACTGAATTAACCACCTTAAAAAATCAAAACGAACAAAAAAATAAACATATTTTATAAGATTTGATTTTAATTTATAACCCCTATTACTGTCTGAAAAATACACTGAATTAACCACCTTAAAAAATCAAAACGAACAAAAAAATAAACATATTTTATAAGATTTGATTTTAATTTATAACCCCCATTACTGTCTGAAAAATACACTGAATTAACCACCTTTAAAAATCAAAACGAACAAAAAAATAAACATATTTTATAAGATTTGATTTTAATTTATAACCCCCATTACTGTCTTAAAAAAACACTGAATTAACCACCTTTAAAAATCAAAACGAACAAAAAAATAAACATATTTTATAAGATTTGATTTTAATTTATAACCCCCATTACTGTCTTAAAAAAACACTGAATTAACCACCTTTAAAAAATCAAAACGAACAAAACAATAAACATATTTTATAAGATTTGATTTTAATTTATAACCCCCATTACTGTCTGAAAAATACACTGAATTAACCACCTTTAAAAAATCAAAACGAACAAAAAAATAAACATTTTATAAGATTTGATTTTAATTTATAACCCCTATTACTGTCTGAAAAATACACTGAATTAACCACCTTAAAAAATCAAAACGAACAAAAAAATAAACATATTTTATAAGATTTGATTTTAATTTATAACCCCCATTACTGTCTTAAAAAAACACTGAATTAACCACCTTTAAAAAATCAAAACGAACAAAACAATAAACATATTTTATAAGATTTGATTTTAATTTATAACCCCCATTACTGTCTGAAAAATACACTGAATTAACCACCTTTAAAAATCAAAACGAACAAAAAAATAAACATATTTTATAAGATTTGATTTTAATTTATAACCCCCATTACTGTCTTAAAAAAACACTGAATTAACCACCTTTAAAAAATCAAAACGAACAAAACAATAAACATATTTTATAAGATTTGATTTTAATTTATAACCCCCATTACTGTCTGAAAAATACACTGAATTAACCACCTTTAAAAAATCAAAACGAACAAAACAATAAACATATTTTATAAGATTTGATTTTAATTTATAACCCCCATTACTGTCTTAAAAAAACACTGAATTAACCACCTTTAAAAATCAAAACGAACAAAAAAATAAACATATTTTATAAGATTTGATTTTAATTTATAACACCCATTACTGTCTTAAAAAAACACTGAATTAACCACCTTTAAAAAATCAAAACGAACAAAACAATAAACATATTTTATAAGATTTGATTTTAATTTATAACCCCCATTACTGTCTGAAAAATACACTGAATTAACCACCTTTAAAAATCAAAACGAACAAAAAAATAAACATATTTTATAAGATTTGATTTTAATTTATAACCCCCATTACTGTCTTAAAAAAACACTGAATTAACCACCTTTAAAAAATCAAAACGAACAAAACAATAAACATATTTTATAAGATTTGATTTTAATTTATAACCCCCATTACTGTCTGAAAAATACACTGAATTAACCACCTTTAAAAAATCAAAACGAACAAAAAAATAAACATTTTATAAGATTTGATTTTAATTTATAACCCCTATTACTGTCTGAAAAATACACTGAATTAACCACCTTAAAAAATCAAAACGAACAAAAAAATAAACATATTTTATAAGATTTGATTTTAATTTATAACCCCCATTACTGTCTTAAAAAAACACTGAATTAACCACCTTTAAAAAATCAAAACGAACAAAACAATAAACATATTTTATAAGATTTGATTTTAATTTATAACCCCCATTACTGTCTGAAAAATACACTGAATTAACCACCTTTAAAAAATAAAAACGAACAAAAAAATAAACATATTTTATAAGATTTGATTTTAATTTATAACCCCCATTACTGTCTGAAAAATACACTGAATTAACCACCTTTAAAAAATCAAAACGAACAAAAAAATAAACATTTTATAAGATTTGATTTTAATTTATAATCCTCATTACTGTCTGAAAAATACACTGAATTAACCACCTTTAAAAAATCAAAACGAACAAAAAAATAAACATATTTTATAAGATTTGATTTTAATTTATAACCCCCATTACTGTCTGAAAAATACACTGAATTAACCACCTTTAAAAAATCAAAACGAACAAAAAAATAAACATTTTATAAGATTTGATTTTAATTTATAACACCCATTACTGTCTGAAAAATACACTGAATTAACCACCTTTAAAAAATCAAAACGAACAAAACAATAAACATATTTTATAAGATTTGATTTTAATTTATAATCCTCATTACTGTCTGAAAAATACACTGAATTAACCACCTTTAAAAAATCAAAACGAACAAAAAAATAAACATATTTTATAAGATTTGATTTTAATTTATAACCCCCATTACTGTCTGAAAAATACACCGAATTAACCACCTTTAAAAAATCAAAACGAACAAAAAAATAAACATATTTTATAAGATTTGATTTTAATTTATAAGCCCCATTACTGTCTGAAAAATACACTGAATTAACCACCTTTAAAAAATCAAAACGAACGAAAAAATAAAATTATTTTATAAGATTTGATTTTAATTTATAACACCCATTACTGTCTGAAAAATACACTGAATTAACCACCTTTAAAAAATCAAAACGAACGAAAAAATAAAATTATCTTATAAGATTTGATTTTAATTTATAACCCCCATTACTGTCTGAAAAATACACTGAATTAACCACCTTTAAAAAATCAAAACGAACAAAAAAATAAACATTTTATAAGATTTGATTTTAATTTATAATCCTCATTACTGTCTGAAAAATACACTGAATTAACCACCTTTAAAAAATCAAAACGAACAAAAAAATAAACATATTTTATAAGATTTGATTTTAATTTATAATCCCCATTACTGTCTGAAAAATACACTGAATTAACCCCCTTAAAAAATTTAAAAAAAAAAAAAAAAAAAACATAACGCGGAAATGTATCACAGCGCGTGAACTTTCATTTTCACAAACAGGATTTCTTAGTTTAACTGAAGATAATCGGCACTTTTGAAAAATTGCCGATTTGAAACTGACGGTATCATGCTGTTTTGACTTGAATCTTCTGTAACACCATATATAAATAAATATGATATCTATATATATATATATATATATAAATTGTTCAAGTTCAAATATATTAATAAAATTGACATAAAACCAATATTTTAAAAAGTGTTCAATAACAAGTAGGGTATTTATAAAATTACATAAACAATATTACAGCAAAAAGTCTTTGAAGAGATGTGGTAGCATTGAAACGTTGGTTGATTGACATAAGGCTGTAATATTGTTTTCATGTAATATATATATATATATATATATATATATATTATGATAATAATTATAATCCAGGTAAAACATCCACAGGGTAGTAATCCAAAGAATTTCAACCGGGTTTATAAAAAAGTGCTCAATATCAAATAGAGCTTTTATATATGATTATTTTTATTTACACAGACATGTACAACATCTGCCACACTGGCATGTCGATGTTATCGATCAACAGCTATTATAAACTGAGATCTCATCAGGCAGAGTTAGAATCCGATCTTAACCTTAGATCATATTTGGAAAGAATGAAATGGAGAAAAAAGAAAAGAAATTTTAAATTTAAATTTGGAAAGTCACGTGGTTGGGACCGTTAAGAATCAAAATCAAAAAATAATTTATATAATATAATATATATATATATATATATATATATATATATTATACATTTCTATAAGTTCGCACAAAGGCTTATATAGTGTATAATGCGACTAGAGATTGTAATTTAACATGTTCATTCAGAAAAACATTTTTATTTACAAACAATTATTTCTGCCCATTTTGTAAATATACACATTTATGGTATAGAAAAGTTATCAGACATTCACAAAAAGGCTTCATCAGTATATGACACACCACAGCCTAAAAAATACGAGATGCATCTGATATTTATTTAATTGATACATATTTAATTTTATATTCCATGAAAAATGCCAGTATACTGAAATCATATGCCCTTAATAGGGTTAAGATGAAAATTCATATACACTAAATGTACAAAAGCAAGGAAATTCCCAAATTTTTACACTTTTATTGTCATTAAGGGTATGCGAGCACAACAGGGCTATGTATTTTACTGGTAGAAATTTTTCTTCAGCGCACCTCACACACTTCATCCACTCATGCATAAAGATTTATACTGTAGTGATGTGATAATGAAATGGTTTGGTTGATATGTAGTCATACCCTTAATGACAATAAAAGTGTAAAAATTTGGGAATTTCCTTGCTTTTGTACATTTAGTGTATATGAATTTTCATCTTAACCCTATTAAGGGCATATGATTTCAATATACTGGCATTTTTCATGGAATGTCACTACTTTTGTAAAGGCTATGTTTCAGTACAATGCCTTCTCATAAGGTTTTTTGGAATTTTCTGGAAAACTAAGGTATATGGTAAACTGAAATTAAAATACCATCAACTAGACCCTAGAACCTCTATCTCTGCCCAAAATCAGCTGAATCCATCAAATAGTTGATGAGATACAGGGTGGCACATACGTACGTACACACAGATAACATGATTTCATGATTGAACTTTCTGGATCTCTGGGTTGCTTTGACTAATGATGCTGAAATTCTACACACTTATAGAACCTATCAAATAAAAATTTTGTGCAAAGTTTTAACTAATTTGGTTTATTGGTTTTCGAGTTATGATTGATCAAAGAAATGAGATTTCCAGCATAGGCCATTCGTGGAGTCTATTAAGAGATAGAGCGCTCTCACGCCTCCCTTGATTCCATTTTTCCATTTTTTTTTAATAATCCAATCAAAGAGAAATATTTTTTAGACTGCTTTTTTTTTAACAATCTAATCAAAGAGAAATATTTTTTAGACTGCTTTTTTTTGTTGCATTTCTAAGTTAAAACATTATGTCCACCATCAGCCAAATATGAACATTTACAGGAAAAAACGGAAGGCATTTTTAACGCCAGCTAACAGAACGAAAAAGGGGTAAACAAACAAACAAATATACAACAACTAAATGTTACCAAAGGCAATAAAAGTTACTTTTCTACCTAGCTGGATCATTTGTTTTTGAGTATTTTTAAATGCTTTTTATTACATGTCAACAGTTCAATTCGTTTAAGAGCTGTTGAATTTTTTCAGGCAAGATAACACGAGTCACGCTTTTTTCGTCCCCCCCCCCAGTTAAAGTGTTGCTCCCAAGATAAGGTCAAAATATAATGTTCAAAAGTTTTGCGCTAAAAAAACAGCGAATTGGAAAAAAGAAGAAGAAAAACGACGAAAAATGTGTAACTCTCTTGTTATCGGCGGCCATCTTGCCTGAAAAAATTCAACACCTCTTAAACGATTTGAACATTTGACATGCAATAAAAACACATTTATAAATACTTAAAAACATAAACCAATGATGCATGTAGGTAGAAAAGTTACTTTTATTGGCTATGGTAACATTTATTTGTTGTAAATTTGTTTTTGTTAACCCCTTTATCGCTGTCGTTAAAAATGTCCAAAAGGGAATATAAAATTAAACATGTATTGATTAAATGAATATTGGACGCATCTTGTTTTTTCATATTTTTATTATATAGATCTATGTCATTTTACTTACAACCCCTCAAAAGGGTTAGGGTTACTCATTCAATCCTGAACGACGCCGGGTCTTCCTGCTTTTTCTTATCTTTCTGTTTTTTCTGGAGATGGGGCATCCTACCGGATGCCAGACATTCACCAGCTATTTCAGACACTCCAGTCTAGAGATCTTTTTCAGATTCTAACCGTCCCTTTAAGTGCAATTGTTTGTATTTCTCTTGCACTCGGTTCACCGGGTATACTCGCCAGATAGCTTGTGAAATTCTTTTTCATTAGTCCTGTTGCTCCTATAATTACTGGTATGATGGAGATTTTCCTCAGATTCCAGTTTCTTTTCATGTCGTACATAAGACCTTGGTATTCCGTAATCTTTTCTCTTTCTGCTCTGTTCAATCCTGCATCATTAGGAACACTGACTTCAACTAGGGTTGCTACTTTCTCCCTTTTGTTCCATATTACGATGTCAGGTTTAACAGTTCGGTTTTCTAGATATGCAGCTGTAGGGATTGCATAGTCATAGTGGATGGTGTATAATTTATTTCCAACTGTTCTTTCTGGTATATGCTCCCAGGACTTGCTGCTACACTGGATATTCAACTTTTTACAAATAGTCCAGTGAAGATATTTACACACTCTGTTGTGTTGCATTGTATAATAGCCATCCCCCAGGAGAACCTTACAACTGGATGTCAAGTGGCTCACACTCTCTCTCTCTCTCTAAAGCAAGGGCGGGCAACCTCCGGCCCGCGAAGGCTTAACGTCCGACCCGCCACCCTGCTATGCTTTATTATTGCAATCCGGCCCGCGGACCTCCCAGTAAAACTCATATTATTTTGTGACATAGACGTAAAAGTAGGTTTCAATTAAGATTTACAGTGGGATAAAAATGTATAAATATCAGCGAGCGATGATGCATGTATATTTCATTTTTCTTTAACTATTAATTTCAAATCCTTGGCCTGAGATAAAAATTGAAAGAGAGAGGCAAAGAGGAAACGAGAGACGAGGAAAGGACATAAAACAGAGAACTTATGTGAGGTGTGTAAAAACGAATGCTGGATCAACTTGCTACTTCCCCGTCATTATTTTTTATGATTCCAAAATGGCTCTTCGTTGGCGCCTTTTATAACATCACATACAGAAGTCTCTTGAGAAAAAATATCAGATTTATAGAGTGTTCAATGCAATTTTTGTACAATTTATTCATGTAAACAACATAAAATAATTCTGAGATTTGGTTTTTCACTCCGGCCCGCGATCTCCTTCCAAAAGTCTCATCTGGCCCTCAATCTGAAAAGGTTGCCCGCCCCTGCTCTCAAGTAAGATGTGTCCACTCAATCTAAGCATTTAGTGCTGGTAATGAGTCAAACTTAAGCATGACAGACCAACGAAACTGCTATTTAAAACTATCAGTGTGACAGACCAACAAAAATGCTATTTCAAACTTAAGTGTGACAGAACAATGGACAGATCCTTTCATGAAGATGCTCGAACGGATTCAAAATAAGATTCATCAATTTAATCTGCTCTTAAGTAGGGACGGGCAATGAAAGTGAAAGTTATTTGTTTTCGTATTATTCAGACAACTCTTCTCATCTTGGATGCTATTTTCACAACGTTTCGGCTGATGTAACCTCCAACCTTCTTCAGGTGCATTTTGTTAAACTCGGGAATCTGTACGGAATTTTGAACGTAACCATTTATTTAATCCAAGAAGGAATAATATCCAAGATGAGAACGATAGTCTGAATAATCAAAATAATACAGACTATCAATCCTCATCTAAAAAAATTACGGAACATTTTTTGTTTTTATTAAACAAAAACAAAAAATAAACCAAACAAAATCTACAAAAAAAAAAAAAAATATCAGATTTTAATGAAATTTTTAGTATTTATTAATTAAATAATGCTATAAAATGTTTATTTTATTATAAAAAACAAACATTTTTTTTGTGGGGGGTACTTAAAATTACAAACAGAGAGAGAGAGAGAGAGAGAGAGAACGGAGAGAGAGAGAATGGAAAGAGAGAGAACGGAAAGAGAGAGAACGGAAAGAGAGAGAACGGAAAGAGAGAGAGAACGGAAAGAGAGAGAACGGAAAGAGAGAGAGAACGGAAAGAGAGAGAGAACGGAAAGAGAGAGAGAGAGAGAGAACGGGAAGAGAGAGAGAGAGAACGGGAAGAGAGAGAGAACGGAGAGAGAGAGAGAGAGAACGGAGAGAGAGAGAGAGAACAGAAAGAGAGAGAGAACAGAAAGAGAGAGAGAACAGAAAGAGAGAGAGAACGGAAAGAGAGAGAGAAAGGAAAGAGAGAGAGAACGGAAAGAGAGAGAGAGAGAACGGAAAGAGAGAGAGAGAGAACGGAAAGAGAGAGAGAGAGAACGGGAAGAGAGAGAGAGAGAACGGGAAGAGAGAGAGAGAGAACGGGAAGAGAGAGAGAGAACGGGAAGAGAGAGAGAGAGAGAGAACGGGAAGAGAGAGAGAGAGAGAGAGAGAGAGAGAACGGGAAGAGAGAGAGAGAGAGAGAACGGGAAGAGAGAGAGAGAGAACGGGAAGAGAGAGAGAGAGAACGGAAAGAGAGAGAGAGAGAACGGAAAGAGAGAGAGAGAACGGAAAGAGAGAGAGAACGGGGAGAGAGAGAGAACGGGAAGAGAGAGAGAACGGGAAGAGAGAGAGAACGGGGAGAGAGAGAGATGGACGAACAGACAAACCCTCTGACAGCGATACAAGGAATCATCTAAATAAAAATACAAAACAAACAAACATACACAAAAGACAGACAACCTCATCAATCACCACTCGCAAAGTAGAAAAGAAGTGTCCGAATGCTTTTCTAGCATGAATGGAAAAAACAAAGAAAAAAAAAGGGAAGAAAAAAAGAGAAAGGCCGACCTTCTCCAAACAATAAATACAAATCAAACCAAGAAACAAAATGGCCAACAGCCAGCAAAGGTCTACGTTTAAGAAGCCGTGAGTTTGAGTTATTGATATACGAGATCAGTGATTCTCGTTGCTTTTTGCTTTTTGTTACGATTGTTCAGAGGGCTCCATTAAAAAATAGGAACAAAAAAGCTCAACATCGACTAAAGACCCTTTTACATAACTCCGACAAAGCTTTTCTGGCAGACGAACAACTATTAGACAGGGCGGAGAGAGACTGATATTAGCCACAAAAGTTTCTCTCTCAAATATATATGAGTGTACAAAGGAGAAAAAAAAATATGCTTCCCCGGTGTTTTCACTAATATTCATATATAGGGTGGGCCAAAATAAGGGTCCTATCTTTAAATTTGAATAACTTGAATTTGAATAACTTCCACAAAATAAAAGTTAAACTCACCAAACTTTATGTGTGTGTAGACTGACCCTTCCGAGATTTTTTGAAATAAACAAAACAAATTTTAGCCGAAAAACACTTCTTAAAACTTACAAAAACTAAAGTATTGTTTTTTACACTGTTTTGAGTTTTTTAAGCAAAAATAATGTTTTCTAAATGAGGGTACGTTCCTTAGGGCTAATACGGCTCATGCTTGCTTCGGAAGGGGTCCTTTACTTATTCTAAAAAAAAAAATTTAAAAAAATCAATAAATAAAAAAGTTATGAATTTTTAAAAATAGGACCCTTATTTTTGCCCACCCTGTAAAATAACGCCTCAAAAAAGCAATCAGAAAGAAAGAAACGTTTCAAACCGAAAATTTTAAAGAAAGAAAAAAATCGGTATAGAAAAAAGAAAGAAAACGTCTTAATATGGAAACAGAGTGGAGGATTTATTTCCTTTTGAATTCGTTTCAGACAAGTGGGTCTGATTTGCTATTTGCTTTCTTCCTTCCCCTAAACACTTGAAATGGTTTCATCCTGCACGTTTTTTTAAAAATGTTTTACTCACATGATGGGAGGGAAGTACATTTATTTATTCATGGGACTAGTACTTATTAACTTATCTAGTTAATAATAAAATGAATTCACCAAACAGAACAGTTTTGCACCACTTTTATGTTCCATTATTATTTTTTAAAATTTCAATTCACCCCATACAAGGCACATTGCCACTGAGACATAAGGGGGCTACTGTGAATTAGGATGTCCCTATAAATCTGGCCCCTAAGTGGGGAGTTGGGCAGCGAGATGCTTGTTAACATTACATTTAGATTTCTGCATTTGGTACAGTTAGGGAAACAGGGAGCAGGGAGGGAATTCCAAAAGCAAGTTGTTCGAGGAAAGGAGCTATTATAGTAGATAGTAGAGTAGCGGGGACCTCTACAGTGAAGTGGTGTGATTTTGCTTCTTGTTGGGTTCGTTTAGGGGGCACAAGTGCGGCATGTTTGTCGGAGCACATTTCATTGAAGTACTTGTAAAACAGGCACTGAGATGCAACATTGCAGTGATGGGACAGAGTCTGGAGCTTGGTAGACAGTGTGGGAGAACCTATTAGGTTAGAGGCTCTTTTTTAGACCCTGTTCAGGGTATGCGAGCACAACAGGGCTATGTATTTTACTGGTAGGAATTTTTCTTCAGCGCACCTCACACACTTCATCCACTCATGCATAGAGATTTATACTGTAGTGATGTGATAATGAAATGGTTTGGTTGATATGTAGTCATACCCTTAATGACAATAAAAGCGTAAAAATATTGAAATTTCCTTGCTTTTGTACATTTAGTGTATATGAATTTTCATCTTAACCCTATTAAGGGCATATGATTTCAGTATACTGGCATTTTTCATGGAATGTCATTACTTTTGTAAAGGCTATGCATCAATACAATGCCTTCTCATAACTGATATAGTTGGTAGTTTGACTAATCAAGGTATATGGTAAACTGAAATTAAAATGCCATCAACTAAACCCTAGAACCTCTATCTCTGCCAAAAATCAGCTGAATCCATTGATGAGATACAGGGTGGCACATACGTACACACAGATTTCATGATTGAACTTTCTGGATCTCTGGGTTGCCTTGACTAATGATGCTGAAATTCTACACACTTATAGAACCTATCAAATAAAAATGTTGTGCAAAGTTTTAACTAATTTGGTTTATTGGTTTTTGAGTTATGATTGATGAAAGAAATGAGATTTCCAGCATAGGCCATTCGTGAGGTCTATTAAGGGATAGAGAGCTCTCGCGCCTCCCTTGATTGTTTGTATCGCCCGTACTAACCAAGGCAACGACCTGGGGATAAAGGTGCTAAGTAATAATAAGTTGTAAATTATAGTCTTGTGGAGGTTGAAGGTTCAATCCTCAGTACGGGCGATACTAAGAATACAATTACGAATTACTTAAGACTTCTACCCGGTCATGGCTGATGGAACGAGAACAAGCTACGCCTGTGGATTAAAAAAAAAGGGTTCCGTTCGAAATCGCGTACAGATTCCCGAGTTCAACAAGACACATCTGAAGAAGGTTGGAGATTAAATCAGCCGAAACGTTGTGAGAATAAAATGAGAACAGTAGTCCGAATAAACCAAATGATACAAGCTGTTTGATGTTCACGCTTTGATGTATCTTCATGCGGAGTATTTTGTGTCGCCATTTTAAACCTACTATACTGCACCCCTGTTCTTGGCCTTTTGGTCAAGATCAAAGTGTAGTATCTGTTCCGATGGATACTACACCCCATAGACTGGTATTGTCTTGGCCTCTGGGGCTTGATTTACGCCGCTCAATGGGTCTGTCCTGTGCAGTTCTAGGAGGTCCACTCTCCCAGGCTTCGCCTCCCCTAAGTAAGTTTATTGCTTACTGCCTGAGGCGCCCCTACCGGGGAATGCCGACGGGGCTGCCCAGGCAATTTTTAATGGCCAGAGTGCTCACCTCTCGGGCGCTGGCTTTTCAAACCCCACTTTCCCAGCCCGACCTTGGGTCACATCTTACCTTATGGGAGTAAGATAAAACTGGCCTTATGCCTAACTCCTGGAGAAGAGTAAATAAATACTATATGTATACGTACACATAATTCTTCACTCAAACGCTAAATGCCATTACAAACAAAATGAAATTTTACTTCTTTTTTTTTTTTTAGGCGATTACATGTGAACACCCTGAAAAACTTGTCAGAAAAAATAAACTTATCATAAAAAAACAACTTATTTAAAAAGGTAGAATGAAGGATCAGTTTTGCATAGCAATTTAATATAAAATGGGTCCCCATTTCCGGGTCATTCTAACATTTTAGGACAGGATCCAAGTTTTTTTTTTTCGTTTTTGGCATGGGAGTTAAATTCTGTGGGTATTTTTCGGGGGTGGGGGGGGGGGGGAGAAAGGATTTTTACTTTTTCAGGTGATGACGTGTGGTTTTACTACTTTTCTACTCAAACTTAGGGCTAGTGGCAAAAAAAATTAGTTAACAGACCTAAAAAGTTAGAATGGCCCATAAATGGGGGATCATTTTATGTTAAATTTATATACGAAACTTATCCTCTATTCTAAATTCTAATTAAATTGTTTTTTTTTTTGTTTTTTTTTCTTCTTTCTACCAAGTTTTTCAGGTCGTTCACACATAATTGCCTAAAAAAAGTACAATCTCATTTTTGGAGGTGTGATATGTGATTTTGCTAAAAGGTGTTAATTTACAAATTTACCAAAAATGCATTTTTCAAATTTTACAAATCTAAAAAAAAAAAAAAATTTTTTAAATTAAAAAAAAAAAAAAAAAAAGACAAAAGAAAAAAGAAAGCTAAACACCAACCACTCAACTCCCTTTGATCTTTTAACTTCACTTAAATAAAAGTAAGTAAAATAAAACTGAACATGCTAAGTAGAACAAAATGGCTGCCAAAATAAAATTTAACAAATAAATATCTTCTCATTTCTAACCTGAGAAAAAACAAAAAGAGTTAAATGTATTCCATTTCTATTCGGATAAACCAGAAGAGGTAAACAATTTGAAAATACATTTAAAAAAAAAAAATAAAATAAAAATTTTCTTACTTTTAAGATGCGTCCAAGCTTAGTTTGTTTGTCAGTCTGTCATGCTTCAGTTTGAACTAGCACTTTTGTTGGTCTGTCAGGCTTAAGTTTAAAATCGTATTTTCATGGCCTGTTACATCTAAGTTTGAATTAACATTTTCGTTGGTCTGTCAGGTGTAAATTTGAATCAACATTTTCGTTGGTCTGTCAGGTGTAAATTTGAATCAACATTTTCGTTGGTCTGTCAGGTGTAAATTTGAATCAACATTTTCGTTGGTCTGTCAGGTGTAAATTTGAATCAACATTTTCGTTGGTCTGTCAGGTGTAAATTTGAATCAACATTTTCGTTGGTCTGTCAGGTGTAAATTTGAATCAACATTTTCGTTGGTCTGTCAGGTGTAAATTTGAATCAACATTTTCGTTGGTCTGTCAGGTGTAAATTTGAATCAACATTTTCGTTGGTCTGTCAGGTGTAAATTTGAATCAACATTTTCGTTGGTCTGTCAGGTGTGAATTTGAATCAACATTTTCGTTGGTCTGTCAGGTGTGAATTTGAATCAACATTTTCGTTGGTCTGTCAGGTGTGAATTTGAATCAACATTTTCGTTGGTCTGTCAGGTGTGAATTTGAATCAACATTTTCGTTGGTCTGTCAGGTGTGAATTTGAATCAACATTTTCGTTGGTCTGTCAGGTGTGAATTTGAATCAACATTTTCGTTGGTCTGTCAGGTGTGAATTTGAATCAACATTTTCGTTGGTCTGTCAGGTGTGAATTTGAATCAACATTTTCGTTGGTCTGTCAGGTGTAAATTTGAAGCAACATTTTCGTTGGTCTTGTCATCTTTAAGTTTGAAACAGAATTTTCGTTGGTCTGACACGCTTCAATTAGAGCAAGCATTTTCGTTGGTCTGTCAGGCTAAAGATTGAAATAGCATTTTAGTTGGTCTGTCACACTTAAGTTTTACCAAGCATTCATAGATGCGTCCATGCATCTATGAATGTGGCTCTGTCAGTCTGTACACTTAATTTGAGATGCAGATTGAATGGACGCATCTTAGTTTTTATTTTATTTCTTGTTTTGTTTTGCTCTACGTATGTCTTCACATCTAAATGCAATTTAAAAATTTCATATCACTAAAAAAAATTTATTTTAACTTAACGATGTTCACATGAACGCAAATTGGCTGAAAAAAAATGTACATGCAGTTTGTTCTATTGTTATATGCGTACATACTAGCTAAAATACCCATCTACTGCGCACCAGAAGTTATGACTACAATGGTAAAAATTCTGAAGTATTAATTGCCTGTAGAAAATTAAAAATTCAAGAAATGGATCCCTGTGTTTGATCCAACCATATAATCAGAACCAAAATAGGACTTGTACCAAAATAGGATAAGTGCAAACGTTAAGTACATTGAATAAGAAAACAACAAGAAATTGAGCGTTTGACAAATTTGTTTATTTGTTTTGTTTTACAAGATATTAAGTCTTTTCGAGTTTTTGGTAAACTTTCCCTATCTATCTATCTATCTATCTATCTATCTACTATATATGTATATTCTTCTCTCTATCTATGTATATATATATATTCCTCTATCTTTCAAACACATTGTTTTATCTTTCGATCTATCCTTGTATATATCTCCCCATCGATATACATCTCTATCTTTCTACCTATTGATATACATCTCCTAATTGATATATATTTCTCTATATTTAAATCTATTTCTATCTATCTCTCTCTCTATTCGTCTCTCCCATCTCTATCTTCCCGCTCTCTCCCATATATATATATATATATATATATATATATATATATATATATATATATATATATCTATCCCTCTCTATCTCTCATATATATATATATATATATCTATCCCTCTCTATCTCTCATATATATATCCCTCTCTATCTCTCATATATATATATATATATCCCTCTCTATCTCTCATATATATATATATATATATCCCTCCCTCTCTATCTTTCATATATATATATATATATATCCCTCCCTCTCTATCTTTCATATATATATATATATATATATATATATATATATATATATATCCCTCCCTCCCTCTCTATATCTCATATATATATATATCCCTCCCTCCCTCTCTATATCTCATATATATATATATATATATATATATATATATATATCCCTCCCTCTATCTCATATATATATATATATATATATAAGAGGTTTATGTAGTTTGCTTGAAGCATTGTTTATTGGTATATAGAAATGTAATATTTAGAAGGCAATACAATGCAGAGGTGTGACGGATAGACACAAATTGGAGCAAATAAGACATATAATGGTGGAACAAATGAATTAGTTTCAACCTTAATACAATGTGTACATACACATATATATATATATTTATTATGTTTTTTTTTTTTTCCCCTTTCAAAACACACATATATCTGTCTATCTACACAATGTTACAATGTTATGTAATACCTGTATCAAGATGGTCTGGTGGAAATTCCGTATGATATAATATATTTTTTTAATTTTCGGGAACTCTTCCCTTCTTCAGAAACGTGTTCAACTCAATTTCAAGCGTGCATATGAAGGCCGCTGTAAGATATAGTCTCGCAGAAAATACCGGTTAAATTTAAATACCAAACCAGATTCAAAAATAAAATAAACTTTAAAAAAAATTTTTTTTTTTAAATTATTAATTTATTTTATTATTTTACTTTTTATATTAATATTTTATTTATCTACTTTTTATCTAATTCATTTATTCATCTATTTACTTTATTAAACTTTTTATGTTTGTTTGTTTTTACTTTTTAGAATCTTTCCTTTTTTTTTTGTCGTTAAATTTTAAATTCTAATCTAAATCTTTTTTTTTTTTTTTTTTTTTTAACCAAGTCTATTCGTTTAAATTAATATGTCGGTTAATACTGCCATTAAACATTGCATTCTCTGTTCGTTTTAAATTATTGTGTGTATTAATATTTAGTTTATTTATTTATTTTATTCTATTTTTATATATGTATATTTCATTAATTAATTCAATATTATCTTTCGTGTAACGCTAAGACAACGATGAAAGGGAGGTAATTCAGTCCATTTGTTGTTTACGTCGCTTGTAATTTAGTTACTTCTAATTGTTAGGCTAAAATATTGTTATAATGAATGTTTCATTCCTTTTTTTTTTTTTTGTTTCCCCCCTTTTTTTATTTTATTTATTTATTTTTTTAAATTATTATTATTAATGTTATCTGGGGTGGTTCCGGTATTTCATTTATTATTATTATTATTATTATTATTATTAT
>OY744554.1:30892760-30910260 GCA_963556195.1 Sepiola atlantica | reverse complement strand
TTGTGTAATTATCTCCCTTGTATATTTCTCATGCATATATAAACGAATGCTGACGTAGATCATTCTCTTTGGGAGAAGGTCTCGGAAGCGTAAACATCAACCATGTCTCTCTCTTATTCATTCCACGTTCTCTGCTTCGCATTGTATGTATATGTATCTATTACGTCGCAAGCCGAATACTAATAGATTCACATAACAATTGACAAGCGAGAACACTATAGTGCACCAACCACTAGTCGCTCCCTCTTGGACAGGGTGCAAAAAAAAAAAAAAAAGTTTGAAAAGAGACTTGGAAAATAAAAAGCACCAAACTCTTTCCATGGTTCAAAATAAGGGTACATTTTAGGATTAGGTATCCAAGAAAATTTCGATACTTATGTCATCAATTCCGAGTTTCACTGAAGACTTCCGAGACTGGCAAACAGTAACGAACTTCATCAAATAAACTGAATGTATTATTAGCGTTTTTTTAATTTTTTGTTTTGGGAAAAAGTTATTTCATCATCATCATCATCATCAACCGGTTTATTTGTTGAATCAGACCACAATTAATCCTCTAATGAGGGTGGGGCCTGATTGTCTAGTCTTGAAATCTAAATCTTCCTCTCCACTCCTGTCTTTGGCAAGGCTTGATGGAATCCATCAATGGCCTTCCTATCACGTTTGACTACGTCCTCCCAAGTCAACTTGGGTCTGCCAGTGGTGATGTTCTCTGCTGGCACATTCAACTGTCGGACTTTAGCAATCCAGCCATTGCTATGCTCAATGTGACCCGACCAACGCAGTCTGTTCTTCCGCATGATGTCCGCAAGGCTTTTCAAGTCGACCTGTGAGAGCAGGGATTCAAAAGAAACGTACTGTTCAGGCCTCACCAAACAGATCCATCTGACCATTGCCCTGTCATTACGGTGCAGCTTCTTTAGTATGCCAGCAGAGACAGCCCAAGTTTCTGAGCCATACAACAGCACACTTCTGACACATGAGGAGTATACATTAATATTTAATGAAAGAAACTTGATTTTATCTTATAGTTAAGTGTATTCTGTAATGTTGTTTCGGTACTTCTACACAATACGAACCAAACTGGGTTTTTTACCCTAACCCTAACCTTTTCTTTTTAATAAAGGTAAATGAAAAGATATCTAAAGAATTCCAAATGAAAACTTGCAAAAGTAATAAGGGTGTCCAAAAAATGACATAAAAGTTGGAACTTGATCTTTCTAATTGATTGAAAAATAGTCGTCTGCCAAAAAAAAAAACAACAACTAACAGTGCCTTTTTTATTTGTATATTTCGGCACAAGTCTGAACTTGACTCGGCTTTATTTGTTAATAGTCAAAACTGCTTACGTCACTACTGCAAATCTCTGGATATCTATTCCTAAAAAGCATCGAAATAAGAAATGATTTTTCTTTTGAAAAAAAAATTATCTATCTTATCACAGAAAAATCTTTCTTCAAAAAAAAAAAATAAATAAATAAATAAATAAAATAAAAACTGTCTGATAGCTTAATTGTTAGAGTATTGGATACTGATATAAAAAAGTATCTATCGTATTACAGATACCCTTTTTATCAGTATCCAATACTCTAACCATTAAGCTATCAGAGAGTTAATAAAACAAAGAGAAATGCAAAATGTTTGGCTCATTAAAATTTTAAATATTAAATATTAGATTCTTCGGCTTCTCTTGAAAAGATCAAAGTGCACGGAACGAAAACAACAACAAAAAAAAAATCAATAATAAAATCAAACCAAACATGCAACCACTTCAATATTAATAAGCGTGCAAGATACACCGGAATATCCGATATCAAAAATGATTGATTGATTGATTGTTCGATTTTACAGCATGTCAATCATCGTTGGGTCATTTGGTGCTGAAACCGTATATCAAGCGAAATCAAATTTATTGGCAAAAAATTGGAAAGTGCAACAAGCCATGTAAAAGCACAGTTAGAAGATGTGTACATCTATATACCGTCTGAATTTTTGTCAAATGTCACTTTAAACCTGGATATGGTAGGCATCATCATGACCTCCTCTGATATGCTGTTTGAATGTTTTTTTTCCAACACAACTTGAACCAGTCGGCCTGGACAGGGGCGACGATCGCAGGCCTGATGGGATGATTGTGTTTGCTTTCCGAGCCGGAAAGCCGCTGATCTGGGACGCCACTTGTTCTGACTCTTTTTCACCAGCAAGGATTGTGGAATCCGCGGTGAAGCCGGGCACGGCGGCTCTGCTCGCCGAAACAAGGAAGCGTAGAAAATACAGCTCGCTCACTGACCGTTTCGTCTTCCAACCAATTTCAGTGGAAACGTCGGGTGTGCTTGGCCCTGAGACTGTTAAATTTTTTCAGGACATTGGACGGAGGATTTCAACGTCTAGTCACGAGCCCCGTGAGTCAGCCTTGTTGTTCCAACGCATCTCCCTGGCTATCGTTCGTGGCAACGCTATGTCAGTAACGGCGGCGTCACTTCCATTCTAATCGTCATCTGTTGACTCTCTCTTTCTTTCTCTCCCCCTCTCTATCTACCTATGTCTGTATCTGTCTCTTTGCTTCCCTTTCCCTCACATTATTGTTTTATGAATAATTTGACTTGTTTTGGTTTGTCTTCACAATGGCAGCCATGATTGTTTATTTATTGTTGGTTTGAAATTGTATTACTTGAAACTTGGATACGATAAACATCGTCACTATCTCTAGTAAGCTGTTCAACGGAGCAGAAACACGGACAGAGAATGCTGTCTTTCTTTTAACGAGATGAAAGTTCCGATGGTACATTTTTTGTTGGGTCCCGTGGAGACCACAACTTTACGCTGGTTAATGATGTTTTATGCTGGAATCGCGTCCCCACGCATCTTCCGCTGCTCAAGTGAGAGGTAATTTTCCAAAGATCAACGACCATCACGCATCTGTAGAACCATGTTGCCCTACTCGACGACCCCAACGTTGTGTGTCCGTGGTCTTCTTCTTGTCTTCATCGTCTAGCCGAGTCGTCTATACACTGACGAATCGTCGAGGGCACAGCACTGGTCCACAAGTTAAATAAAAGAAACACAACTCTCGAGAAAGAATACAAACACATATACGTTGTGTATAATTTAGTTTGAACTACGAGCATGTGTGACACCATCGCGGACTGTCGAGACCCCTATTGCTGTTACTCAAGTCGTCAGCTCATCTCATCGTTTTCCCAGTCCAATCCGCTCTCTCGGGAGATTCGATCCTAACTGCCCGGCTTCTCTCCGAAACCCAAACTCGTTAACTTTTTGTCATAAACCTTACTGATGATGATGATGATGAAACTAACCATACCCCACTGTCGCAAAACGCGGTTACCCCCAAATGTCGTGTCCAGTATTCGTTTCTGAGTCACCTGTCCAGAACAATGGAAACTGACCACTCCCGCATTTACTTTTGTCTCTGTTGATGAGTCACTTCCTATCCTCGCGGTCTTCATTGTATCACACATCCAGCGCTGCCTTGACCTTTGCGGTTGTCTGCATGCAAGTAATGTTAATATGTTTATAGTATATATTCTGTATACGAATATAAGTAAATTCGTGGTACAACTTTTGACCGGCTTCATTCTGTTGTTGGCATTGATTTCCCCCCGATTCTTTCTAGAATCAGATACTCACAGAAGGGACCACGTGAAGGTTGCTAACATTCATAAGTGAAAGAGGTGCTATGGAACAAACTGGATTTAAACTTGGCACACGCGGGTCGTCAGTCCGATAAGATAACAATTTCCTCCGACGCCATTAGATTTTTAAAGGTCAAACAGGTTGCCAGAAGCTGTGGTCAGCCTGCAGACAACCAAAAAGGTCAAGGCACAGCTGGATGCATGATGGTCGCTGTGAAAGATGCGTGGGGACGCAATTCTGATGTAAAACATCAGCAAACAGAATTTGAATATACGTTTTGAGGAGTTTTTTCACCTCAGCACCAAGTCGACAAAAGATGAAACATAGTCGCTTTCGTCTTATTAGAAGAATGGCAGCATTCTAAGTCTGTATTTCTGTTCCGTGGAACAGTCTACTAGAGATAGCGATGATGTCTATCATATCAAGATTTAAAGTCACCTGGAACAAATCTTCAGACGATGTACAGATGTACACATCTTCTTACTGTCCTTTTACATGGCTTGTTGCACTTTGCTATATTTTGCTAATAAATTTGATTCAATAGAAGAAAGACAGCATTCTCTATCTTCTTTTCTGCTCTTTGTACCAGAGGAGGTAGTGACGATGCCTACCATATCCAAGTTTAAAGTCGCCTTAGACAAACATTCAAACGGTATACAAATGTACCAATCTTCTAACTGTCCTTTTACATGGCTTGTTGCACTTTGCCAATAAATTTGATTTTGTAACAGAATTTTAGTAGTATATACACATATATCATTGGAGTATATGTACACATATATCATTGGAGTATATATGTACACATATATCATTGGAGTATATATGTACACATATATCATTGGAGTATATATGTACACATATATCATTGGAGTATATATGTACACATATATCATTGGAGTATATATACACACATTATCATTGGAGTAAATGTACACATATCATTGGATTATATATATACACATATATCATTGGAGTATATATACACATATATCATTGGAGTATATATATACACATATATCATTGGAGTATATATACACATATATCATTGGAGTATATATGTACACATTATCATTGGAGTATATATATACACATATATCATTGGAGTATATATACACATATATCATTGGAGTATATATACACATATATCATTGGAGTATATATACACATATATCATTGGAGTATATATGTACACATTATCATTGGAGTATATATGTACACATTATCATTGGAGTATATATGTACACATTATCATTGGAGTATATATGTACACATTATCATTGGAGTATATATATACACATATCATTGGAGTATATATATACACATATCATTGCAGTATATATGTACACATTATCATTGGAGTATATATGTACACATTATCATTGGAGCACAAGGTGGAGCAGGTGTTAGTGTGATTGCAAGAATGAAGAGTGGGTGGAGAAGTTCATGGAAATTCTGCCATTATTAACCAGCGGAGCAATACCACTGTTGACAAAAGGCAAGCATGTGTACGCAGTGTGATGATGTATGGAAGTGAAACCTACCCAGTAAGGGTTAAGGACATGCGTGGCATGGAGAGAAATGATATGAGAATGATACGATGGATGTGTAATGTGAGTCTTAAAGACGGGTGTAGTCTTGATGACCTCAGAGGAAGATTAAATCTGGATAGTATAGGGAAATGTGCGCAGAAGAGTAGACTTCAATTGTATGGTCACGTTGAAAGGATGAATAAGAGTTATTGGGTTAGTAGATGTAGAACAGTTGAGCTAGCAGGTTCAGTTCACAGAACAAGACCAATGAAAACATGGGAAGAAGTGATGAAAACGGATCTGAGGGAAAGAGGGTCAGAGATAGGTTACTGTGGAAGTCGGTTTTTTTTTCTTTTAAGCCATCCAACGTGTGCCGGCATGTAAAAACGGACGTTAAACTGAATATGATAGTAATGATATATATACGCGCGCGCACACACACACACACACACACCTATATAATGCGCACACACATATATATACGCGCGCACGCGCAAAAACACACATATATACGCGACAACACACATACACGCGCACACACACCCATATATATACGCGCGCGCACACACACACACATATACGCGCGTGCGCGCGCACACACACATACGCGCGTGCGCACACACACCAACTTATATACGCGCGCGCGCACACACACACACATGCACACACGCACACATACACATATATATACGCGCGCACACACACACATATATATACACGCGCACACACACATACACACACATATATACGCACACACACATACACACACACACATATACGAAGCCACACACACATATATATACGCACACACACACACACATATATACGCAGCTACACACACATATATACGCAGCTACACACACATATATGTATATACGCACACACACACATACATATATATATATACGCACACACACATTTTTAAGCAGCAAACCTACAGAATTGTAGTAGTATATAGACATATATATTTATCTTAATCTCAAAGTATTTTTAGGCAGCAAACCTTCTTTTATACATCTTGTTGAATGCGACTGTCAAGGAACTCTTTAGTTTTGTTTTTCTGTATTTTTCTTGTTGCTCGGAGAAATGAAAATAAACCATTAAAACATCAATTGGAAATTTTCTTTGTTCCAACGCAAAAAATTGGGAGAACAAAAGAGAAGACTAGTTCCCCGTCGGTCGCATTTAACGAAACATTTTGTGTAGTTAGGCAGCATTCGTTCTTTCAAGTATATGTCGTTGAATAAGATATACATCCTGTATCTATTACCGAAACATTTTGTGTAGTTAGACAGCATTCGTTCTTTCATGTATATGTCGTTGAATAAGATATACATCCTGTATCTATTACCAAAACATTTGGTGTAGTTCGGCAGCATTCGTTCTTTCAAGTATATGTCGTTGAATAAGATAGACATCCTGTATCTATTAACGAAACATTTTGTGTAGTTAGGCAGCATTCGTTCTTTCAAGTATATGTCGTTGAATAAGATAGACATCCTGTATCTATTACCAAAACATTTGGTGTAGTTCGGCAGCATTCGTTCTTTCAAGTATATGTCGTTGAATAAGATAGACATCCTGTATCTATTAACGAAACATTTTGTGTAGTTAGGCAGCATTCGTTCTTTCAAGTATATGTCGTTGAATAAGATAGACATCCTGTATCTATTAACGAAACATTTTGTGTAGTTAGGCAGCATTCGTTCTTTCAAGTATATGTCGTTGAATAAGATATACATCCTGTATCTATTACCAAAACATTTGGTGTAGTTCGGCAGCATTCGTTCTTTCAAGTATATGTCGTTGAATAAGATAGACATCTCGTATCTATTAACGAAACATTTTGTGTAGTTAGGCAGCATTCGTTCTTTCAAGTATATGTCGTTGAATAAGATAGACATCCTGTATCTATTACCAAAACATTTGGTGTAGTTCGGCAGCATTCGTTCTTTCAAGTATATGTCGTTGAATAAGATAGACATCCTGTATCTATTAACGAAACATTTTGTGTAGTTAGGCAGCATTCGTTCTTTCAAGTATATGTCGTTGAATAAGATAGACATCCTGTATCTATTAACGAAACATTTTGTGTAGTTAGGCAGCATTCGTTCTTTCAAGTATATGTCGTTGAATAAGATAGACATCCTGTATCTATTAACGAAACATTTTGTGTAGTTAGGCAGCATTCGTTCTTTCAAGTATATGTCGTTGAATAAGATAGACATCCTGTATCTATTAACGAAACATTTTGTGTAGTTAGGCAGCATTCGTTCTTTCAAGTATATGTCGTTGAATAAGATAGACATCCTATATCTATTAACGAAACATTTTGTGTAGTTAGGCAGCATTCGTTCTTTCAAGTATATGTCGTTGAATAAGATAGACATCTCGTATCTATGAACGAAACATTTTGTGTAGTTAGGCAGCATTCGTTCTTTCAAGTATATGTCGTTGAATAAGATAGACATCCTGTATCTATTACCAAAACATTTGGTGTAGTTCGGCAGCATTCGTTCTTTCAAGTATATGTCGTTGAATAAGATAGACATCCTGTATCTATTAACGAAACATTTTGTGTAGTTAGGCAGCATTCGTTCTTTCAAGTATATGTCGTTGAATAAGATAGACATCCTGTATCTATTAACGAAACATTTTGTGTAGTTAGGCAGCATTCGTTCTTTCAAGTATATGTCGTTGAATAAGATAGACATCCTGTATCTATTAACGAAACATTTTGTGTAGTTAGGCAGCATTCGTTCTTTCAAGTATATGTCGTTGAATAAGATAGACATCCTGTATCTATTAACGAAACATTTTGTGTAGTTAGGCAGCATTCGTTCTTTCAAGTATATGTCGTTGAATAAGATAGACATCCTGTATCTATTAACGAAACATTTTGTGTAGTTAGGCAGCATTCGTTCTTTCAAGTATATGTCGTTGAATAAGATAGACATCCTGTATCTATTAACGAAACATTTTGTGTAGTTAGGCAGCATTCGTTCTTTCAAGTATATGTCGTTGAATAAGATAGACATCCTATATCTATTAACGAAACATTTTGTGTAGTTAGGCAGCATTCGTTCTTTCAAGTATATGTCGTTGAATAAGATAGACATCTCGTATCTATTAACGAAACATTTTGTGTAGTTAGGCAGCATTCGTTCTTTCAAGTATATGTCGTTGAATAAAATAGACATCCTGTATCTATTACCAAAACATTTGGTGTAGTTCGGCAGCATTCGTTCTTTCAAGTATATGTCGTTGAATAAGATAGACATCCTGTATCTATTAACGAAACATTTTGTGTAGTTAGGCAGCATTCGTTCTTTCAAGTATATGTCGTTGAATAAGATAGACATCCTGTATCTATTAACGAAACATTTTGTGTAGTTAGGCAGCATTCGTTCTTTCAAGTATATGTCGTTGAATAAGATAGACATCCTGTATCTATTAACGAAACATTTTGTGTAGTTAGGCAGCATTCGTTCTTTCAAGTATATGTCGTTGAATAAGATAGACATCCTGTATCTATTAACGAAACATTTTGTGTAGTTAGGCAGCATTCGTTCTTTCAAGTATATGTCGTTGAATAAGATAGACATCCTGTATCTATTAACGAAACATTTTGTGTAGTTAGGCAGCATTCGTTCTTTCAAGTATATGTCGTTGAATAAGATAGACATCCTGTATCTATTAACGAAACATTTTGTGTAGTTAGGCAGCATTCGTTCTTTCAAGTATATGTCGTTGAATAAGATAGACATCCTGTATCTATTAACGAAACATTTTGTGTAGTTAGGCAGCATTCGTTCTTTCAAGTATATGTCGTTGAATAAGATAGACATCCTGTATCTATTAACGAAACATTTTGTGTAGTTAGGCAGCATTCGTTCTTTCAAGTATATGTCGTTGAATAAGATAGACATCCTGTATCTATTAACGAAACATTTTGTGTAGTTAGGCAGCATTCGTTCTTTCAAGTATATGTCGTTGAATAAGATAGACATCTCGTATCTATTAACGAAACATTTTGTGTAGTTAGGCAGCATTCGTTCTTTCAAGTATATGTCGTTGAATAAGATAGACATCCTGTATCTATTAACGAAACATTTTGTGTAGTTAGGCAGCATTCGTTCTTTCAAGTATATGTCGTTGAATAAGATAGACATCCTGTATCTATTAACGAAACATTTTGTGTAGTTAGGCAGCATTCGTTCTTTCAAGTATATGTCGTTGAATAAGATAGACATCCTGTATCTATTAACGAAACATTTTGTGTAGTTAGGCAGCATTCGTTCTTTCAAGTATATGTCGTTGAATAAGATAGACCTCCTATATCTATTAACGAAACATTTTGTGTAGTTAGGCAGCATTCGTTCTTTCAAGTATATGTCGTTGAATAAGATAGACATCCTGTATCTATTAACGAAACATTTTGTGTAGTTAGGCAGCATTCGTTCTTTCAAGTATATGTCGTTGAATAAGATAGACCTCCTGTATCTATTAACGAAACATTTTGTGTAGTTAGGCAGCATTCGTTCTTTCAAGTATATGTCGTTGAATAAGATAGCCATCCTGTATCTATTAACGAAACATTTTGTGTAGTTAGGCAGCATTCGTTCTTTCAAGTATATGTCGTTGAATAAGATAGACATCATGTATCTATTAACGAAACATTTTGTGTAGTTAGGCAGCATTCGTTCTTTCAAGTATATGTCGTTGAATAAGATAGACCTCCTGTATCTATTAACGAAACATTTTGTGTAGTTAGGCAGCATTCGTTCTTTCAAGTATATGTCGTTGAATAAGATAGACATCCTGTATCTATTAACGAACAGTTTTGTGTAGTTAGGCAGCATTCGTTCTTTCAAGTATATGTCGTTGAATAAGATAGACCTCCTGTATCTATTAACGAAACATTTTGTGTAGTTAGGCAGCATTCGTTCTTTCAAGTATATGTCGTTGAATAAGATAGACATCATGTATCTATTAACGAAACATTTTGTGTAGTTAGGCAGCATTCGTTCTTTCAAGTATATGTCGTTGAATAAGATAGACATCCTGTATCTATTAACGAAACATTTTGTGTAGTTAGGCAGCATTCGTTCTTTCAAGTATATGTCGTTGAATAAGATAGACCTCCTGTATCTATTAACGAAACATTTTGTGTAGTTAGGCAGCATTCGTTCTTTCAAGTATATGTCGTTGAATAAGATAGCCATCCTGTATCTATTAACGAAACATTTTGTGTAGTTAGGCAGCATTCGTTCTTTCAAGTATATGTCGTTGAATAAGATAGACATCATGTATCTATTAACGAAACATTTTGTGTAGTTAGGCAGCATTCGTTCTTTCAAGTATATGTCGTTGAATAAGATAGACCTCCTGTATCTATTAACGAAACATTTTGTGTAGTTAGGCAGCATTCGTTCTTTCAAGTATATGTCGTTGAATAAGATAGACATCCTGTATCTATTAACGAAACATTTTGTGTAGTTAGGCAGCATTCGTTCTTTCAAGTATATGTCGTTGAATAAGATAGACATCCTGTATCTATTAACGAAACATTTTGTGTAGTTAGGCAGCATTCGTTCTTTCAAGTATATGTCGTTGAATAAGATAGCCATCCTGTATCTATTAACGAAACATTTTGTGTAGTTAGGCAGCATTCGTTCTTTCAAGTATATGTCGTTGAATAAGATAGACATCATGTATCTATTAACGAAACATTTTGTGTAGTTAGGCAGCATTCGTTCTTTCAAGTATATGTCGTTGAATAAGATAGACCTCCTGTATCTATTAACGAAACATTTTGTGTAGTTAGGCAGCATTCGTTCTTTCAAGTATATGTCGTTGAATAAGATAGACATCCTGTATCTATTAACGAACAGTTTTGTGTAGTTAGGCAGCATTCGTTCTTTCAAGTATATGTCGTTGAATAAGATAGACCTCCTGTATCTATTAACGAAACATTTTGTGTAGTTAGGCAGCATTCGTTCTTTCAAGTATATGTCGTTGAATAAGATAGACCTCCTGTATCTATTAACGAAACATTTTGTGTAGTTAGGCAGCATTCGTTCTTTCAAGTATATGTCGTTGAATAAGATAGACATCCTGTATCTATTAACGAAACATTTTGTGTAGTTAGGCAGCATTCGTTCTTTCAAGTATATGTCGTTGAATAAGATAGACCTCCTGTATCTATTAACGAAACATTTTGTGTAGTTAGGCAGCATTCGTTCTTTCAAGTATATGTCGTTGAATAAGATAGCCATCCTGTATCTATTAACGAAACATTTTGTGTAGTTAGGCAGCATTCGTTCTTTCAAGTATATGTCGTTGAATAAGATAGACATCATGTATCTATTAACGAAACATTTTGTGTAGTTAGGCAGCATTCGTTCTTTCAAGTATATGTCGTTGAATAAGATAGACTTCCTGTATCTATTAACGAAACATTTTGTGTAGTTAGGCAGCATTCGTTCTTTCAAGTATATGTCGTTGAATAAGATAGACATCCTGTATCTATTAACGAAACATTTTGTGTAGTTAGGCAGCATTCGTTCTTTCAAGTATATGTCGTTGAATAAGATAGACCTCCTGTATCTATTAACGAAACATTTTGTGTAGTTAGGCAGCATTCATTCTTTCAAGTATATGTCGTTGAATAAGATAAACATCCTGTATCTATTAACGAAACATTTTGTGTAGTTAGGCAGCATTCGTTCTTTCAAGTATATGTCGTTGAAAAAGATAGACATCCTATATCTATTAACGAAACATTTTGTGTAGTTAGGCAGCATTCGTTCTTTCAAGTATATGTCGTTGAATAAGATAGACATCATGTATCTATTAACGAAACATTTTGTGTAGTTAGGCAGCATTCGTTCTTTCAAGTATATGTCGTTGAATAAGATAGACATCCTGTATCTATTAACGAAACATTTTGTGTAGTTAGGCAGCATTCGTTCTTTCAAGTATATGTCGTTGAATAAGATAGACATCCCGTATCTATTAACGAAACATTTTGTGTAGTTAGGCAGCATTCGTTCTTTCAAGTATATGTCGTTGAATAAGATAGACCTCCTGTATCTATTACCGAAACATTTTGTGTAGTTAGGCAGCATTCGTTCTTTCAAGTATATGTCGTTGAATAAGATAGACATCCTGTATCTATTAACGATACATTTTGTGTAGTTAGGCAGCATTCGTTCTTTCAAGTATATGTCGTTGAATAAGATAGACATCCTGTATCTATTAACGAAACATTTTGTGTAGTTAGGCAGCATTCGTTCTTTCAAGTATATGTCGTTGAATAAGATAGACATCCTGTATCTATTACCGAAACATTTTGTGTAGTTAGGCAGCATTCGTTCTTTCAAGTATATGTCGTTTAATAAGATAGACATCCTGTATCTATTAACGAAACATTTTGTGTAGTTAGGCAGCATTCGTTCTTTCAAGTATATGTCGTTGAATAAGATAGACCTCCTGTATCTATTAACGAAACATTTTGTGTAGTTAGGCAGCATTCGTTCTTTCAAGTATATGTCGTTTAATAAGATAGACATCCTGTATCTATTACCGAAACATTTTGTGTAGTTAGGCAGCATTCGTTCTTTCAAGTATATGTCGTTGAATAAGATAGACATCCTGTATCTATTAACGAAACATTGTGTGTAGTTAGGCAGCATTCGTTCTTTCAAGTATATGTCGTTGAATAAAATAGACATCCTGTATCTATTAACGAAACATTTTGTGTAGTTAGGCAGCATTCGTTCTTTCAAGTATATGTCGTTGAATAAGATAGACATCCTGTATCTATTAACGAAACATTGTGTGTAGTTAGGCAGCATTCGTTCTTTCAAGTATATGTCGTTGAATAAGATAGACATCCTGTATCTATTAACGAAACATTTTGTGTAGTTAGGCAGCATTCGTTCTTTCAAGTATATGTCGTTGAATAAGATAGACCTCCTGTATCTATTAGCGAAACATTTTGTGTAGTTAGGCAGCATTCGTTCTTTCAAGTATATGTCGTTGAATAAGATAGACATCCTGTATCTATTAACGAAACATTTTGTGTAGTTAGGCAGCATTCGTTCTTTCAAGTATATGTCGTTGAATAAGATAGACCTCCTGTATCTATTAACGAAACATTTTGTGTAGTTAGGCAGCATTCGTTCTTTCAAGTATATGTCGTTGAATAAGATAGACATCCCGTATCTATTAACTCTGAACAAGGACAGAAGTCAATCATGAGACTGCATACTTCTGCCTGACAACGTAAGAATGGGCCAAAGTCTTATCTGAATCTTGCTTCTCCATATTGTATGAAGTATTTCCAAAACTAAGCCATGGAAACGTTTATAACTCAAAACTATTCATCTGATTAGGCTGGTTCTTACTGTTACTAAAGAGTATTAGATCCATACATCAAATTTTGAAAAATCAGAAGTTGAAATTCCATCAAAATTTCCACCTTGATCGAACGTTTAACAGTCAAGGTCATATAAGATATGGGACTTCATTCGCTACAATATAGGCCAAATAGAGAGTCTCTCCGAGAAACAAAACTTAATTTGTCGCCAAAAGTGCGACTTTTACTTATACATATACAGAGTGTCCCCCAAAAAGTATGCATCATTTGAATCGCCATAACTCGTTCAATTTACTGATTTTAACTTGCAAACAAGATTAATAGAAGATTAAGAATACACATTAAAAAATACTGACAGTAAAATAAACAAAAATATTCAAAATTATCTTTTAATATTAATTTATTAATTTGATAATAATGTAAAGGCTAGTTGGGGTAATTTTAGAATATTCATAAATTAATACTAACCCGGGTATAGGTTTAGGTTCATTTAAGAACATGGTAGAGGAAATGTTACGAGACGTTTGTAGATCCAATGTATCGTGATATGAAAAATGTATTGAACAGAACAGGTCAGGGTAAGAATTCATTTTATTAAGTAACCTTTATTAAAAGTTAATTTTCTACATTTTTGTTAATTTTACTGTCAGTGTTTTTAAATATGTATTCTTACTCTTCCATAAACCATGTTGACAAGTTAAAATCAGTAAATTGAACGGCTTATAACGATTCAAAGGGTGAATACTTTTTTTTGGGGGGGGGGGACCCTTCTGAATACGTTCATCGAACACTCTCTCGACTAGTCTTCTATCCGTGCCCGCTTCTACGTACACATAGATCTTAATTTCTCTTAATCACGTGACCGTTTCTGGTGGCCGAGTGGATATGGCGAATGCTTGCAGATTCTGGGCTGACTTTGAACTGGGTTCGCGCTTCCCGACTGTCTGAAACTGTTACTTTCCTGTACTGATGAGAGAAATAAGCTTGAAACGTTAGCGTCTGTAGGTATTAATAATTTAATATTTATTTATAAATATCATATATATATATATATAGTAAGTTATGAAAATATATTTATGACAATTAAGCTTAATTGCCATAAATATATTTTCATAACTTACTACCTAGCTCTACTCACGTATCGAGCACTGTTGAAGAAAATACTGAAAATTGATACATAAAAAATTATATCCCCTTATAACATTTTATGTGGATACATGAAATAATTATATATATATATATATATATATATATATATATATATATATATATATAATAGAGAATGGTAGTTTGCTTGAAGCATTGCTGGGAATAGTAGTAGTAGTATGTTTTAAAAAAGCTGAAGGCAATGCAAAGTCCCGGGTAGATTGTAAACTGGAAGAAACAAAAATAATAAATCGAAATGGGACTTACTGTTTATTTTTTCTTAAAATCTTACAAAACAGCAAGTGTGGTGCTAGCTGTTTGTGTGTTGTCCGGATAATTATTCAAAATCATTTATTTAATATTTCGGGGAAAAGAAACTTCCCTTTGTCAATTATTATTTTTGACAAAGGGAAGTTTCTTTTCCCGAAATATTAAATTTTTTAATCATTTCGATTTATTATTTTTGTTCCTTCCAGCTTACAACCTACCCGGCACTTTCTTTGCCCTCAGCCTTTTTAAGACATTATATATATATATATATATATATATATATATATATATATATATATTATTAATGACAATATATGTATTAGCATATACTATCAGATCCTTTTACTTTGCAGTCTCCTTAAAAGATTCAGCTCGATGTTTATCAATTAGTGATAACAGAGAAAATATAAGTCAGTTCATATTATATCCCAATAACCATGGTTTTATTTTTTTATTTTTTCACATTTCCAAAAAACATTAACTATTTTAAGAAATATTATTGAATTAAAATTTATAAATGTCCGCACAATCTTTTAGGATGTACTAGCTTTGAAGGAAAAATTCAAAATGGCGTATTAGTGGGTTCCCCACGTGTGAGTTTTTGCTCTTTTTCTTTGTTTTTGTTTGTTTTCACCCAAAAATGAACCACTGTATAGTGTAGGTTTTTTCAAGACACTTTAATCCAAGAACTTTTTACTCTTTGTGAATTTTTCTGATGATATTGACATAAAAATGTTGTTTGGCACAAGACAAATGAAACGGACCGTAAAAATATATCTCACAGAAATGTTATGTTTTTTTTTGAAATGTGAAAAAATAAAAATAATAAAATAAAACCATGGTTATTGGAATATAATATATATATATATATATATATATGAGAGAGAAAGGAAGTGAAAAATCTGACCACTCCCAGAAGAATACACTTCAAATAATCAGGCCAACTTTTTTCTTGGGACTCTACAATATTTTATCTACTTCACCGAAAAGGGGTCTCCTCTCCTCCTCCTCGTCTACAGCTTTTTCATTTGAACTTCTTTCATCACTATTTCTGCCCACACACATCCATGCCAATATAATAGAGCTTAGAATTCAATGGAGACAAAATGTCTGTTCCCATCAAAGGTGAAATTTTAATGTCTAACCTATCTTTAGCAACATCTACTGGCATATTTTTTTAATTGCCACTTAAACCATTGTCTCACAACTCTTTAAAACTAGTATTTGGCAAGATATTTTGTCCTCTGTATCCTATTGACTATTTGTTGGAATTCACACTTTCACCAGATTTTAACAGTGATTCAAAAGGAAAAATTACAAATCTTATAAATAAAATAGAACTCAAGGTACTTATTTAAATTTTTGGTATTTCCGATTTATTTTAATACTTAATCCTGATAGAAATTTATTTTGGATTAGTCATAAAAAAAGAAAGGGAGGAGCTTTTACTACCACACTCGGTAGTCCTACCACTGTCACCCATAGCACTGCTAAAATATTTAATAACAGACACGTTTTCGATAGTAACAGGCTCACCCACATTCAACTGTAAAGAGAGAAGGGGGGGGGGAGAGAGAGAGAGAGAGAGAGAGAGAGAAAAGTAGAAAGTAAAGAGAGGAAAGAAGGTGGGGGAGAAAACTACAAATCTTATAAATAAAATAGAGCCCCCCCCCCTATCTTTGTGATTAATAGAGTCTTTATTACAAAGTACATATCTAAATTTTTGGTATTTCCGATTTATTTATTGAATTCTCAGCTCGCTGCCACATCCAAAGACGTGCCCAAAGTCATGCAGACAAAGTTTTCAGCGACAACCATGGTTTCTGGTGTCGTCAGCAATGACTAATGTCATGCTACTCATTGGCCTTTTGGCTAAGATCAAAGTGTAGTATCTGTTCCGATTGATACTGCACCCCATAGACTGGTATTGTCTTGGCCTTCGGGTCTTGATTTACGCCGGTCAATGGGTCTGTCCTGTGCAGTTCTGGGAGGTCCTTCCCAGGCTTTGACTCCCCTCTTTGGGGAGGAGTAAGTTTATTGCTTACTGCCTGAGGCGCCCCTACCGGGGAATGCCGACGGGGCTGCCCAGGCAATTTTCAAACCCCACTTTCCCGACCCGACCTTGGGTCACATCTTACTTGTGGGAGTAAGATAAAAACTGGCCTTGTGCCTAACTCCTGGAGAGGAGTAAATCAATACTCAACTTTCATAAGGGCTAGAATACGTATCCCATAATTCATAATGGTAACTTCACAGATCAAATTTGTGAAGAGTTCATGTTTGCATTAGGAAAGTCCCTGAAGACCATCTAAAAGTAAAACATCATAGCAAAGTACAAATTTTCCTTTACGTGTACAATTGGTGGCTTACACAAAAGCTAATATATAGCAATTGGTGGGTGCCTTTGTAAACGGAGTGCATCGTATTGGCAACGACAATCAGACTAAAGACAGTTGTAATGTAGCGGTCAGCACCTTGAGAGCCATATCAAGAATTTTTCTTTGTGTGTGTGTGTGTA
>OY744554.1:30877760-30890260 GCA_963556195.1 Sepiola atlantica | reverse complement strand
ACCCCCACCGCATTAAATCGACCTTGTGTCACATTGTGGAAGGGGGGAAGGGTAAATTGGGACATTTGAAGAAAATACAATAAATGTTCGAGTTGGCAGGGAGAAAAACAATACTAATGATGATCGTAATCTCCTTATAACAGACTGAAAAGCTCACTGCCGCCGTCGCCAAGTCGTAATAGTACCAATGGCAGTTACGATAATAAAATAATCAATACCCAAAAGATCATCATCATCATCATCATCAGCATCATCATCATCAGCATCATCATCATCAGCAGCAGCCTATCGGAAGTTTTTATTTTGTAACTGAGGAAAAGTAAAGAACTGGATGCGGGTTGAGGGGTAGAGGAGTACCGTGGAACATCCAATAAATGCTATTAAAGCAGGAGTCAGGGTTGGAATAAAGTTTTTGTTGTTGTTGTTTTGAAAACACTTGTTCTCGTTCAATCACCGAAGTTAAGTAACATTCAACGCAAGTTGGACGGGATTGTTCCCTTACCGACCTGAACTACGCAAGCGATGTTGCCATCCTTGGTAAAACATACTCGGATATCCAGCAGGCTTTAAATAATGTCAACACCACCACCACCACGCCGCTAAACGTGTGGGTATGATGATCAATGACTAAAACAAAGGTTTTGTCAGCCAACTACCCCCTTTTCCAATGGAGTCCTTAACAGCAACAAGTCGAACATTTCAAGCATCTCAGTTTAACCTTTACAATCAAAGGGTAAGGTAAGGATGATACTGCGATCCGTATTGATCACGCTCGTGCAGCCTTCTGCTACTTCCCCGCATAGATTGGTCTCGACAAGAGATAAAATTCTCAACGAAATTGAGGATTTACCAAGCACTAATACCAATTGGTTTATAGCTGTTGCCTATCACATAGCAGTAAAGTGCTTCGGAATGTACTGCGGCGAGACCTGGCTCCTGGACAAACATCCTTGCACACTTGAAAGTTTTCAATGTGTACCGTCTACAACACATCCTACGGATCCGCCACTCCGATCAAATCCCAAACCGCACCATCCGGTACCAGAGATTCTTCTGAAAAAGGAGACTTTGCTAGTTTGGTCACATTCTTTAACGTCCTAAGGAGGAATTCATCTGCAAGTTGGTAGCGCCAATCGCACCTGCTGGCTGGAGGAAGCACAAAGAACTGAAGAAATAGATTAAAACAGTGATGTCAGCCGTGAAACTGGTAGCTAACCTTTGTGATTTTGGTATTTATAGCTGAAACCGAGAATGGCTGAAGTATGCCGAGAACGAAGCTACTGATTGGCGTCGGTGGACCGCCCTGACGCGGGATGAGGTGAACTCATTTAGAGCCAGCCTAGCGCACACTGGATGAATGCCGTTACTGTTCCAGTACTTCGATAGATAGTTGCCTATCACATAGCAGTAAAGTGCTTTGGAATATTATTAGTAAGGTTTGACACTGGCTTCACCTGAACTCCATATATGAAGGTAGATATCTCATTGGTTGAATTTAATCATGTGACATCGGTAGAAAGATTTGAAGTGAATAGTTGCAGTTTAAAAGTTAGAGAAAAACGTAAAATTTGTTTGTTTCATCTCTCTCTCTATATTAATTTTTTAATGGAAATTGTTCCAGACAAGACATGAAGCCACTTGATGTAAGATGCTAAAAAAAAAAAAATACTACTTCCATGTGCAAAGTTAAGTGTTAGATGAATAGATTCCAAGCCAGAAAACAGCAATTGGTTTATAGCTGTTATCGATGTATAAATATTTATCTTTTTAACTTACTTAAATTAGTTGAACATAGAGTAAGAGAGAGAGAGAGGGAACAAAGAAAGAGAGAGGGATGGAGAGAGAGAGAGAGAAGGAGAGAGAGAGGGATGGAGAGAGAGAGAGAGAAGGAGAGAGAGAGGGATGGAGAGAGAGAGAGGGATGGAGAGAGAGAGAGGGATGGAGAGAGAGAGGGATGGAGAGAGAGAGGGATGGAGAGAGAGAGAGAGAAGGAGAGAGAGGGATGGAGAGAGAGAGAGAGAAGGAGAGAGAGAGAGGGATGGAGAGAGAGAGAGGGATGGAGAGAGAGAGAGGGATGGAGAGAGAGAGGGATGGAGAGAGAGAGGGATGGAGAGAGAGAGAGAGAAGGAGAGAGAGAGGGATGGAGAGAGAGGGATGGAGAGAGAGAGGGATGGAGAGAGAGAGAGAGGGATGGAGAGAGAGAGAGGGATGGAGAGAGAGAGGGATGGAGAGAGAGAGGGATGGAGAGAGAGAGAGAGAAGGAGAGAGAGAGGGATGGAGAGAGAGAGAAGGAGAGAGAGAGGGATGGAGAGAGAGAGAAGGAGAGAGAGAGGGATGGAGAGAGAGAGAGAAGGAGAGAGAGATGGAGAGAGAGAGAGAGGGAGGGAGAGAGGGAGAGAGATGGATGGAGGGAGAGAGATGGATGGAGAGAGAGAGAGAGGGATGGAGAGAGAGAGAGGGATGGAGAGAGAGAGAGAGAGAGGGATGGAGAGATAGGGAGAGGGATGGAGAGAGAGAGAGAGAGGGATGTAGAGAGAGAGAGAGAGGGATGTAGAGAGAGAGAGAGGGATGGCGAGAGAGAGAGAGGGATGGCGAGAGAGAGAGAGGGATGGCGAGAGAGAGAGAGGGATGGAGAGAGAGAGGGATGGAGAGAGAGAGAGAGAGAGAGAGAGGGAGTGAGAGAAAGAGAGAGGGATGGAGAAAGAGGGGGATGGAGAGAGAGGGGGATGGAGAGAGAGAGAGAGAGGGATGGAGAGAGAGAGAGGGATGGAGAGAGAGAGAGAGGGATGGAGAGAGAGAGGGATGGAGAGAGAGAGAGGGATGGAGAGAGAGAGAGAGGGATGGAGAGGGAGAGAGGGGTGGAGAGGGAGAGAGGGATGGAGAGGAGAGAGGGATGGAGAGGAGAGAGGGATGGAGAGGAGAGAGGGATGGAGAGGGAGAGAGGGATGGAGAGGGAGAGAGGGATGGAGAGGGAGAGAGGGATGGAGAGGGAGAGAGGGATGGAGAGGGAGAGAGGGATGGAGAGGGAGAGAGGGATGGAGAGGGAGAGAGGGATGGAGAGATGGAGAGGGAGAGAGGGATGGAGAGGGAGAGAGGGATGGAGAGGGAGAGAGGGATGGAGAGGGGGGAGAAAGAGAGGGTGGAGAAAGAGAGGGAGGAGAGAAAGAGAGGGGCGAGAGAAAGAGAGGGGGGAGAGAGGGAGAGGGAGAGATGGGTAACTTATTCAGTTAATTATAAATTACGCTTTATTAGAACAATTCAAAAAATAATTTTTTCCACATAACTTAACCCCGGAACTAAGGTTTATAAACTATGTATTTTGTGTTATTAAAATATATAGAAAAAATGAAAAACCTGTTTTACCTCTCCGCATAAATCTAAAATAGTTCGATTATCCAAAAGAAACAAATATAAAGTAAAAAATTATTATTAAAGTAAAAATACATTAGTGAACATTCATCAAAAAAATTTTTTTATCCATTTTTTAATTAAAATAATTATATAAGAAATGTTTTCTCTTCCAAGTAAACAATCTGTTAAATTTTTAATTTTTAATTAAAATAATTATATAAGAAATGTTTTCTCTTCCAAGTAAACAATACGTTAAATTTTTAATTTTTAATTTTTAATTAAAATAATTATATAATAAATGTTTTCTTTTCCAAGTAAACAATACGTTAAATTTTTAATTTTTAATTAAAATAATTATATAAGAAATGTTTTCTCTTCCAAGTAAACAATACGTTAAATTTTTAATTTTTAATTAAAATAATTATATAATAAATGTTTTCTCTTCCAAGAAAACAATACGTTAAATACGTAATTGACGTGAAAAGTTTAAAGGATGATTACATGTTGTTCGGTTGTCCAATAAAAAAAAATTAAACTGGAAAGGGAACGCTAAAAGTGGTTGAACATTTGTTTTTGTCATTTTTACGTAATTTTTATTTGGAATAATGAGTTTTAACAAAAAGTTCAAGAACTTCTGACATTGATAAGGACATCGGATCAAATGTGTTGATTCCCAGTCTGCGGTTAGTTTGACTCTTAGATCAACCTTCAACTTTGATGCCGCGACACACATACAGATTAATTTGCTTTATATATAACTAGCAAGATTACCCGGCGTTGCCCAGTGCCACTAAAACCAAAATAGAAGAGGTTAAAAAGTCTAACATTCTATCTTTCTATCTCTTTCTATCTGTCCTCCTATCTTTTTCTCCCCCTTCCCCGTTTTCCCCCCTTTCCTATCTGTCCTCCTATCTCCCCCTTCGTCTTTCCAACCCCCTCTTTCTCCTCTGCCCATATAGAGTGAAAAAAAACAAAACAAAAAAAAAACAATCAAAAAAAACTGAGGAGGCCTCTAGAGTGCTACTGAAACCGCAAAAATAAAATTAAGGAAGCCTCCAGAGTACTACTAAAATCACACTTTCCGAGTTTCTTACAACCCCCTCCTTCCTTTGAAGAGAAATAGTCCGAAGAGAAAGTTAAGAAACGATAAATAAAATCCGGAGTTAGTGTCTAATAATTTTAAAATGAGTCAGCATTTTCTTTCCAAATTAGTACACAATAAGATTGAAAATGCCTGAAAAACCGAGCCCTCCTGACGAAACCTGACCCAGTTGACCTTCAAAGAATGAATATTTTTTTTAAATCTTAGATATTATTCAACCGAAACATCGCTGTTCAAGAATAACAATTATGTTCGTGTTTGTTTTGTTGTTTTAGACAGACAGACAGGGAGTTTGAATTACCTACGAGACACTATCCTCGAGTGTCTTTGGTCTCTCTTTACAAGGGTTTGTCAGGACAAACTGACATGATACTTCACCCTACAAGTAAACCCTGACCAAAAATTCAAAATAACATAGTATTCACAGCACAAATAAGATCAACTCAGCACGGCTATACACTGGCTTATACGAGAAATAGTGCACCTTCTCCTAGTGATGTTTCCTTAAGTAACAACACTTAGCTGGATATTCCACCAGACTAGATGAATTCTTGTCCTGGAATCCGGTAAGACCAAGAGACCACAAGAAAGATATACTACAACATAGTTAACTGGTCAATTGGGGAGAGGAAAATTAATGTGCTTAACTTCTTTACAAACTCAATGTTCGAGAAATAAAGGAACCGGCCTTTTGGCCAAGATCAAAGTGTAGTATCTGTTCCGATGGATACTGCACCCCATAGACCAGTATCGTCTTGGCCTTCGGGTCTTGATTCCGCTGGTCTGTGGGATTGTCCTGTGCAGTTCTAGGAGGTCCACCCTCCCAGGCTTTGCCTCCCTTCTTTGGGGAGGAGTAAGTTTATTGCTTACTGCCTGAGGCGCCCCTACCGGGGAATGCCGACGGGGCTGCCCAGGCAATTTTTAAATGGCCAGAGTGCTAACTTTCTCGGGCGCTGGCTTTTCAAACCCCACTTTCCTGACCTTGTGTCACATCTTACCGCTGTGGGAGGTAGATAAATAAAATAGAGATTAAGTGTTAGCCCCAGATAGGGACCCCTTGATTTCTGAGAACTTCGACTGAAGTAAAATGAAAGAACAACAGACAGAAAACTTTTCATTTATATTATAGACGGAGAAGAAGATATCTCACATTTGTGGCGTATTGATGGGTAAGAAGTGATCACAGATGCACAGCAGCCGTATAAGTAAAGTGAGTCAGAAGCAAATAAACATAGAATCGATTGATTTGATCCAACAACATGAAGAACAGATGAGAGAAACCTACAAAATAAAAATACGCACATACGGAACAACCACGGTTGCAGATGACAAGAAAAAAACCGAATCCACGGGGGAGGAAGAGTGCAGGATAGAATGACTTTTTGCCGAACAGTTAGCTATACTATATTTATGGCAATTCTGTCTTTCTGTCCAGGGATGCAATTGAAAAAAAATCCCTATACCAAGAGCAAGCACAACTGTTTGAATCAAGGACAAGAAATACAATTTCAAACCAACAATAAATAAACAATCATGGCTGCCATTGTGAAGACAAACCAAAACAAGTCCTATTATTTATAAAACAATAATGTGAGAGAAAGAGAAGCAAAGAGACAGATACAGACATAGGTAGATAGAGAGGTGGAGAGAAAGAAAGAAAGGGGAAGAGACAGATACAGACATAGGTAGATAGAGAGGTGGAGAGAAAGAAAGAGAAGGAAAGAGACAGATACAGACATATGTAGATAGAGAGGGGGAGAAAGAGAGAAGCAAAGAGACGGATACAGACATAGGTAGATAGAGAGGGGGAGAAAGAAAGAGAAGCAAAGAGACAGATACAGACATAGGTAGATAGAGAGGGGAAGAGAAAGAAAGAGAAGCAAAGAGACAGATACAGACATATGTAGATAGAGAGGGGGAGAGAAAGAAAGAGAAGCAAAGAGACAGATACAGACATAGGTAGATAGAGAAGGGGAGAGAAAGAGAGAGAAGCAAAGAGACAGATACAGACATATGTAGATAGAGAGGGGGAGAGAAAGAAAGAGAAGCAAAGAGACAGATACAGACATAGGTAGATAGAGAGGGGGAGAAAAAGAAAGAGAAGCAAAGAGACAGATACAGACATAGGTAGATAGAGAGGGGGAGAAAAAGAAAGAGAAGCAAAGAGACAGATACGGACATAGGTAGATAGAGAGGGGAGAGAAAGAAAGAGACGCAAAGAGACAGATACAGACATAGGTAGATAGAGAAGGGGGGAGAAAGAAAGAGAAGCAAAGAGACAGATACAGACATAGGTAGATAGAGAGGGGGAGAAAAAGAAAGAGAAGCAAAGAGATAGATACAGACATAGGTAGATAGAGAGGGGGAGAGAAAGAAAGAGAAGCAAAGAGACAGATACAGACATAGGTAGATAGAGAGGGGGAGAGAAAGAAAGTGAAGCAAAGAGACAGATACAGACATAGGTAGATAGAGCGGGGATAGAAAGAAAGAGAAGCAAAGAGACAGATACAGACATAGGTAGATAGAGAGGGGGAAAGAAAGAGAGAGAAGCAAAGAGACAGATACATACATAGGTAGATAGAGAGGGGGAGAGAAAGAAAGAGAGGGGGAGAGACAGATACAGACATAGGTAGATAGAGAGGGGGAGAGAAAGAAAGAGAAGCAAAGAGACAGATACAGACATAGGTAGATAGAGAGGGGGAGAGAAAGAAAGAGAAGCAAAGAGACAGATACAGACATAGGTAGATAGAGAGGAGCAGAGAAAGAGAGAGAAGCAAAGAGACAGATACTGACATAGGTAGATAGAGAGGGGGGAGAGAAAGAAAGAGAATCAAAGAGACAGATACAGACATAGGTAGATAGAGAGGGGGGGAGAAAGAAAGAGAAGCAAAGAGACAGATACAGACATAGGTAGATAGAGAGGGGGGGAGAAAGAAAGAGAAGCAAAGAGACAGATACAGACATAGGTAGATAGAGAGGGGGGAGAAAAAGAAAGAGAAGCAAAGAGACAGATACAGACATAGGTAGATAGAGAGGGGGAGAGAAAGAAAGAGAAGCAAAGAGACAGATACAGACATAGGTAGATAGAGAGGGGGAGAGAAAGAAAGAGAAGCAAAGAGACAGATACAGACATAGGTAGATAGAGAGGGGGAGAGAAAGAAAGAGAAGCAAAGAGACAGATACATACATAGGTTAATAGAGAGGGGGAGAGAAAGAAAGAGAAGCAAAGAGATAGATACATACATAGGTTAATAGAGAGGGGGAGAGACAGATACAGACATAGGTAGATAGAGAGGGGGAGAGAAAGAAAGAGAAGCAAAGAGACAGATACAGACATAGGTAGATAGAGAGGGGGAGAGAAAGAAAGAGAAGCAAAGAGACAGATACATACATAGGTTAATAGAGAGGGGGAGAGAAAGAAAGAGAAGCAAAGAGACAGATACATACATAGGTTAATAGAGAGGGGGAGAGAAAGAAAGAGAAGCAAAGAGACAGATACAGACATAGGTAGATAGAGAGGGGGAGAGAAAGAAAGAGAAGCAAAGAGACAGATACATACATAGGTTAATAGAGAGGGGGAGAGAAAGAAAGAGAAGCAAAGAGACAGATACAGACATAGGTAGATAGAGAGGGGGAGAGAAAGAAAGAGAAGCAAAGAGACAGATACAGACATAGGTAGATAGAGAGGTGGAGAGAAAGAAAGAGAAGCAAAGAGACAGATACAGACATAGGTAGATAGAGAGGGGGAGAGAAAGAGAGAGAAGCAAAGAGACAGATACATACATAGGTAGATAGAATCAAGGACAAGAAATACAAATTAGTTAACCTTGCGACTTCTATTTCATATACATAAGCAATATACAAAAAAGATGATGCGTCGATTGTGTAAAGTTGAATTAACTTGAAACACGCGTTTTGACAACGATTAGTGCAAGAAATTGGCCCAACTTTCACATTCATTTATTTACAAGAGGAATGTTTGCTTGTCACAGTGCACACTGGATTACATCACAAAGGGGTGACGTCATCCACTTAAAATCCTTTATAAAGTCACAAATGGAAGATGTTATCCACTAAGATTCTTTATGACATCATTAATGCTGAAGTAATAAAAGGATGGTGTCATCAATTAAAACAGAGAACCTAGACGATCCGTGACCAAAAGGATCACGGGTCGTCTATGTGAACAGTGACTAATATATATATATATATATATATATATATAGATATATATATAGATATTTATAATTTTTTGTCACCCCTAATTTCAGGCTGGGCACTCTAGTGAGTAGTATCAACACAGCCGTCAAAATCATAGCTTTAATGCATGTTCCTTCATTAGTTGAACACTGTTGATGTTGACTGCCTATTGCGCCAGCACAGCATTATAGGTTTAAAACTTTCACCGATTTATGTGTTTGTTCACTGTGGCCGCGTGGGCTAAGGTGTCGAAATTTGAGTTAAAAACTTGACTCGTGTTCTGGGGTTTCGAATCATGTGACCGGATTGAATAATTACCTCTACACTGATCATTCTGGAAGGATGAAATGTATACGTATGTAGATAAACAAATATATATATATATATATATATATATAAAGTGGATTCGGGCAGAATTTTGCCCTGTGTTTCTTCCCCCTACAACTTTTATTTTATTTTTTCAAATTTTAAATCTTGGCCTTTGCCAACTTATCTATCCCAGCGACTTCCTCTGGCTTAAGGAAAATTTAACTTGAATAAATTGCCTTTTTTGCGGAATATACCTTGCTCTGAGCAATTGAATTGAATTATGATTTGGCTTTTGGTTCTCTAATTCCTTTCCATTCTTCTTCATTATATATATATATATATATATATATATATATATATATATATATATATATATTTCTCTTTGTGTCTGTAATGGTGTAAGCAATTAAAAAAGACATTAACTCCATTATTTGCTCTGGGCTAGTCCAGAGGAAATAATGGAGTTATTGTTGTTGTTTTTAATTACTTATATGATTATAGATATAAGTGAAAAAAGTAATACGGAAAATGTCTAACATTTATATATATATATATATATATATATATATATATATATATTGCACTTATATTTACCAGCAATGCTTCAAGCAAACTACAATATATATTAGACGAACCGTCTAAGCCCAAAAGGGTCTAGTATACTAAATTTTGTGAATCACGTTTGTTATATTGTTTGTTTGTCCCAATGCACACCGAATGATGTTACAAGAGGATGGTATCATGTTCAATCCTCTCATAATATTTTTCATCATTCAACCGACGATCCATCTTTTGGCTTTGATAAGTGGTGACTCGTTAGTTTAAAAAAAAAATTAAATTAAGAAAATAGAAATTCCTTTTCTCTAACTAGACTATGATATCATTAGAAAACTAGAGTTATACCGATCAACAGTATGGGAGGAGGGGGAGCATATGAGGAGAGGGGGTGGGAGTTAAAATACTCCCCCCCCTATTTTTTTTCTTCCTATCAATGAACCCCAGCATATTGCACATTAATTAAACGTTATCCGAAAAAAGATCAGTTCTAAAGATGACAATAATAATAGCAATCATCTCAAATGAAATCCACTTAAATTCAGCGATTGACTGACTGTAAAACACTAATTTTCTCTCGCTTAATTATTGCATTCAGAGCGCTCATCTTTGATACGCTTATGCATATTAAGAAATAGATTATCTAGAAAAAGGAATCTATATAATAATAATAGGCTAATTTCATGTTCGTATGTATGTTATCACCTTCTACCTTTTTTTTTTTTTTTTTTTTTTTTTTTAAATACGGGATCGCCGAAGATGCAATGAAGAAAATTTCATCTGATGTCGCTGTTGTGTCACAAGTGGAACTCTTACAAAAATACACTTTCTTGACCTTCAGGCTAGGATCAAAGTGTAGTATCTGCTCTGTCCAAAGATGGTACAATAATATTGTGGGGTCTGCACATATGTCTTTTGTTGCGCGAAAGCCACCAAAATAACGTAAATTAGTCCTTTCTGCTTGCAAGTTGGTTGTTTTTTGTTATTTTTAATATTTCAGTTTTGTATAAAGTGTGCAAAAATTTAGAATACCAATGCTTTTGTATGAGCCGCATTTAATATGAATCCTACGGAATCATTAGCGTTTTTAATTGCGTTTATTTTTTTTGTCATATTGGCCTTAATTGGACCTTAAATGATTATCATATTTGTAAGTTCTTCCATTAAAAAAATGTTTAGCCTACCAATGCTGAAAATCCACGAATTGGTGAATCCGCAAATAGCAGGAGTTTCACTGTATATATCGAATAATAATTGTGTGGTGAAAGAAATTGCACGTATATATCCAAGTTAATGATCAGAAATGTGTTTGACTGTCAAAATGTATATGGTTGCGCTAGTTTAATAAAAGGGATTTAACATTATTATTATCATCATCATATTCAATTTAACATCTGTTTTACATGCTGGCATGTGTTGGACGGCTTTAAGAAATTGACGTCCAAACTAAGCTATCTCTAAGTTCATCTTTATCACTTCCTTCCCATTGGCCTTCCCCTGTGAACTGGATCTGCTACCTCAACTGTTCTACATCTACCAATCCAAGCACTCTCATCCATTTTTTCAACATGGCCATACCATCGAAGTATCCTGTTCTGCACACATCTTATACTGTACAGATTTAATCTTCCTCTGAGGTCATCAGATCTAAGCCTGTCTTTAAGACCTACATTACACATCCATCGTATCATTCTCATATCATTTCTCTCTACGCATATCCTCAACCCAACTGGCCGAGCTTCACTTCCATACATCACATTGTGCACACATGCCTGATAGACTCTTCCCTTGGGTGACAGATGTAACGCTCTGCTGGTTAGTAATGGCAGAAGTTCCCTGAACTTACTCCATCCACTCTTAACTCTTGCAATCACACTAGAACCTGCTGCCCCCTTTGCTGCAATTGTATCACTCAGGTAACAAAACTTTTGAATAATCACAATAGCTTCGTCATTCAAATATACTTTCGTCACATTTGAGCTCTCATCCATCTCCATTGTCTTACGCTTCTTGCACACAAACTGGTTATCCTCTCTCAACTAGTACTTCCACTGAACTTCTTGTCTACCAAATGCTTACAAGCATTGTAGTAAATAACGAACCTACTGCATTTGTGCCCCCTCAACGTAAATACCTCCGACAAACCTGACAATCAGCAAAATTCCACCCCTTTACTATAGAGGGCCCCCAGATAGCAGAGAGCTTTCTACTCTAATAGCTTCTTTCCTCGAACTGCTCGCTCTTGGAATTACCTTCCTGCTCCCTGTTTCCCTGACTGTACCAACCAGGGATGTGAGTGGTCAATGGCAAAAAAAAGCTGAAATCAAGATGGATTTCCCAACCTGGAGGGCACCATGTCTCCCAGCCCCACCAATTTCCGGGGTGTGGAGGAGGGGTATGTCCCACTTTCAATCCCACCTTTTAAATCGAGCTAATTAACAAAAAAAATAGGGCACCTAAAGCTCTAGCGATTTGGCACAAATCGGTCTTTGCTTGAAAAAAAGAGAAAAAAAAAGTGGAATTAGGATGCCCCTATAAATATGGCCCCTAATTCACAGTGGTCATTGGCCCTTGTTTGGAGTGAATATAAGTAAGAAATAAAATAAAAAAGCCAAAAGTCGACCAGCTTTTAACTGAAACTTTAATGGACGAATGAACAAATGTTATATAAAGAGGGCCGTGTTTAAATGGAAAAGTTTGAGTGACACTTAAGGGTCAGAGGTGACCCCAGAGGGAAGTCGCAAAACGATGTGATTTCCAGTGGAAGATTTACTGTCGCTTTGGCTGGTGAGATTTCAAGCAGAAAAGACGTATCTGGGTTGTTGTCCCCGATGAGGGGAAGCACCCATAATCTAACTAGACATAGCGAGCCGAGTTATTCGTCTATCTATCTATCTTTCTTTCTCTCTCTCACGCACGTACACATCTATCTGATGTTTCCTGTGACTGTTCTTCTCTTTAAATAAACCATTTTACAAATGAA
>OY744554.1:30837760-30872760 GCA_963556195.1 Sepiola atlantica | reverse complement strand
AGGCAATGAGAATCATCCGAGTTAATTTAAGTATTTTATAGATAAACAATAAGCATCACTTGCTAAAATAGAAGAATTAAACTAAATTAAAATTACTGGAATGAGTTGCGTGATTTTTGTTGCTAACTCTGAATTGTTGTTTCAAGATGGCGGACCTCTGAGGGTCGCACGTGAGTTCGTCAAAATATGTTGTAATTTTTTCAAATTGAGAACTTTTCATGTAGTTTTTCCGACGAGCTTGAGGTGAACAAATCCAATATTGACATAATAGTGTTGTTTCGTTTACTTTAAGCGAAACGATTCGTAAAATAATTTGCACTGAAATGTATCTGTTTTGAAAAATGTTTTGTAAGAAAAATATCTTGGCTTTTGGAATGTAAATGAACTTTACTTATTTATATGTGTATAGAAAAAAAAAATTATTTATGTATTCATCAACGTTTCGTCTTTATTTCAAGACTTCAGCTAGCGGATTGATTTGAAGAAATAATACACTAGTACAAATATTTGAAAAGGTTTGGTCCGTTTGTGACGTAAAGTAGCAGTAGGAAGAATTAAGCTCAAAGGCTGCTTATGAAAAGATAAATTATGATTCCCCCCCCCCCCCCCCAAAATAAACAATTTTGTTTTTACATTTGAATATATTTTCATTTTTTATCATATATATATATATTTATAAATAAATATTAAACTATTAATACCTACAGATGCTATATATATTGAATGTTGACTATTTTTACCTATTTTTCTGGAATCCAATATCCTTATATTATAATATAATATCCCAATGGATGACACTATAACACCTCATAATGTATCCGAAGATTCATTATTACAAAAACTGTTTGCTCTTTCATACATGAATTTTTTGTTTCCTTCAAAACTCATAAACGAGTGTAATATTTTTTCATATTAATAATGTTAACCAATGTTTAATGATTTATTTCTTCTGATAATGGAACTTATGGTTTAAAAGACTTTTTTATAAACTATTCTTTGTTGTAATATTTGAATATAATAAACTTGTAAAGTATGAAACTTTACATTTGTTTAATTATTACCCTCTTTTCTTTCTTTCTCATATATATATATATATATATATTAATATATGTATTCCAAAAGATCAGAACAACATCGATACCATCGGTTTCACATCCAAACAAAGGGGACCTATAATTGGTCTCCCTTCAACCTCTGTTTTGGTCTGCCTCTCTGGAAAATGGCGGCTTGCACGTTGTGTGACTTTGTGACGATATTTCAATCCTCTGGTTTACTTTTAAATAGTCTGGTATTTCCACCCACAAATACTGTGCATATTTGCCACGTGGGCAACTCAAGAAAGTCTTTTTCTCTTGATCTGTGAGTTAAATATATATATATATATATATATATATATGAATGAATGAAACTACAAAGATAAATATCATATCTTTATATTAGATCCTATCGTGATAAGTAAATGTTTGATATACTAGATAGAGCAATAATACAAGAAAACGAATGATGAAAATAAAAATTGGATAAATTATAATATTTATTAATTCATCAGGTATTCAAATAAGGAATATGAAACAATTTTTATTTTTTATATTCCTTGCTTGAATATCTGATGAATTAATAAATATTGTAATTTATTCAATTTTTATTTTCATAATCTCTTTTTCTTATCTATATATTTCTGGGTTTATATAAAAAAATATTTTTTTAAGGTATATATCCCTTATTATATCATACAAATTGTTTCAGATTACAAGCTGAATGAAGTTATGTTTCCGGAATGGAACCAATCAATATATATATATTTATATATATTTTTTGATTTTATTCCATTAGTTGCGACAAAACAAGTTTTGTTTCATTGGTGCAAATAGCGACCAACTCATCGGGCGGGCGAAGGAATTCAAATGGCATAAATTTTAACTTCAACTTTAATGGGAGATTGAAAATTGAAAATACATTGGAGGGGGAGGGGGACAGAGTTGGGGCTTTGTCTATAACGGTGACATGGGACATGAGAGGGGAGGGGGGAGGACCCCAACAAGTCGTGTTTCAAATTATTACGTGGGAGGTTTTTCACGTGTCTGTGCTGTGATGATCTCAATTTCGGCCGGCGTGGGAGGAAGGGAGATGGAGCGACGGCCAGAGTGAGTTGAATTTAAAATGAGAATAAAATTATGATTATAACCGTCATTCCTATTTTATTTTAATTCTAATAAGTAATTATCATAAAGTCAAAAAATATTTATTTTGCTCTGAATTTTCATTGAGCACTCTCATAAACCCGGTTTCAACTTCCTTCGGATTCATACCCCCTGGATATTTGTAACAAGTTAATTATATATATATATATATATATATATATATATATATATATATATATATACTTACCCCTCCACACACAAACTGTTATACATAAAAGATCTTTTCTGACAAATGTGCATTTGTTTTTGTTTTCTGACTTATTCTCGTGCTTACTGAATAAACCGACTAGTTTTGTATAGGAATGTTATTGATTAGTATCGGAACTTTCCGATGTTCCCTTGACAACCATTAGCACGAGTTCCGACTGTTGTAGCATTACAACTAAAATACACACAAGCAAAACTGGTTTTCAAATATAACTCATTTATATCCTGCTCTCATGTCATCTCTCTAGTCTCTCTCTCATATATATATATATATATATATATTTTTCTCTTCTCAACTTCTTTTACGTGCATCTGGACTTATCTACTTTTTGAGCACCTTCTCCAATCTGCTCCCATGCAAAGAGTTTTTCTTCACTTTCTACAATTTCACCGAACTTTTTCAACGGAAATTTACCACCCGGACAATTTGCATATCTTTTTCACAGAATTTTTCTTTTCATTCAATACGTTTTTTTAGCAAAAATTATTTTAATAATTTTTAATAATTCTCATATTTTTCAAATATTTGAACTTTGGATTTTTCGAAAGCCAACTTATCCATCTGTATTTCTCCTCTGATGACAAGATTTCGATCTTTGAAAAGCCTTGGCTTAAGGAAAGAAAAATAAACACTAGTTTATTACTGACAACCTTGCATTGAACAATTGAAATTTGAAATAAATTTAGACAATCGTCGCATATTTATCACTCTTTTTTCTTCTATCTCTCTCTCTCTCTATATATATATATATATATTTTAAAGATAGATGAAAGAAGAGGGATAAACATGTACGAATGACAAATTTATTTCAAACTTCGATTGTTCAATGCAAGATATACTCGGTAATAAAATTATGTTTATTATTCTTTCCTTAAGCCAAGGCTTTTCAAAGATCAAAATCTTATCATCAGATGGATTACATATGTAGATAAGTTGGCGGTGGAAAAGCTAAAATTCAAAATTTGAAAAAATATTAAGTAATGGAGAGTGAAAAAAAAGTTTGTGTAAAAAAGAATATGGGGAAAGTCCAGTTGGTAATTGTCCGTTGATGAGGTGTCCAATGAAAGGAGATTTACAGATTAAAAAAGGCGGGTTTTCGTGAAGGCAGCATATATATATATATATATATATATATATATATATATATATATACACACATTATACGAGGCCTGTCTAAAAAGTATCCGACCATAGGCTAGAAAAAATATTTCAAATACCCGACGGAGTTGGGACCCTAATCTCCTTCAAAATAAGCCCCTTGTGCTTGCACACACTTAGCCGACCGATCCATCCACTGCCGGAAACGTAGTGCCTTGTGCCACAATACTAATGTGTGCAGCATAAGGTGAAGTACAAAATTTAATTGAAAAAATCTCATCCCAGTAAAACAGTGGCAAACCTTGTCATTAACTTGTTAAAAGAAAATGTAATCTTTCAACTGATAAACGACGAAAAATGGATGGAATGAAAAAAGAAAAATCAAAATCTTGTGCAATAAACTCATCACTCAAGAAATCTTGAGCCTTTCCTTGCCATCCACCCCAAACTTTTTCAGATGAGCGAACATGCTGGATGGTTCGAACAATGACGTCATTAGCTACAAGAACTCATTCGTCCTGCGGAAATTTTGGATTGCATTCTTATCCAACTGAAATATCCAGTCAGGTCCACAATAAGGAAACTCTCTCCAACATGTTGTTTTTAGACCCCTGTATCAGCTGTAAATCCATTATTGATCTGAAAGAGTAACCACTGCATATCCTGATAGAACATCCACAATTGTGTCGTTTAGAACAGCGGCCATTAACCTTTTCAACTTGATGGACCACTAAATGTATAATTTAAAATTTGCTGGACCACTTATATTAATGTACAAAAAGAAATGATAATTTCTAAATTAAAACAATTACTGAATGTATTGAAAATTTAATAAAAATTAATTTCATCCCATTCTGCTTCCTCCTCCTCAACTATTTCTGCTTTTTTCTCCTGATTCTTGGTTTGTTTACAATTTAATGGCCCTAATGTTTTACAGTGCATTAGCTGGAGGTTAATAATCGTGACAATCTATATCTCACTGGTAAACTTGCTTTCTATCCATGTCCTCGTTGCTATTTCATACTTGTAGAAGATTATTTAAATGAAGCTATGATCGCAAATTTTCAAAACCATGAAAAAATCTGAATTTCGCGTGTTGATGAAGCATGACTTTCCGATGGGAAACAATAATGTTCAAGCAAAGCAGTGGCTTGATAAGTGTTATTCGGACTCTGCATCATCAGTAACAACGGTTAAGAGGTGATATGCCGACTTTAAATGGAGTAATACAGACACAAATGATGCTGAATGCTCAGGTCATCTAAAATTCGGCAGTTGTCCCGGAAAACATTAAAAACAGTCCACAAACTCGTTTTAACCGATCGTAAACTGAATTTGCGTACGATAACAGAGGAGTTAAAGATATTAGAAGTCAGTTTATTCACCATTTTGCATGAACATTTGTTAATAAGAAAGCTGTGTTTAAAGTGGGTGCTGCGTTTGCTCACAGTTGACGATTCAGAGCGTTGTTTGCAACTGTTTCAATGCAACAAAAAGGAGTTTTTGAGTCACTATGTGAACACTGGATCAAACATGGATTCACCATTTTACTCCAGAGTCAAATCGGTAATCAGTTGAGTGGATAGTCGTCCAAAGTAACCAAAGATGCATGCAAACATAAGCAGGCAAGGTTTTGGCTTTCGTATTTTGGGACGTGGAAAGTATTTTGTCAATCGATTACCTTAAGAAAGAAAGAACCATAAATAGCGAATATTATATAGCATTATTGGGCATTTGAAGGAAGAAATCACAACAACTCCCCCCCCCCCCAAAAAAAAACAGCCACAAATAAAAAAGAGAAAAAAATGCTTTCATCAAGAAAAATGGGAGGTGACAGTGGCTGAGTGGTTAACGACACGGACTGACAGTTTGTGTGTGCCAAGTTCGAATCCAGTTCGTTCCACAGAACCACTTTCACTTAGGATGTTGGCAACCTTCACGTGGTCCTTCCCTTAAGTACCCAATATCTTTCTAGAAAGAATTCTAACTCGAAAGATATCGGGAAAACCAATGGCAACAATAGAATCATCGGATACATACAAAAAGAAGATCAAGTCAATTGCAACGACGGCAAAACTACATGAATTTGACTTCGAATTGCTTCCACACCCATCCTATTCACCAGATCTGCCCTCCACCGACTACTGGCTGCTTGCAGGCCCCAAAAGAATGCTCCAGGAAAATATGATTGGGTTTGGTTTGTTTTACGGCATATCAACCCTTTTTGTGTTATTTAATGCTGAATCCGGTCATTTTGGTAAATGTTTTTATGCTTCAAGTTCTTTATATCTTCAAATATTTATTAATGGTGTTTGGTTCGGTTGTTTTGTAGAGGAAAATTGTTGTTTTTGTTTTTAGCTTTGCAGAACATGATTGAGTTTTGCAAAGGGAAAGGAAAAAACAATAACATCAATGTTTGATGCATTTTAAGTCAGGAAGCCGGGATCTTCAGACGGCCTGATCTGGTAGCACCAGTCCAGGGAAAGAGATTTAGTTCCAATGAAGAAGTGATATTATAAATTAAAGGTGTATTTTGAGGCGAATTATTAGAGAAGGGTTGGAATCACTGTGTTTGTGAATAGAGTCGAATTTTGCCTAAAAATTGTTGTTTTATTAGTTAGGCCTGGGACTTATTGAGTGATGTGTGGTTAAACCTTTGTAAAGTCGAATTTTGCCTAAAAGTTGTTGTTTTATTAGTTAGGCCTGGGACTTATTGAGTGATGCGTCAGAGTCAGATTGTATCGTTTGATTATAGATATTAAACTGATGAGTTTATTTTTTAATGTAAAAAATGTAAAAATTAGCAAAAATAAAATTACAGTTAGTAATTAAATTTTTCTTTCTTATCTCTTCGTGAAAAAATAAATGCAATGTCAGCATAACATTTTCAAGCTACGATTAAAAAAAGTATTTTGGAGAAAACCAATTAGCAATGCACTTTCTCAATAATGCCAAATTTGCGGCAAATATTTTGTTCAAAAGAGATGAAAACATTCAATGTGGCAAGTGTAAAATGCAATAAATTTGGGCAATTTGGGGCATTTTTGACCCCCTTTTGACTCCCTGGGGGCGCGAACCAGAATTTTTCTGAGGTCAAGGATGCTCATTTTATATCCAGAACAATTGCCTCTACATTTTGGCCAAGTTTTAAAAAAATTGAATGGATGGATCAAACGTTACGGGAGAAAAGGGTCATTTTTTGCCATTATGGGGGCTTTTGATCCCCTGGGGGCGCGAACCAGATTTTTTCCAAGGTCACCGATATTTATTTTCTATTAGGAACAATTGTCTCCACATTTTGGCCAAGTTTCAGAGAAATTGAATGGATGGATGAAAAGTTATGGGGCAAAACTGTCATTTTTTGCCATTTCGGGGCCTTTTGACTCTCTGGGGGGCTAACCAGATTTTTTTTCAAAAATCGGAGCATGTCACTTTCTAACCTGACCAAAGTTACAACTTCATGCAAAATTTCAGAGAAATTCAATGGATGGTTGCGGAGAAAAATCCGGATGGACATGCCTCAAAACATAAGTCCCCCGATTTTATAGATCGGGGCACCAGAGTTGTTGCATCTGTTTGCACCACAAATCAGCGTACCTCTCCTCATTCTACAGATACTCTCGTTGCAGCCCCTTTGCAGAAATAACCACACAGATAAAAATAAAGTAATGGTTATATCTAGTGGAAGTGGTGCAGCAGTTACAGTCTTTGAATTGTGCTGGAGCTGTTGCACCCCTTTGCACCACCTCTCACTGATACCCTTGTCACAGCCTCTTTCATTCATACCTTTGACTCACCTTTTTTATTAATACCCTTGCTGCATAAACACCTTTGTCCCACCCCCCTTTCATAAACACCCTTGGCCCCCCCTTTCTTTCATAAACACCCTTGGCCCCCCCTTTCTTTCATAAACACCCTTGCCCCCCTCCCCTTCTTTTCATAAACACCCCCCCCCCCCTCCTTTCAAAAACACCCTTGCCCTCCTCCTTTCAAAAACACCCTTGTCACACCACAAACAGCCTTGCTGCCCCCTTTAAACCCCCTCCCCCTCCTTTCATAAACACCATTGCTACCCCCTCCCTTTCACAAACAGCCTTGCTACCCCCCTCCTTTCATAAACACCCTTGCCCCCCTCCTTTCAAAAACATCATTGCTGCCCCCCTTTCAAAAACACCCTTGCTACCCCCTCCCTTTCAAAACAGCCTTGCCCCACCCCTTTCACAAACATCCTTGCTACCCCCCTTCTTTCATAAACACCCTTGCCCCCCTCCTTTCATAACCCCCCCCCCCTTACAAACACCCTTACTGCATTACCCTTTCATTAATACCATTGTTGCCCCGCCGTTTCATTAATACCCTTCGGAAAGGTACAAATCCATCTTTCCTCCATCCGGTCTATGGGTTAAATATTAAAGTAAACTAGACTATCAAACCATGGTAGAGCAACTCACATTGGTAAAGGAAAACTCTAGTACAACAGGTCAAGCCAGTTCGACTTCGTTCTGGTAACATGTAACCTAATATAATCTGTCACATGCTCAATCAGATCATCCTTAACATAGCGTGCCTCTCAACTACAATATGGAAAAAATAAAACCAGCATCTTAGTGATTAAACGAAACAAGATTTGGTTCTATGTTTCGGAATTTTTTTAGATGAAAATTTGTAATTTATATAATTTTAACTATTATTCTCATCTTGGTTGATGTCAGACTACTCCACATATCACCGAGCCCTTATTGACCAGGCCAATAGCTTCCGTGTTATATGTTTCAAGGATCTTTTACGCCTTTTTCCATCGCTGTGTTCTTTTCAGTCAAATCCATCCAGAAGCAGTAATGCTGTATTGGGTATGATTTTCACCCTTTTGGCTAAGATCAAAGTGTAGTATCTGTTCCGATGGATACTGCACTCCATAGACTGGTGTTGTCTTGGCCTTCGGTTCTTGATTTACGCCGGTCAATGGACCTGTCCTGTGCAGTTCTGGGAGGTCCACCTTCCCAGGCTTTGCCTCCCCTCTTTGGGGAGGAGTAAGTTTATTGCTTACTGTCTGAGGTGCCTCTACCGGGGAATGCCGACGGGGCTGCTCAGGCAATTTTTAAACCCCACTTTCCCGACCCTACCTTGGGTCACATCTTACTCGTGGGACTAAGATAAAAACTGGCCTTGTGCCTAACTCCTGGAGAGGAGTAAATCAATACTCTCATTATCTAGATTAATTTTAGCAAATCCTCTGCAACCGACTCCTGTTGGGTCATACTGGATATTCCATGTATCCCGCAGGAAAAAAACTTGACTTCCTATATTGACTTGAACTCTCCAGCCTAAGCCAATCAGAATACTCTACATATAACGAAGCTCTTAACGAACAGGCAAGTATCTTCCATGCATTAAGATTCTCATATGTTTTGAGGCTCAATGTTTTGATGAATACAAAGAGAATACACAGGACGAGTGGTTTTAAATAATTCAGTTCAATCACTGAATACAATACTGTAAACTTCAGTTTCTAATTGCATCAAGGGAGATAATTAATGAATCACTGTCCTTATCGTTAATTCCGGGTACTTTTGTTTCATATTGGCTCAGCCAGCTGCCGCGACCTGAGACTGGCAGATTCAGCTTGCCTCCGAGAAAGTAAAGTGTTACATCTCAACATAACATTAAAATCATCCAGTTTGTAGTAGGATGGGGTCATAAATCAAACACATAAATATCCAAGACGACGGCCGAATCCTTAGAAAATGACCTCCACTCTGTAGTAGAATAATGGGGCCATAAATGAAACCCGTTTTGGCCTTTTGGCTAAGATCAAAGTGTAGTATCTGTTCCGATGGATACTGCACGCCTGTCCTGTGCAGTTCTAGGAGGTCCACCCTCCCAGGCTTTGCCTCCCCTCTTTGGGGAGGAGTAAGTTTATTGCTTACTGTCTGAGGCGCCCCTACCGGGGAATGCCGACGGGGCTGCCCAGGTAATTTTTGATGGTCAGAGTGCTCACCTCTCGAGCGCTGGCTTTTCAACCCCCACTTTCCGACCCGACCGTGGGTCACATCTTACTTGTGAGAGTAAGATAAAACTGGCCTTGTGCCTAACTCCTGGAGAGGAGTAAATAATACATTTAATGCTACTAAGAGAAATCTCCTTTCTTTTAACAATTATAAGAAACCTTTCCAACCACCAATTGCCATGGCTGATAGCACTTTACACAAGTCAAACTTTCAAACTCTTCAGCCTAACATTTACAGATAACATAAATTCATAGAAGATACTGCCAAGTCTGTTGCAAAGAAGGTGGGCTCCCTCTACCCGGCTAGAAAACTTTTCACACCTGCCAGTATCCTATATCTCTATCAATCCACTATTAGCCCATGCATGGAGTATTGTTGCCACATCAAGGATGGTGTACCAACCACTAGTTTCTCCCTCCTGGACAGCGTGCAAAACAAACAGTCTCTAACCCAATAGGTCACACTGTCTATCAAGCTCCAGCCTCTGTTCCATCCCTGTGCTTGTTTGACAAAAACTTCCGCGGAATGTGCTCTGACGAACCTGCCCTTGTATCTCTTCAATACAAATACTCCCAACTAACCTAACTAGCAGCAAAGTCAAACCCCTTCACTATAGAGGTCCCTAGATTGCGAAAAACTAGCTACTCTAATAGCTTCTCTACTCTGACCGCATCCCTTCGGAATTCCCTCCCTGCTCCCAATTTCCTTGACTGTACCAACATGCAAAAATGTAAATGTAATGTGAACAAACATCTTGCAGTACAGCTTCCCACTTAGAATGCTCCCTATAAACCTGACCCCTAATCACAGTAGCCCCAGACACTTTTAACAAGAGCCAACAAAATAGAAAAGGGGTAAAAACAACCCCAAATAAACAACAAATAAATGTTACCAAAGGCAAGATAAGTTATTCTTTTACTTACATGAATAAGTTTTTTTTTGTGTTTTTACTTATGTTAAAGCGTTTTTAGTTTAATACACAACTAGCGTCATCTCTTAAGTGAGAACGAAAAACAAAATGGTTGATAGACGATCACCTGGGGGAGTGTCAATAATCGCTCAAAAATCGAAAATTAAACAAAATACTGGTAGAAACACCAACATCCAATAATGTAAGGCTCAACCGAACTGTATATTTTTTCTACCAGTATTTTGTTTTATTTTTAAGTCTCAGTGGCAATTCTTATTATTTTTAATAATCGAGCACTCTAGAGATTCCCACTAACATTATATATGTTTGGGGTTAATTAAAATAAACAAAATATGTAAAAAAATCTTGGATGCTATTCTCACAACGTCTTGGCAGATGTAACCTCTAACCTTCTTCAAGTGCACCTCGGGCACCATGTTGTTTTCACGTGTCTTAACACACCACACACACACACACACACACACACACACACACACACACACACACACACACACACACACACACACACACACACACACACACACACTATCCAGGTTTATCGTCTATGTTCCCTTTCGACAAGAGGCTCAACGTTGTCTGGCTGTCCTAATGCTAAGTCACCACTGATCACGGTTGTAGGGATTGACTGTGTCCATTTGCCACTGTTTACAACAGGGGCGCGCAACCTTTTCAGAGTGAGGGCCAGATGAGACTTTTGGAAGGCGATCGCGGGCCGGAGTGAAAAACAAAATCTCAGAATTACTATATTTTGTTTGCATGAATAAATTGTACAAAAATTGCATCGAACACCCTACAAATCAATGAGACTGCTGGTGCTGTTTACCATGAAGAAGTATTTCCATGTCTGGCTCGATGGTTTACGGTAGACAACAGAAGAATGTCATTGAGGTGACGGTCCGAGAGTTGGGCCGGAGGTTGCCCGCCCCTGGTTTACAGTCTTGCCTGATGGTTTCTTTCCATGTCTTCTTAGGGTACCCAGCTTTCTTTTTGCTGCCCAGTCTTAGGTTTCTGCACATACTTATATACCCCTTGCTTCTTTCAACATGCCTGAACTAGCGAAAACAGTTTGCCCGTATTAGCACATCAAGTTTTGGAATGGTCAGTTTCTCAAGTAGAGTCTCTGACCTAATGTTCTGGATCTGGTCCGGCTTTATATTGCATATCCACCTAATCATTGCCCTGTCATTTCTCTGGAGTCGAGCAAGTGAGGCCGGGTGATGGCCCAACACACATAAAATTAGTGACAAAACTGTTCGAGGAATTAATTTAATCCAATCTGGGGTGAATATTCTTCTAGTATACGTATGTATATAATCACTCACTCACTATCCAGGTTGATCGCCTATGTTCCGTTCGACGTTGTCTGGCTGTCCTTATGCTAAGTCACCACTGATCATGATTGTTGGGATTGACTGTGTCCATTTGCCACTGTTTACGGTCTTGTCTGATGGTTTATTTCCATGTCTTCCTAGGGTACCCAGTTTTCTTTTTGCTGTCCAGCCTTAGATCTCTGCATGTGCTGATATACCCCTTTGCTTCTTTCAACATGTCCGAACTAGCGAAGACGGTTTGCCCTCATTAGGAAAGCAAGTTTCGATAAAATTCTGAAATAAAAAAAAAATCTTACAAAGCGTTTTCACGCGTTAAAAGTATATGGATCAGTAGAGAATTAAATTCTACTACATTTACGATGAATTACTTGATTTTTACGGTTATTAACTAGTTTAAAGATATTCTACTCTGCTAGTTTCTTGGCCTTTTGGCTAAGATCAAAGTGTAGTATCTGTTCCGATGGATACTGCACCCCATAGACTGGTATTGTCTTGGCCTTCGGGGCTTGATTTACGCCGGTCTATGGGACAGTCCTGTGCAGTTCTAGGAGGTCCACCCTCCCAGACTTCGCCTCCCCTCTTTGGGGAGGAGTAAGTTTATTGCTTACTGCCTGAGGCGCCCCTACCGGGGAATGCCGACGGGGCTGCCCAGGCAATTTTTAGACCCCACTTTCCTTTCCCGACCCGACCTTGGGTCACATCTTACTTGTGGGAGTAAGATAAAAACTGGCCTTGTGCCTAACTCCTGGAGAGGAGTAAATCAATACTCTGCTATTTTCTTTTTTTTTTTTTTTCAGACAGATTGCCTTTGGAATTCCCTTCCTACTCCCAGTTTCTGCGACTGTATTAACATACAAGAATTTAAACATAATATGAAGATATATCTTGCTGTCAAACTCCCCACGCAATTTAAACTAAATCTGGTCCCTATCACAGTAGCCATTTCTGCTTGAATGGCGATATGCCTTGTTGGGGGGGTGGGGTGGGGGTGAATGAACAAAAGTAAAAGAGCTGACTTTCTCTATTACCTCACAATGCGCCACGTCTTTTCGAAACGTCGAAAAAGACCTTAGTATTAAATTAATCACTAATGGTGCCTTTGAATTGATTCTGATGGTTCCCCGTCTCGGCTTTGTACATTGTGAGATGCATACAAGCGCAGAACACAAAAGGGATACGAGAGCAGGCAAAGAAAATGCCAGAAACGCAAGCGCCTCAAGAGAGCATCTGTCGCTTTGCTGCCAGGCGAACAATTATCAATGCAACACGTCAAACCGAAACACTGCAGCAATTGCATCGCAAAGGATCCTGCTGTTCTTATTGTGCGTTTTTCGATGAATTGGTTTGTAGAAAAGATGTTGGGGGGGGGGGGGAAACAAGGAAATAAAAGAATGTTCGTAATTGCATTTAAAAGAATGGGGGTAAGTGTTGTTTTTTTGTGTGCATAATTTGAATTAAAAACAAAACTAATCAGTTCATTATAACTGTGAACAAATCTCGTAAACAAAACGAGAATCCGATTCGAACAACTAACGATACAACCCTCTTTACGTTCGTTCTACATCTATTATTTTCAAACCAGTGTACCCATGTCGTACAAAATGACGACATACGTTTTTTATTGCTCCTATTTACTTACCTCCCCACGAGGGCAAAGTTAGACAGAAGGTCGGTTTTTAATGTTGAGAAAATCAAGCTTCCCAAAATGGAGCACTTTGGATAGGAACAAAAAAAAAAATTTTCTCAGTTTAAGATGGATTTTTCCTTCACTTACCGAGGACTGTTTAATTGATTCAGAGTTGCTTTGGGGTTTTAAAGTCACTGGAAATAAAAAAACAACAACTTACAAACAATGCTAATACTTCAAGTTAGTTGCTGCTGATGTTTGTTATTATATTGCTAAACCTGTCTTTAAGACTCACAGTGCACATCCATCATAATGTAATGTGAACAAACATCTTGCTGCCCAACTTCCAACTCAGGTTGTCCACGTAGATTTGGCCCCTATCACAATAGCCCCTTGCGCTTTAGTGGCAATATGCCTTGTTTGATGTGGAAAAAAAACGAACTAATTTACACTGGTTATAATTAAAATCACGTGGAAAAAAACAGCTGCCTTGTTTACAAACAATACTAATACTTCAAGTTAGCTGCTGCTGATGTTTGTTATGTCGCTTTGTCCTTTAGTCCTCACATTTCATGAGCGATTTTTCTGACAAAGTGGGAAGAATTGTTGTTTTCTGGGTCGGAATCTATCCATCTAACACTTATCATTGGCTAGTTTTTGACCTTGAAATAGTATTTTTTTTTTTTAGCTCTTTACATCAAGTGGCTTCATGCCTTGTCTGGAGTGACTTCCATAAAAAAAATAGATCGATACATATCGCAACAAACATTTTTCCAAATTGGGGCCCACCTCCAGATGGACTTTCAGGACATATCCAGAACAGTTTGTTTAAATTGAATGCCTGTTTTATTCTAACTAAACCCCCCAAAAATCAAGGGTGGCACGAGAGTGCTCTATCCCTTAACAGACTACACGAATGGCCTATGCTGGAAATCTCATTTCTTTGATCAATCATAATTCAAAAAACCAATAAACCAAATTAGTTAAAACTTTGCACAAAATTTTTATTTGATAGGTTCTATAAGTGTGTAGAATTTCAGCATCATTAGTCAAGGCAACCCAGAGATCCAGAAAGTTCAATCATGAAATCATGTTATCTGTGTGTACGTACATACGTACGTATGTGCCACCCTGTATCTCATCAACTATTTGATGGATTCAGCTGATTTTTGGCAGAGATAGAGGTTCTAGGGTCTAGTTGATGGCATTTTAATTTCAGTTTACCATATACCTTAGTTTTCCAGAAATTTCCAAAAAACCTTATGAGAAGGCATTGTATTGAGGCATAGCCTTTACAAAAGTAGTGCCATTCCATGAAAAATTGCCAGTATATTGAAATCATATGCCCTTAATAGGGTTAAGATGAAAATTCATATACACTAAATGTACAAAAACAAGGAAATTCCTAAATTTTTACATTTTTATTGTCATTAAGGGTATGACTACATATCAACCAAACCATTTCATTATCACATCACTACAGTATAAATCTCTATGCATGAGTGGATGAAGTGTGTGAGGTGCGCTGAAGAAAAATTCCTACCAGTAAAATACATAGCCCTGTTGTGCTCGCATACCCTTAATGACAATAAAAGTGTAAAAATTTGGGAATTTCCTTGCTGGATTGTTAAGAAAATTAAAAAATAACTCTATAATTTGAAAATGATAAATAAATAATCTTTGAATGAAAAGGTCTTTTGTGGGGATGATTGGGCTCCTGAACAGAATGCTTTGGTAAGCCTTAAAAAATCACATATAAATGCTCTGTACCCTGTAATCGAGTATCATCGAGCTTGTTTTTTATTGGCCTAATCCCGGTAGTCACTGAATAATCTATCTTCTAAATGAAAAATCCAAATCTCTCTCTCTCTCTCATATATATATATATATACATATATATATATATATATATATATATTAGTAATTCTGGTAAAGTAAACATCCAAAGGATAAAAATCCAAAGCATTTCAACCGGGCTTATAAAGAGTGCTCAATATCAAATAGAGATTTTACATATATGATTATTTTTATTTATACAGATATGTACATAATCTGTGACACTGGCATGTTGATGTTATTGATCTACAACTGTTAGAAACTGAGGAGAAAGAAAATGAGATCCTTCCCTCAGATTATATTTGGAAAGAACCTTTCTAAATATGATCTGAGAGAAGGATCTCATTTTCTTTCTGCCTCATGAGATCTCAGTTTCTAACAGCTATAGATCGATAGCATCACTGTGCCAGTGTCACAGATTATGTACATGTCTGTATAAATAAAAATAATCATATATATATATTCATCATTCTTTCAAATTTCCAGGCGAAAACACCCGTTAGATAGAGTGGAGATTTCTTTTTGAAAAGGAAGTATACTTCAAAAATAAGAAATAAAATGACACCACACCATACCGTCCAGATTCAACACACTATGTTGGAAAATAAATATCTAATTGAAAATTATTCAATTCTTCAATATTGCTGTTTGACCTATTTACTGTTGTCTTGTATCAAATGGTGTTTTCAACCAAATTGCATTGTCATTGCCTTCCAAATTCAACTAAGTCGATCAAATTGCACTGTCATCGCCTTAAAAAAAAAGATTCAACTTCTTACAAACGACACACGATGCTACAAGTAAACTACAACATCCTTCTAAAATTGTGTTACATTTAATTTTAAAAAATCAGTCCCCGTTTCTTTTGAAGTAAAGATTAGGAGGTCAGATTGCAGGTGAAGCTGGGTTAGTTATTTTGGCAACTCAGTTGAAATTAATTGGAAGGGTTGGTCCATTCGCGATAGAAAGAAGGGGGTGAATAAATAAGAAAAAAATGATATCCACGCCCCCCCCCCCCCCCCAAAAAAACTTCTTTTTTTTTTTATTAGCCTTGGCATCAATGTAAAAGTGGCGGGGTGGCCTCCTCCCTCACCGCCTCCCCCGCTGCGTAGGGAAGCCAAAATATCTGCCGCAGCAAATCATTTGACATTACAATTGCCAGAAGCGTTAATGAAAAACTTACTTATAAAATTGAAACATCATCCATTCTTGACTTTAAGTAATCAAGACAATTGAAGATTAATTTATATTAATTGATAATTGTGTTCAATATTTATTGGAGAGAGAGAGAGAGAGAGAGAGAGAGAGAGAGAGAGAGAGAGAGGGTACAAAGGTAGAGAGTTGGATGACCCTCTTCCCTTCCCCTCTCCCCAAAACCTGTCCTGCATTAGATTTAAAAGAAGCCCTGACTCCCTATCATTGGGAATCAGATAACGCAATCATGCAGTATAGTTAACAGCTGAGAAATCGAAAACAAACAAAATATACAACAAACAAGCCGCGCGTGCGTGGTCCCCCTCAATGTGGCGAGTGTAAAATGCAATAAATTTGGGCAATTTGGGACATTTTTGACGCCCTGGGGGGCGCGAACCAGAATTTTTCTACGGTCAAGGATGCTCATTTTATATCCAGAACAATTGTCTCCACATTTTGGCCAAGTTTCAGAAAAATTGAATGGATGGATCAAACGTTATGAAAGAAAAGGGTCATTTTTTGCCATTTTGGGGCCTTTTGACCCCCCTGGGGGGCTAACCAGATTTTTTTTCAAAAATAGAAGAATGTCACTTTCTAACCTGACCAAAGTTACAACTTCATGCAAAATTTCAGAGAAATTCAATGGATGGTTGCGGAGAAAAATCCGGACGGACGAACGGACGGACATGCCTCAAAACATAAGTCCCCCAATTTTATAAATTTTATCAAATGCAAGAAAATGTAATTTTCTATCCACCTGCATTGTTTTACAGTTCAGAAACTTTTTGTGTTTTATTTCAGAATTTGTTTTCGAACCTCGAAGGCTTTGATAATAATTTTTAAAAATGGCTGAACACATGCGGTCATAAGCTTCTAGATACTGCAACCTATTTTGAAATAAAGAAAAAACTTTAAAACAGTTTCAGTAAGTTAGAAATATACAGATCGGTCGAGAATTACATTTTAATGCGTTTGGTGACAGTTATGAGTTGTAATGTTTTCAATTTTCGATTTCTTGATTGTTAACTATAAGACATAGTAGCTAAAAGCCACAACTGACGACAGCCATGCTGGATTGTGACTCGACAAAATTTAATATTGAAATAAAACAAAACACTTTAAAACTATGCAGGTCAGTAAAAAAGAAAATTTTCTACTTCTGATGTAATTTTACAGTCCAGTTGACACATTCAAGTCCGTATAAGATTACAGGAAGGACATATGCGTACTAGATGTTTGCTTAGATTATGTATGGTATGCGTTTAGAAGTTGGGGCGTTTTTGTTTTTTTTTAACTTAGTTCACACCAAACAAGGCAAGTTGCCACTGTAGACGTAAGAGGTTACTGAGAATTAGGGTGAAAGTTTAGGGGATCATCCTAAATTGGAAACTATGCAGCGAGATGCTTGTTCACATTAGTTTTAAATTTCTGCATGTTGATACAGTCAGGGAAACAGGGAGCAGCGAGGGAGTTCCAAAATCCGGCAGCACGAGTAGAAGGTTCTCTGGCATCTGGAGACCTCCACAGTGAATGGATGGGATTTAACTGATTGTCGGGTTGGTCGAGTGTATTTACGCCGAGGGAACACCAGAGCAGCAAGTTCATCGGAGCACATTGCATTGAAGTACTTGTAAAACAAGCACAAGGATGCATCATTGCGGCAATGGGACAGAAGCTGGAGCTTGGTGGATAGTGAGGGACCTATTAGATTAGCGACTCTTTTTGGCCCTTGTCTAAGAGGGAAAGATGAGTGGATGATGCACCAGCTCAGATGTGATAACAATACTCCATGCATGGGCGGATGGTGACTTTGTAGAGATATAGGATAATGTCAGGTGTGAGAAGTTTTCTAGCACGGTAGAGGGAACCCACTTTCTTTGCAGCAGCCTTGGCAATGTATTCTATGTATTTGTTCCAATTCATGTTACCTGTGAATGTTAGGCTGACGAGTTTGAACGTTGGACTCTCAGGTAGGGTGGTATTTGCCATGGCAATCGGTGGTTGAAGAGGTTTCTTGTAGTTGTTGAAGGAAAGAAGCTTTGTCTTAGCAGCATTAAATGGTAACATCCATTTATGACCCCATTCCACTAGAGACTAGAGGTCACTTTCTAAGGATCTAGCCATTGCCTTGGATATGTGCGCATCTGTTTTACCCACATGATGAGAGTAGAGCATGGTGTCATCAGGAAATATACCCATCTCAGACACAATGTCATCAGAGGGGTCGTTTATGAAAATCAGGAACAATAAAGGTCCAAGGATTGATCCCTGGGGTACACTTGTATTTATGTCATGTTGTTTGGATGAACAGCCATCGAGGACAACCTGAATCTTTCTGTTGGTTAAGAAGGATCTAATTATATTAAATATTCGTCCAGTAATACCATATGAATTAATTTTTATGGGAAGACCTTTATGCCAGACCTTGTCAAAGGCTTTGGATATATCATGCGTTACCGCCCTAGCTCAACCTGCCTTGTCCAGTGTATGGTATATGCGTTCAGAGATGACCATTAGGATATCCGCAGTAGACCGTGCTTGCCTAAATCCATACTGATTGTCAGAAAGAAGTTTAGAATTAATGAGGTGCCGGACTATCACTAGATTAATTAAGGATTCAAAGATGTTAGTGAAGAGCAGGAGTAGACTGATAGGCGATAATTCTAGTTCTATCTCCAGTATTCTTGAAGACTGGTACCACAGGGGCAATTTTCCAGCTATCAGGGAAGCAAGATTCGGCAAGGCATTTGTTGTAGAGTTTGGAGAGGACAGGGGCCAGCTCAGCAGAGCATTTCTTTATTACTATTACTGGTATAAGATCAGACCCACATGCTTTGGAGGTGTGAAGTTTTTTAAGATGTCCCGAACATGAGATGGGGTGATGATCAGGTCATCAAGTATGGCTTCAGTCCGCAACGGGAAATTTGTGAGGAAGTGGTTTGCGGAGTCCAAAGTGGAGTTTAAGGAGAAATGCTGGGCAAATAGTTCAGCCTTATCAGTTGCCGTGCAAACGACATCATTGTGGTTGGATAGTAGTAGAATTGTTGATTGTTCACCACACTATTGAAGATTTTCCAGAAATCGAGAGTACCTAGTTTCTGTGACTGAATGTGTTTTCTGGTCATCTCTGTATAACTTCTCTTTGCTTCATCTATTACAGTCTTACAATGATTTCTTGACACTATAAGTTTCTATTTGTAGTTGACTTATGGCGGTTGAATTGTCGGAATGCTTGCTGCTTCTGAGCAATAACAGCTGCACAGTTTGAGGTGAACCATTGTGGAGAGTGGGGCTTGCTGTAGAATTTTCGCAAGGGGATATGTGCTTCAATGCCTGCTTTGACCCATTCGGTTACATTCCGTTTCTTTTGAGGGCGGCTCAACGTAAGCCGATTCGCCGTTACACACTTTTTAGCCCCCCTCCCACACTGGAGCAGATTAGACACAAGGTCGATTTTTAATGTAGGGAAAATTCAGCTCCCAACAATCTTGTGTCTAATCTGCCCCAGATGGGAGGTCAAAAGTTTTTAACTTTAAAAAAAAATTAAAATTATATTATTCTATAAATTTCTATGGTCGGTTTTTAATGTAGAGAAAATCTAGTTACTACCAAAATAGGACACTCTGGTTTGGGGCAAAAATTAAAATTGCCTCAGTCTGGAAAGATTTAGTATGAGATTACTCGTTTTCAATACATTTTTGCTTATTTTGTTTCTACAACTAAAATCGAATAACGAAAAGTGAATTCAGGATGATGAAAGTTAAAATGCCTACCAAGAAATAATATAAATATTAAAATGTAAAATTATTGCTTATCATTAAATGAAGACAGTTTGTGCTCAAGGTAAACAAACTCTGTAACTAGTTAGATTTGTTGGCCGTTGATGTTCATGTGAAAATGGCACCGTTGCTTCCAATGCCATCCTATGTGTCTTCTTAGCCAGACGTCCTTCCCCGACTTGGCATGCAACTGGTAGTTGAGCCTTGCGGCTATCCTCTCAGTGGCGGCGGGGGTAAAACTAGCTGCGAATCTCCTCTCTGGCAAAAGCGAACGGCCTGTGTCGTTCCATCATCGTTGTTGTACGTATAGCGTGTAAGGGTCGTGGTCGCTGTCTGTTGTAAAAGTGGTGTTGATCGTCGTCGTCGTCGTCATCGCTGTGCCCTGTAAACGTCGTTATTGCTGGTAGGGAGCACTGTTCTTCAGTGTTTGTGTGTACCGTGTGAGTCGTTCGTTAGCCTCTATGGACGAGTCCTGCTGTTGACAGTAACATCAGAAACAGTGTGTATTATTATTATATAAATAAAATTATAAGACAACTTCACATGTGTCTGCGTTTGTGATTTTCATGACTTACACTGTAATAGAACTGATAAAAACTATGAATTTCTCCCTGCTGTCAGTGATAACGACCATCCGCGCCAACAAACTTGTGTCCTGTGTCTGCGGTGGAAAGGGGAAAGTGGCTAGCCTAAACAAGCAGTTGTAGACAGATACACTATTGAAGATTTTCCAGAAATCGGGAGTACCTAGTTTATCTTTATTACTATAGCAGGGATAAGATTAGACCCACATGCTCTGGAGGTGTCACGGTTTTTTTATGATATTGCAGACAAGGGAATGGGTAATGATCAGATCATCGAATGTGGCTTAAGTCCGCAGTGGAAAATGGAAGTGGTTCGTGGAATCCAAGGTAGAGTTCAAAGCAAACCGCTGGGCAAGCAGCTCAACCTTATCAGTTGCCGTGCAGGTGAAAACATAGTGGTTGGATAGCGAGGGAATTGTTGATTGCCCATTATTCACCACACCATTATAGATTTCCAGAAATTGCGAGTTCCTAATTTCTGCGACTCAGTGCGTTTTCTAGTCATCTCGCTATACCTATTTTTAGCTGCATGGCCAGCTTTATACATGATGGCATGTGTTGGACGGCTTTGCTTTTAGAAATCGACTTCCAAACTAACCTATCTCTGACCAGATGTTTATTTATCCCTCTTTTTTCTCAAATCCACCGTAATCTCTTTCTCCAATATTTTCATTAGCCTTCCCCTGCCAACTAAACAAGCGGTTGTAGACAGATATAAGGGACAACGAACTGAGCCGCACCCATTTTTGCAAATGATTCGTTTTGCTAACCAATGCATGACATTTTCGGCTCGATATAAGCAGGTGTACTTTTGTCTCTTCAGTCATTTAGTTCGGAGACTAGCTTGCCACTCAATTCTAGTGGGTTTCCGTTGTAATCTCGCTCCCCATCGCAATAACCGGTGTTTGTTACAAACCATGCCTTTAATCCTTGGTCCTTTCATCTATTGAAGTTTAAGGCTTGTCGACATTTGGCTCTGTATGTCCTGTTCGCTGTCCCGTGGGAGTCAAAGTACAAGCAGTCTCAACCTGATCCAGCAGGAAGACCCAACGTTGCCCGGGATTGAATGAGGATCACTATTGTTTGCCTTTTCACTATGCTCATAACACAATATTACATTTCTTTTGGCCTTGGCCTTTTGGCTAAGATCAAAGTGTAGTATCTGTTCCGATGGATACTGCACCCCATACTGGTGTTGTCTTGGCCTTCGGGTCTTGATTTACGCCGGTCAATGGGTCTGTCCTGTGCAGTTCTGGGAGGTCCACCTTCCCAGGCTTTGCCTCCTCTCTTTGGGGAGGAGTAAGTTTATTGCTTACTGCCTGAGTCGCCCCTACCGGGGAATGCCGACGGGGCTGCCCAGGCAATTTTTAAATCCCACTTTCCCGACCTGACCTTGGGTCACATCTTACTTGTGGGAGTAAGATAAAAACTGGCCTTGTGCCTAACTCCTGGAGAGGAGTAAATCAATACTGCCACCACCTTCCTCCTCGACTTGAAACATTGGAAAACGCTCAGAATTAGTGTCTTATACATATGGTTTAAATTTCATTAAAATCGGATATACGGATTTGAAGTTTAAAAGGGGGTTCAGTCCCCATGGGTTACTAACAAGTGGGGATACATAGATATTCAGCACATTCAGTAACAGAGATTCTGGACCACTTCCATTGTCTTCCTCGGTAAATTTTACATAAGAATACACTTTTAGATTTTATGTAGATTCTCTAACCTTTCTTTCTATAAGGAACACACCAAGATCACACAGAAATCGAGTTTTATATATAGATAATTGCAGATTCAAAACTGCCTACCTCTGATTTAAGTTGGCTGAAAAAAAAATCCAATTCGGTTTTATAAAATATGAATGATCCCAAAACCCCTGTAAATCCCAACTCCAGAATTAAAAATCTGATTCCAAATAAGTTTTATAAAAACTTACAAACTACAAACTTTTCCAAAAATTGTTAACTCTATTTCTCTCTTTCTCTCTTCCTTTCACAAAGTCAAAGGATTTCAGAATACATTGTGATGTCATAATAAACCCTCTCCCTTAATTATTTACATGTTGTTTATGTGTTAATCATTGAACAGCTATAAAACAAAGACTGTTGGACATTCATGACTGAAATGCGGTGGACAAGTCAGGCAAGTTTATTTGCACCAAATATGGTTGGATTGCAGAAAGGATTGCGAGTTTTATTAACAATTTGATTGGTGGTATTTTGGGGAATGGAGGTCACCCTGTAAATGCAGGATCTCGGTCTGATTATCCGTGGATGCAATTGAAAGCAAAGCTCTATACCAGGATCAAACAACTTACTTAAATCATCATCATCATCATAATAATAATAAAATTAATAATAATAACAGCACTATATTTAATAAAGCTGCTATTCTGTTATAATTCTTAATGTTGTTGTTAATTCATCACACTGTCTGTATGTCTGTCTGTATGTCTGTCTGTCCTGGAATGCAGTTGAAAGCAAAACGAACACCAACCTAGACATTGAAGAAATCAGACTCCTCACCGTAACACTGGATCTTGGTAGACGTACATAAAACAATATAAAAATAAAAAAAAAATAAAAAAATGAAAGATTATTTTTATTTTCTAAAAATAATATTCTAGTTTTATTCACGAAAAAAATAAAATAAAAATAAATAAATAAAAATAAATAAAATTTTTGATAAAAAAAAAATTATGATTTATCTGTTTCTTTTATAAGTTTTTATTTTCTAATTTTTGTTAAATAAAATGATTATCGTTGTTTCTTAACTGAACTGTATTTAGGGGCGGGTGGGGGGTGTAAAAAAATTATTTCCACTTTATTTAATTCTTTATCACTACAAATTCCCAAACCAAACATTTGAGTTCCATAATACCATGGGAAAATAGGAACTTTCGAGAGTCTGAAAATATATCAGAAGAACGCAATGATGCATACAAAACAATGGAAAAAATAATAATGTAAACCTTATCTAGTAAATCAAGCAGAAAGAAGAGAAGTTAGTATATAAATCTCTCTCTCTCTCTTATATATATATATATATATATAAAAGAAAAGTCGGTCAGATTTATAAGGCTAGACCGTTATAGTATTAGAGTTGACAAACTGATATTGGATTCTACCTTGCCAGTGAAATACGGAATTTTTTTAGTCTGTTCTTTAAATAAAAAGAAATTCCAATCACTTTAATTGATTACATATTCTGTCCGACCCAATAATTCTTATTATAGCAGGAATATTATTTGACTTTATATTTTCTATGTTTCAGAAGTATCAATGGAAGCCTCTATAATTACACAACAAATGCAGAGGCAGTTATCCTGACTATAAAGGCTTAATCTAGCAATTTAGAAATAAAACCATTTTGAAAAATCGCTTGATCTTTCGTTTGCAAAGTTCGCAAAGAGTTAAAGTCTTAAGATGGAAAGGTATCACCATTATCAAAATGTAAGACATTCTAGACATACTGATAGCATTAGAAGATTTGAATTTATTTAGCAAGTACAGCAACCCTAGAAAATCCCTAAGGTTGATTGCAAAAGAATATGGAGTGTCAAAAGGAATATTATTTTAAAGGAAATACAGTTGTGAAATTAATAATAAAAAAATGTCTGATTCACCTATTCATTTGTGACCTATTTGCGTTAAAAAATTAAATATTTAAAAGAAGATTTGCCATAAATAGTCATTGAGTAAGTACATATTTGGAGCGAGTAAGGGGCAAAAATGCAGAAGCCAAGTATTCAGTCCTTACTCCCTTCTGCTCCGGTTATGTACTTACTCAATGACTATTTTGGTAAAACAAAACTTCTTTTAAATATTAATTTTTTTTTAACACAAATAGGTCACAAATGAGTAAGAAATCATCATCATCGGTTTAACGTCCATTTTACATGCTGGCATGTGTTGGACGGCTTTTAGAAATTGATTTCCAAACTAACCTATCTCTGGCCAGGTCTTCATTTACTCCTCTTTTTCTCAGGTCAATTTTTATCACTCCCTCCCATGTTTTCCTTGGTCTTCCCCTGTGAACCGGACCTGCGACCTCAACTGTTCTTACATCTACTAACCCAAGAACTCTCATCCATTCTTTCAATATGGCCATACCATCAAAGTCTACTCTTTTGCACACATCTCCCTATACTGTCCAGATTTTATCTTCCTCTGAGCTCATCAGATCTAAGAATATCTTTAAGACTCACATCGTACCATTCTCATATCATTTCTCTGCATACAAAACTAAATTCTAGAATTCTTTCTTCTCCTGTATTCCTATCACTGCATCTATTTCCTCCATGGTTCCCACCAGGGTTTTTTCAACATGACTATTCAAATCTCAAGCGACAGCAAGTACTTCCTTCTCATCCAGCTTACGGGTTAGTGAGTTGGTGAATGTTAAGTGTCGAGATGGGAGATGCTTGTTAAAGATTGGAGATAGCCATATTGTTGAGGTGGTAGTTTTGTTTTACGGCATATCAACCCTTTTTGGGTCATTTAATGTCGAATCTGGTCATTATAGTAAAAGTTTTTATGCTTCAAGTTCTTTATATCTTCAAATGTTTAATCATCGTTTTTGGTTTGGTAGTTTTGTTTTACGGCATATCAACCCTTTTTGGGTCATTTAATGTCGAATCTGGTCATTATAGTAAAAGTTTTTATGCTTCAAGTTCTTTATATCTTCAAATGTTTAATCATCGTTTTTGGTTTGGTAGTTTTGTTTTACGGCATATCAACCCTTTTTGGGTCATTTAATGTCGAATCTGGTCATTATAGTAAAAGTTTTTATGCTTCAAGTTCTTTATATCTTCAAATGTTTAATCATCGTTTTTGGTTTGGTAGTTTTGTTTTACGGCATATCAACCCTTCTTGGGTTATTTAATGTCGAATCTGGTCATTATAGTAAAAGTTTTTATGCTTCAAGTTCTAAAAATAAAATAAAAAAGGGGAGGGAGAAAGGGAGAGGGGCTGTTGTTTTTGTTTTTGTTTTTGTAGAACATAATTAAGTTTTACAAAAAAAAACAAAAAAAAAAAAAAAAAAAAAAACGTCAATGTAGGTGAATTTCGTCTCAGGGAGCCACAGGGCAGCCTGATCTGGTATCACCAGCCATATTGTTGAGTTGGTAATCGTAATGATGATCGCTTTATTCATTCCATACCACGTTTCGGTATAATATATATCTTCTTCAGATATGATTCAAAGAATAAGAAAATAAATTTTCCCATGTGAAAATATATATATATTTTTTTCTCTTGGTTTTTGCATATCTGAAAAAAACAAACATAATATACCAAAACGTCATATGGAATGAATAAGTATATAGGCAGATATCACTCTATATGTAAAGTTATGTATGTGTACTTGCACAGCTTTGTAAATAAACAAATGGAGCATTGTCAAGTAGCGGTCAATAAAAGCATTGTAGATATTATTTACCAATGGCACCCATCCCATGGTCAAGTGGTTAGAACTGCCGACTATCAACTAGATGGTTGTAAATCAATCCCGGGCTTCGGATAGGTGCTAGTCTAGCCACACTGAAGAGCTTTGATAGAGCAAAACAGTCTGTGGATGACATATATATATATATATATATATATATATATATATACACACACACAGGATACTCTCCTTCTACTAATAAATGGATCATTATGAATTTTGGAATATGTATTCTAGGGTACATGGTGAGTAACATGGGCACATTATTTGTTTTGTAAATTTTAACATTTATATAAAGTCAGGTATGTGTGTATATATATATATATATATATATATATATATATATATATATATATGTGTTTGTTTGGTTGGTTAAACAGTAGCGCCAGCTTCTGTTTATTTTTTGATTCGTTTTTTTCGATTTGTCGTACGACCGATTTGGTATTGTCGTTCATATATATATTTCTTCTCTCTTTTTTTCTTTTTTCTTTTCATTCATTTGTTAGGAACGGGGCATTCTTCCAAATGCCATACGATCACCCGCTATTTACAGACTCCAACCAAGAGCTCTTTTCAGGATTCTGGCTGTTCCCTTGAGTGCAGTTGTTTGAATTTCTCTTGCACTTGGTTCACCAGGTATACTTGCCAAATACTTTTTCAAGTTCTTCTTCATGAGTCCAGTGGCTCCTATGATAACTGGAATGATAGAGATCTCTTTGAGGTTCCAGTTTCTTTTCATATCATACATTAGACCCTGATATTTTGTTATTTTCTCCCTTTCAGCTCTATTTAGGCCCCCATCATTAGGGACACTGACCTCAACCAAGGTTGCCACTCTCTCTCTCTCTCTCTCTCTTGTTCCATATTACAATGCCAGGTTTGACAGCTGCGTTTTCCAGATAGGTAGCTGTGGGCATTTCATGGTCATAATGGATGGTGTATGTCTCATTCCCCACAGTTCTCTCAGGTAGATGTTCCCAGGGTCTACTGCTACACCTGATATTCAGTTTCTTACAAAAGTTCCAGCGGAGGTACCTGCACACTCCATTATGTCGTGCTGTATAGGAGCCTGATTTTGCAACTCGATATCAGGTGGCTCACACTCTCCACTTCAGTGTGGCAAAACCTGCACTTGTTGTCCTGACTGAGACCAGCCATCTTTTTAAATGCATTTGTCATCAGGCCCTGGACTTGTGCGGCCATTATAAGCCTCTCCTGGTCGTAGTGGAGGGCTCCCCTTCTTAGCCAGTCCAAGGACCCTTCCTTATCAATATAGTCCTTGGATAGTTCATCGAGGAAGTATGTGGCACGTTTCTGTCCTGACCACTCATCAATGCACCTGTTCTTAAAAGTCTGGGTGTATCTTGCGGCTCTTTTGGGCTATCTCTGTGGCAGGATTGTTCGGTGTTTCTGCCTCATCTATATGACATCCTTGTCCAAAATGCTCGGCCAACTTTGTGATGGAATTTGTTTTGCTAGCTCTTGAGTCTTGGTGTTCACGTACCATTGCTAGGCTGGGGTTTAAGGAGCTTCTTAGGTACTGGCCAATGCTGACAATAGTGGTTCTATGCTGGTGGTTTATCTCTGATAGACCCAATCCTCCCTCTCTTCTGGGTAAGTACAGTCTTGGCAGGCACTGACTCTATGGAGGGTTAACATTTTTCGAGTCTTTACATCTCGCCTGTTGATGGTTCTTTTATTTTCTCTCTTTTTTTTTTCTTTTTCTTTTCATTCATTTGTTGGGTACGGGGCATTCTTCCAAATGCCATACGATCACCCGCTATTTACAGACTCCAACCGAGAGCTCTTTTCAGGATTCTGGCTGTTCCCTTGAGTGCAGTCGTTTGGATTTCTCTTGCACTTGGTTCACCAGTGGCTCCTATGAAAATTGGAATGATAGAGATCTCTTTGAGGTTCCAGTTTCTTTTCATATCATACATTAGACCCTGATATTTTGTTATTTTCTCCCTTTCAGCTCTATTTAGGCCCCCATCATTAGGGACACTCCGTCTCCTCAGGCCATCCAGTGCGTCCCTCTGATTGCGAATGAGGGTACCCCTCTTTTTGAGGGTAGCTTTGAATAACCAATAAAAAGCCGTGGACAAAGAGGAAGAAAACATGAAAAGATGCATAAATCAAAATCTACAAACTGGCAGGCCGGCACCCAGGATAAAAAGGGCCCCTCAACTCGTTTATGCACCAGGCGGGAAGAGGTATGCAATGGTACAAACCTTTTTTTCGCTGAAAATGTCAGTATGGACATGTCAGAGACAAGACAGGGACAGCCACCATGCCTTGATGAAAAAGACCCTGGCACCCAGACTCCACCACAAGCAACGACTAAAACAAGGAATACAAGGGGTCTAAAATCCCAAAAGTGGTCAGTTGCACAAAAAAGGATTTTACTGCACTGCTACCATTACTCGATGTTCGAGAAATGGAGTAGGAGCTCAAACGAGATTCTAACCGAGAGAATAAGAGTGTTGATGGTCTGTGTGTGTGTCTGTGTGTGTATTTAAGCAGCATTTTCTACTTCATGCAAACATTGTTAAAAATAACAGAATTCGTCTGTTTAATTATACCTTTTTTAGTTTTCGATTTTTCTGATGAATTATTTTATTTTTGCATTAAAATCAAAAAAATTAATAAATGCCCCATAGGTATCATGAACGTTATGGATTTTTCATTGAATCATCCTCAGGTGTCAAAAACAATGCAAAAACGTTCTCTGCGCGTTTCTTCGCTGTCTTTTAAAAAATTCTCCTCTTTCTCCAGCTTTTCTGTTCATTTACCTTTGACACCTGAGGATGATTCGACAAAGAATCGAAAACGTTTGTGATACCTATGGGACATTTATCAATTTTTTTGATTTTAATATAAAATATAAAAAACATTTAAATAAAAAAAGGTATAATTAAACAGACGAATTCTGTTATTTTTTAACAATGTTTGTATATAAAGATAAATGAAGGAAGAGAGATAAAGATGTACGAATGACAAATCTATTTCAACTTCGATTGTTCAATGCACGGTGTACTCGATAAAAACATGTTTATTTTTCTTTCCTTAAGCCAAGGCTTTTCAAAGATTACAATCTTATCATCAGAGGAATTACATAGATGGATAAGCTGGCAGTGGAAAAGCCAAAATTCAAAATTTGTGTTTGTATGTAAACCTGCAGTAGGCTGAATGTTTTAGTGATGCATGCGAATGACAGATGCTCGGTCTAAGGAAAAAGAGGGGCACAGAGTGATTTTTAAAATATCTCTGATTTTGTATTTTGGCCACCCAGAATCTTATTTCTCTTTGAGATGAAATAAGTGCCTCATAAAAACAGGGAATCATGCTGAGACTAAAAAGTAATGTTCATAGATTGGCTCCATGATAAGCCCTCTTGAGTAGACTGTCTGGCAGTTATCCCTAGTGGATATCTCCAGCGGTCAGCCTCTGGGTGGTCGAATGGTGACCAGTGAGAAAGACTGGAATCCAAGTTTTCCGGTCAGGAGGAAAAGATTCTAGGAGATGGAAGGGGAGACCTGGTTCTCTGGGCACGGCAGAGAAGTTTGGCTTTCTGAGAGTTGGTAATCAGTTGGAGCTGGGTGTCTCTCCAAGTAAGATGGGCCAATTGGGGCTCTTAGATAAAGAATTGTGCTGATTAGATTTATCTTTTTTGGGTTGGGCAAAAAATCTCATTTTGCAAGTCTGCCATTCAACCTGGGGAACATGAGTTTCATTTGTAACCTCCAACAAATAAATCTGTTACTTGTTTATAGACTGGACTTGTGACCCTATTTCGGATGAGAATTCTTTGTTGCAACACCCAGTTGGACGGCAACTTTGGACCAGCACAACGTGTGGGACGATCGCAGCAAGTGCAGTAAACGCACGCATGCAGGTTCACATGTGCAAGTAAATTAAATCGTTAAGTTATTTACAGGGTTGGGAAAATAGAAAATCAAGAATAAAAAAATTGTATGCAGGGTTATTGGAATTTATTAACGTCCCCTTCACGGATTGGCTGTCAGGCATTCCAACCCCTACTCCCTTAGGGGTCACATGAGTCAGCCCATAAAATCACTTGCACGCTGTGTCCCGGGCTCTTTTTGACCCACCCTTTGAACCTGGTAGGACTGCGGCTGGATCCTTCTGAGACAAAGCCTTCGACGGCAGTCGTAGAGAACCCCTACTTTTTCCTGTTACCAACCATCTTGGACTGAAGTGACTACATCTCGACAAGAGCCAGAATTGGAGGCGGGCGCATGTGCAACCTGTTACCAGAACTCCCACAAGTTCGCGAAGCACATTTTCGCAAACCTAAATTAACTTCCTCCTTTCTGAACTTTGAACTCACCATTTGTTGTATATATTTGCCCTCATGTTTTCTCACAAGTAAAACTGTTTTAAACTTATATACAATTGTTATTGTATTCCTTCTCACAAAAGCTGTTGCCCTGTTTCTATTTTGCACTTATCTACATAATTGTTATTACATTCTCACGTGCGAGAATTGAACTTTCTTCCAGGGATATTTAATCCCATCAGGGTCTTCGGAAACAATTTGATAATTTTTATATTTTTTCATTTCCAAACCATTTGAAGTATCTAATAGTGGTAAAGTGCAATGGATAGCTGGTTCTGTGTACTATTATTTGATTTGAGAGCTGGACACCATAAAATATCGGAAGAGTGTGACCTGCATCATGATGATTGATGCCAGATTCAAAAATTTATAAATCTTAGCTGCAGCTCGGTGCTCCTTGAATACCATTGAAAGCCATGAGACGTGAGCTGGAGAATTGCGACGGAGATGTGAAAACAATGGCTCACAAGAAGGATCTTGTTTCTACACAATGAAATTCGTTGAGAAGCTGAAAAAAAAGTGTAGCAAAATCCAGGCAATGTGGACCTTGGTGAGAGAGATGAGCATTGGAGTGGCGATTCCAACGCCTAAGAAAGCACTGAATGAGGATCTTTGGTATTCCTTATAAAAGAGTCGTAAGAGCCAACTATTCACCGCTAAGACCCAAGAGAACTGCCTCACGAAAGCCAAAAAAAACTCAAAGTCAAACACTGTTGAGCCAGGGATGCTCTGGTTCTTCTCGGTTGAGCCAGGGATGCTCTGGTGCTTCTCGGTTGAGCCAGGGATGCTCTGGTTCTTCTCGGTTGAGCCAGGGATGCTCTGGTTCTTCTCGGTTGAGCCAGGGATGCTCTGGTTCTTCTCGGTTGAGCCAGGGATGCTCTGGTTCTTCTCGGTTGAGCCAGGGATGCTCTGGTTCTTCTCGGTTGAGCCAGGGATGCTCTGGTTCTTCTCGGTTGAGCCAGGGATGCTCTGGTTCTTCTCGGTTGAGCCAGGGATGCTCTGGTTCTTCTCGGTTGAGCCAGGGATGCTCTGGTACTTCTCGGTTGAGCCAGGGATGCTCTGGTTCTTCTCGGTTGAGCCAGGGATGCTCTGGTTCTTCTCGGTTGAGCCAGGGATGCTCTGGTTCTTCTCGGTTGAGCCAGGGATGCTCTGGTTCTTCTCGGTTGAGCCAGGGATGCTCTGGTTCTTCTCGGTTGAGCCAGGGATGCTCTGGTTCTTCTCGGTTGAGCCAGGGATGCTCTGGTTCTTCTCGGTTGAGCCAGGGATGCTCTGGTTCTTCTCGGTTGAGCCAGGGATGCTCTGGTTCTTCTCAGATGAGCCAGGGATGCTCTGGTTCTTCTCAGATGAGCCAGGGATGCCCTGGTTCTTCTCAGATGAGCCGGGGATGCCCTGGTTCTTCTCAGATGAGCCGGGGATGCCCTGGTTCTTCTCAGATGAGCCGGGGATGCCCTGGTTCTTCTCAGATGAGCCGGGGATGCCCTGGGTCTTCTCAGATGAGTCGGGGATGCCCTGGTTCTTCTCAGATGAGCCGGGGATGCCCTGGTTCTTCTCAGATGAGCCGGGAATGCCCTGGTTCTTCTCAGATGAGCCGGGAATGCCCTGGTTCTTCTCAGATGAGCCGGGGATGCCCTGGTTCTTCTCAGATGAGCCAGGGATGCCCTGGTTCTTCTCAGATGAGCCAGGGATGCCCTGGTTCTTCTCAGATGAGCCAGGGATGCCCTGGTTCTTCTCAGATGAGCCAGGGATGCCCTGGTTCTTCTCAGTTGAGCCAGGGATGCTCTGGTTCTTCTCAGATGAGCCAGGGATGCTCTGGTTCTTCTCAGATGAGCCAGGGATGCTCTGGTTCTTCTCAGATGAGCCAGGGATGCTCTGGTTCTTCTCAGATGAGCCAGGGATGCTCTGGTTCTTTTCAGTTGAGCCAGGGATGCTCTGGTTCTTCTCAGATGAGCCAGGGATGCTCTGGTTCTTCTCAGTTGAGCCAGGGATGCCCTGGTTCTTCTCAGTTGAGCCAGGGATGCTCTGGTTATTCTCAGTTGAGACAGGGATGCTCTGGTTCTTCTCAGATGAGCCAGGGATGCTCTGGTTCTTCTCAGATGAGCCAGGGATGCTCTGGTACTTCTCAGATGAGCCAGGGATGCTCTGGTTCTTCTCAGTTGAGACAGGGATGCTCTGGTTCTTCTCAGATGAGCCAGGGATGCTCTGGTTCTTCTCAGTTGAGCCAGGGATGCCCTGGTTCTTCTCAGTTGAGCCAGGGATGCCCTGGTTCTTCTCAGTTGAGCCAGGGATGCTCTGGTTTTTCTCAGTTGAGCCAGGGATGCCCTGGTTCTTCTCAGTTGAGCCAGGGATGCCCTGGTTCTTCTCAGTTGAGACAGGGATGCCCTGGTTCTTCTCAGTTGAGACAGGGATACTCTGGTTCTTCTCAGTTGAGCCAGGGATGTCCTGGTTCTTCTCAGTTGAGCCAGGGATGTTCTGGTTCTTCTCAGATGAGAAAAACTACGACCAGGACCAGTTACAACAGGTGAGTAGCCTATAGTCAGCATAAAGACAAAGTTCCCTTAAACTGTGATGGCCTTTGGGTGTGTTTTCAGTGATGGCCATGTCATGCTGCTCCTACATCTTTAAAAATGGGACTCAAACTAAATTTAAATGGCTATATTAGGTTGCTGTTCAATATTATTAAGTGCTGGGTAGAGAGGGTGGCTACAAGAAGGTCATGAATGTTGCAGATGGACTCAGCTCCATGTCACGCTTTTGGGAAAACCAAGAAGTGGCTGTCTAAGAAGTTCCCCCGACTTCATGAGTCCCAACATCTGACCGCTAACTGGCTTGATTACAACCACAAGAACTATTATGCGTCAGGCATAGTTGAGAAAGAAACCAAACATACTGCCTGCAACACGCAGGACAAGCAGGATAAAACTGGTGTTCCGGTGTCTTTCGAATGACACAGTGGAGGCTGCATGTTCCAGGTTCAGGTCTCGCCTGAAGGCTATGGTGAAGGTTGAGAGAGGTTTCTTCAAGTGATCTGTATTCAGCAAAAAATTCACTAAGCGATTCATTTTTTATTTTGAGAATACATCAATTATTGGCCAAGATATGTTTTGTCCTTTCCAAAAAGTGTCAAATTTATCTTGAACATTCTGTACAAATCTATAGACCATTATCGATCTCCATATATATATATATATATATATATATATATATATATATACACATCTATTTTATAGTTTATATCTGTCTATACTTTATTACATAATATATATATATATATACGTACCCGTGACCCGTTGGGTCACAACCACTATTTATTGTACTTTGATTTCATTCGAACATTCATAAACTACGATATATTTATGAAGACTTCTTACATAACTAAAATTAATAAGTCTATTACCTTCTATAGTATCCATAAGAATAGAGGTCAAGAGACTTATAATTTTGCCATCTAATTTACATTCGTATGTGTGGTGTGTATAGACACACATATGTAAATTAGATGGCCACACTGAAAAATAAGAGAGTCACTCCATCTCTAAATGCTCACAAAGACATTAAGACATATTAGAGAGTGGTTTAATTGACATACAATGAGATGGCAAGCGAAATACACGCATAGCTAAGTGCTAGATTGGTGACTTGTTCAGCTAATTACAAATTACGGCTTATTAGAACTATTAAAATAGAATTATTTTAAAACATAACTCAATCCCAAAGCTAATATATATTTTAGCATGCATTTTATGCGATTAATGTAACCTTAGGGAAACAAATATTCATTGACTTAGCTTTAATATAATATTATATAATATAGTCAGATATGACTTTCGTATTGGGGTTCGAACCGTGTCTCCTCCCATACTGATGATTCGAGATTTAACATGAAACACATGTGTATATGGGTTAATTTGAAAATATTATTTATAAAAAATTATTCAAAGCTCTCCCTAGATTGAGCACTGTAAGTAAGTTAACAACAAGCCGTCATTTATAGCTTAATGCAATACTCTAGGCCCGTCATATTGAGTTCTCTTGACAGCTTGTTGATATGGCCGCTGAATTTGCCATTTAGACTTTGATTGACTTTCCCATTTCTACGGCAATGCATGGTGGACACATCGGTACATGCTTCGACTACTGAGTCAGATATGACTTTTGTATTGGGTTTCGAACCGTGTGAACAGCAGGGATGATTGCAAGTTTGGCATGAAACATGTTTATATGGGTTAATTTGAAAATATTATTTATAATATATATATACACACACACATAAATATCTCTTGCTCTCTGTATACATCTATATATATCATTTCATTGCTATGTTATATATATATATATATATATCATTGCTATGTTATATATATATATATAATTGCTATGTTATATATATATATACAT
>OY744554.1:30645260-30832760 GCA_963556195.1 Sepiola atlantica | reverse complement strand
TGTTTCTGTGTAAGCTTACTTGCTATAAGCATATATATATATATATATTAATTTGTGTGTATATTCAAATGGGATGCCATAATGAATAACGCTTCACCTGTTGATATCATTAAAGACAGATTAAATTACGAAAAAGTCTGAACACAAAAGAAATCAGCAGACAGGAATTTATAATATACATCGGCAGATTATTATAATATATATATATATATATATTGGAGAGCCATGAATATTATAACTGTCCTGTTTTTAAATCTCCGAAACAGTTACATGGTAAACAGCTGATGATCCCCGTGTTAATATTAGACGCTTAAGGTCTCCTGTTTTTGTTGCACTCCTAGATACTTACCCCCCCCCCCTTTTTATATTTTTTTTATTTACTTATTTTTTAATTTATTAATTTTCCAACGAATGTTAAGTCTGCAATATCTTGGATTTAGTTAGTTTCTCTGGGAATTTAAACTGCATTTTACTTTTCTTTCTTTCTTTTTTTTTTTGTGTTTAAAATGACTCAAAGCTTCTTTAGACTATATATATATTTGTTTTTGTAGTCAAACCTTCAGTGTTTAAGCTCAATAGATATTAATTTATAATTCCAGAGCATTTATAAATAGACAATAGAAAAAAAAGCAGATTCCAGCAAAAGTATCTTTATTTTATAGTAAGGAGATTCATTTTTTATGTCTGTTTTTTTAAATTTATTATTTATCCAGACAATGGAGGTTTTCGAGCACATCTTGAATCTTCCAGGACAATGACTCGTCAGAAAAAAACAAAAACAGAAAAGCATCCCCCCATCCCAAAAAAACCCTGAAAAAACTTTGAAGCAATTTTTTATTTTAGACATACTAAAACACTCAGCATTAAAAGGTGAAAATCAAGAGCAAGTGGAGTAATCCCCCAAAAAAAGTGGCACCCTCCCCTACAGGTTTGTGTCGTAGCTAATGAAAAGGGAGCCTTTGGGTCGCCTTCTACTATGGTCGACCATTTTACTTTTACTCCTAGTAACAACCGCAGTAATAATGCCTGGGAGGATGGTCTCATGGTAGCAGAACAGATACTACACTACCGCACGCGGTAATAATGACAATAGCGACAGAAGTTGGAAAAGAAAACAATGATATACGTAGGCAGATAATCTATATAATAATATGCTAGGGCATTTCATGTTCATACGTACGTTATCACCTTTCACACACATTTTTAAAAATGAGATCGTCTGATCAGCAAAGGTGGTGATTGGTGATTAATCTGATGTCGCCAAGGTAAACAATTCTGATTTTACCCATTTTAAAATGAATTGTTCCAAAATCAGATGTGGTAGTACCAACCTCGTCTAGTACTACGCAAAATGTTTATGAAGGGTCAAGGAGGATGAAAAGACCGAGGAGAGAGAGAGAGAGAGCACCAACCAGACATCCACTGGAATGGTGCGGGGAGTACTGGAAGCTTTGGGAGGCTTATTGCCACTTAAATTCCAGCGAAGCCCAACAGTCATTGCCAGTCGAGAAATCAAAGGTAAACGGCTGTTGCGATAACGAAAAATTATTTAAAACGATTATTCGAAAGAAGCGGAAAGTGCTGGAAATTTGTGAAGACTTGTTGTTATTCAGACTCCAGGGAACACCACTGGTCATTGTCAGTGAGCAATCTGATAATTACTCATGTGAAAACTAGTGATTAAATAAAAAAAATAATAATACTCCGACATAACCTCCGACCTTCTTCAGGTGTATTTTTCCACTATTTACCAGTAACAGCGATTGTCACGTAATGGTCCCGTTCCTAATGACATGCCTTTACAATAAATATAAGCAAACAAGATCCCTAGTGTTTTAGTAATCTACTAGACTACCCATGACCCGTTGGGTCAGTATTTTTTTTTTTTTTTTTTTTTTTAAACTTTTGTTTGCCCCAAACAAGGTATATTGCCACTGAAGCGTATGAGGCTACTGTGATAGGAGCCAGATTTAAAGGGGGACAACCTATGTGGAGAGTTGGACATCAAGATGTTTTGTATTAGGATTGTTCAAACTATTGCTCTCATCTTGGGTGTTGTTCTCACAACGTTTCGGCCGATATAACCTCCGACCTTCTTCAGATGTATTTTGACAATGACTGTTATTGGTGAATATTGGAAAAAATGTTTTCGTTCTTTTTTCCGCACGCACCATCGTTGTTCAAATTTCACAATCTGTGATTTACTTACGAAACGGAATTAGTGCCGAGTAGTTTCCATTTCCTATTGTAATAACATTAGTAATCTTTTACTAATGGAGATTTGGTGTCTGTCTAAAGCCGAAACTATACTATTACTTCTATTAATGTACTATCGTACTATCTCAATACTCAATTCAGTTTACGATACTATTTTAGACTAATGTACTATCTTTTAATGTTCAATTCAGGGGCATGGTGTAATATCTGATGTATGGTCATGATACCATCCTCCCAGACATTACCTCCTCCTTGGGAGGGGGTTAGTGTAGTATATGTTCGTCCGTCATGATACCATCCTCCAGCAAGTAGTGATATACCAGCAAAAATAATAGTATTAACAACAGTAATAATAATAATAGTCACAGTAGTAATAATAATCATAATAGTAATAATAATCATAATAGTAATAATAGTCTTATTATAATAGAAGCTATTGCACTCGGAAAGTAAGGGATAAAACAAATGATACACGTAGGTAGATAATTATTATCGCAATAATAATAACAGGCATAATAATAGTAATGATAATAATAATAGTAATAACAGTTATAATAATAGTTATGATAATAATAATAGTAATAACAGTTATAATAATAGTAATGATAATAATAATAATAGTAATAACAGTTATAATAATAGTAATGATAATAATAATAGTAATAGGCTTATTGCCACCCAAACCCCAGAGAAGACCAATGGTCGTTGCCAGCAAGTAATTAATGGTAAGCGGATGTTGTGATAATGCAAAATCATTTGCAATGGTTATCTAACAAGGTGGAGATCACACTGGAAATCTGGGGAAAGTTGTCACTCAGATTTCAGGGAACACCACCGGTTATTATTAGTGAGCAATCACTGATGATAACATGTGTGAGAACTCCTAGTGAGTTGATGATAATAATAATAATAATAAAACAAAAACATAGAAAGAACACTACCACATAAATCCAAGAGAATCGAAACTGCAAGAAATTTCAGAAAATTCCCCCCCCCCCCCCAAAAAAAAAGTGATGGCACCAGTCTCGACTGATAGCACACAAAAATGAAGGGTAAAGGAGTATGGAAAGACTGAGAGCACCAACCAGACCTCCACTGAAAGGGTACGGAGAGTACTGGGACCTTGGGAAAGCTTATTGTCACCCATATCCCAGAGAAGACCAATGGCCGTTGCCAGTGAGAAATCAATGGTAAGCGTTTGTTACGATAAAATCAAATCATTTGCAATGGTTATTGAAAGAGGTAACGAGAACTGGAAATCTGGGGGACTTGTTGTCACTCAGACCCCAGGGAACATCAACGGTTATTATGAGTGAGCAATCAATGATGATTACCTGTGTGAGAACTCCAAGTGAGTACTGAATAACAGTGACAAACGTTGGTACAAAGTAATAAAAGCTCCCCATGAAATAAGAAACAGGAAGAAGTGATATACAAAGTTAGATAATAATAATAAATAATAATAATTAATAATAATAATTATTATTATTATAGTATGCTTTGCCAGTTTGAAGGATATCACCCTGTCATTTCATGCCAAAACCCAATGTATTGTAAACACTTCAGCAAACACAAATTGCTGGATATTATTATAATAACAGTAGTAATAATAATAAAAATAGTAACAAGTGTGTTGCAATAGAAACTATTCAGAAAGTAAGGTTCAGGAAGCAATGATATATGTAGATAGATAATAATTCTTGTAATAACAGTAGTAATAATAGTAATGATAACAATACTACTATTACTACTATTAATAGTAATAAAAGTTAGAACATAATAGAAACCGCCCAGGAAGTGAGGAGGGGGCAGGAAACAATGATACATATAGGTAAATAATAATAGTTATTATTGTAATAACAGCAGTAATAAAAACAACAATAATAAAACAATAGTAATAATAATAATAAAGTAAAAAATTGTATAACACAATAGAAGCTTGTCCTAAAGTAAGGAGCATGAGATAATGATGTACATAGGTAGATAATTATTATTATTGTAATAATAGTTGAAATGATAGTAATTAATAATAATAATAATAATAATAATAATAATACTAACAGTAGTAACCATAATATCAACAAAAGTTGGAATACAATGTAAGCTATTCAAGTCAGAAAGTAGGGGATATTGAGTAATGATATACGTTAGCAGATTATTATTATTATTATTATTGTAATAATAACAACAATGATATTATTAATAACAAAAGTTATAACAATAGAAGCTACATACAAAGTAAGAAAATAGGAACTAATAATCTACATAGGTAGATAACATTTATTATTGTAATAACAGTAGTAATGATAGTAATTAATAATAGTAATAATGATAATAATAATGATAATGATAATAATAATAATAAAAGTTGGAATACAATTGAAGCTACTTAAGTCAGAAAGTAGGGGACATGAAGTAATGATATACGTAGGCAGATAATAATAATCATTATTACAGTAATAACACTAGAGTAATGATAATAGTAATGATAATAGTAATGATAGCAACAGTGGAACTTACTGTTAGATAGATACCTTTTGTCGTAATTTCAAGCCAGTCTAGTTGTGTATAGCCAGTAAGAATCCATAACAAGTGTGTGGAGAGATGATTCGTGTTCAGCCGAGTCGAGTGTTTCATTTCTCGTCGTAAACAGCGATGTAAGAATTACGGCAGAGAGTGCCCGAACAGCGTCGACAGCGGCGCTGACGATACGAATCCTGGCTTTGCATGGCACGGCATTAAAACGATACAAGAAGTAAATGGGAAGCCAGCTACGCTGATCCGCGGAAAAGAGCTAGAGAGAGAGGATGAGGATGCTGTTGATGAGGACGAGGAGGAGGAGGAGCAGGAGGTTGGAGGCAACGGTGGCTGCTGACTGCAGAAGCATTGCAGTAGCGGAGACGGTGGTTTCGCAAGAGGCAGCAGCAAGCAAAGATGTGGAGGTATCTTTAGTCCCAGCAAAGCGAGATATTGATTTTTAAAAAGAAAGGAGGAGGGGGGGGGGGGGAGAAAGAAAAGAAAAGAAAGCACCCGCCCAGATTGAAACTCATGATACAACGACGAGAGGCGATTTGGTTGTGGCGTTTCTTTTTACAACATCATCAATTCGCAGTCGACACTTCCCCACGGCGGCACGGGAAGACAATCGCATGAAAATATGGAGAGCAGCAGACGGCAACACTTGTGGATACGACAACAAACTCACAGTATACAGATTGAGCTTAGTTACGGCTCGAAACACTTTTGGGACCAATCACATGTGTGTGTGTGTGTGTGTGTAGATATAATCGTGTGTGTGTATATAAATATAGTTATATATATATATATGTGTGTGTATGTTATAGATAAAATTGTATGTGTGTGTGTGTGTATAAATATAATTGTATATATGTATATGGATATAATTATATAGATGTATGCGATTAGATATATGTCTATGTGTGTATGTATATGTAAATATATATTTATGTGTGTATACGTGTGTGCATGTATATATATATATATATATATGTGTGAATGTGTGTGTATGTGTGTGCATGGATATATGTGTGTGTGGGTGTGCATGAATATTTTTTTTGTGTGTGTGTATATATATATATATATGTGTGTGTGTATATATATATATATATATGTGTGTGTATATATATATGTGTGTGTGTCTGAGTCGATATATGTGTATATGTATAATTAATAATAAAATGTACTTAAGTGGTTTAACACTTCGCCACATTTACACGATCATCAGAAGTGGCCATGATTGGCATCAATAGAAAAAAACCCAAAAAAACTGAATATATATATATTGTTTTTATTTCCAGCACAATAAAAGGAGGGCTCTTAAAAAATACATGGCTTTCATTAACCCCAACCCTAACCCCAAGTCCTATCCAGTCAAGAAATGTAATCATTTTACGTTAAATCTATATCGTAAGTGAGCCCACACTCTAAAGTCTAAAATATTTAATTTATTTATTAAAAAACTTTTTTTTATTAAATTTTCATTTGTAATTGCAAGACTCATTTTTATTTTTTCATTGAGAGCGTGGGAGCTAAGGGAAAACATTAGTATAATAATATGCTCCACCCCTCACTGCCAAAACTCTTCCATTCCACTGAAATTAAATTGGCCCCTATCTATAAAAAATATAATAATACCTATCCATTTTTACTTGTCTAAGAGTTGTTTATATATATATATATATTATATATATATATTCATATAGCTTCATTGCCATAAATATATTTTCATAACTTACTACCTAGCTCTACTCACGTATTGCGCACTGTTGAAGTAAATGCTGAAAATTGATACATAAAAGATTACATCTCCTTATAACATATATATATATATATATATATATATATATATATATTAATAAAATTGAAAATGTAAGCCATTAACAATGCGAGATTAATTTAATGGAGATGGAATTTATTCCGGAATTAATAAGATTAATGTAAAAAAAAATATAAATTAATCTTGCATTGTTAATGGCTTACATTTTCAATTTTATTAACATATCCAACAATGCTTTAAATGAACGACCAACCAATATATATATATATATATATATATATATATATATTTTTTGATTTTATTCCATTAGTTGCGACAAATCAAAAAATATATATATTTTGCTCTGAATTTTCATTGAGCACTCTCATAAACCCGGTTTCAACTTCCTTCGGATTCATACCCCCTGGATATTTGTAACAAGTTAATTATATAATTATTATTAGTAGTAGTATGTATTTGGATGTATGTGTATATCTATTTGTGCATCTAAGTGCTTTTATAAATGTTTTCTGTAATAACCATTTATTTAAAAAAATGTTTTTCAACTTTTTAGCGTTTCATTTTAATTGTAAAATAAGTCCCAAATCTAAAATTTTGGACTTATTTTAAATTGTTAATTTTTTTAACTTTTAACTCTGAATAGTATACTGAAATATTTCATCAGAGTACAACACCGGGTAGCCCTGCAAGTAAAAAAAATAAAATAATATTGTCTCTATTCATTTGCTTCACTATGAGGGCAAAATTAGGTATATACAAGATCAATTATTAATGTGGGGGGAAAAGCCAGCTCCAAAAAAGAGATACTGGTACAAAAATATTGATTATTCTAGTCGTGAAGGATTTCTCTTAATCAAACTGAGGACAAAACAGATACATTTTGATCCCAGCCAGAAATGAAAAAAATTTATTAGTAAAATTTTTTAAAAATCTAATGGTGATGGTAATTATTTATTGGGGGTTTTATGATGTAGCAGTTACATGAGCAAACTATTTTATATCGATCTACGTGATCGACGGTGAGATTGTGATTCGGTTTGTGGATTATGTAACCATCGCCTCTTTACTGCATGGAAAACAAGACGCCTACGCCTAATGAGATTCATACACGAAGAATCATTTTAGCATAAGAACCAAACCATGTGATGAACAGACAATTCAGTTCCAGCCTGATTCTCAAGCAGACGAGATGTATATCCTGCGCTCTCTACCTGGGCCAGCAGTAGATGAATCAAGGAACTCCAGGATAACGTTATTTCATCTTGTGGATCAATACTACAATAAGGACCCCAGTTCATTAACACAAGATGCGGAACATGTTCTGGAAGTCACCGGCGTCTTCCGGTTGACCTCGCAATACACGTGGTCACTATTTACAAAACACTTGTAAATAAAACTTTTATTTATTTTAATAAATGTAGTATATTTCGGAATTTTTTTTTCTTTTAAAAGGTAAGATCCAGAGTGCCCCTTTTTGGGAAGCTTGATTTTTCCCTACTTAAGTACGGCGATAAATATTTCATACCCCCCCCCCCCACCCATTTCTGCCCTCGTGGGGAGGCAAGTAAATAGTGACACAAAAACATGTTTTAAAAGAAAACATGTTAATATTTTATTTGTTTTATTTATGGACCCTCTGCCGTAAAATAAATATTAACATGTTAAAAGAAAAAAAAAATTCCGAAATATACTGCATTTATTAAAATAAATAAAAGGTTTATTTACAAGTGTTTTGTAAATAGCGACCACATGTATTGCAAGGTCAACCGGAAGATGCCGGTGACTTCCAGAACATGTTCTGCGTCTTGTGTTAATGAACTGGGGTCCTTATTGTAGTCTTGATCCCATCTTATCAACATGAATCTTTAGATCGTGATTTCTCTTCAAGCTGACAAGGCATGCTTTTCCCGTTCTTACCCTGCCTCAACCCTGAGCGGGTGAGTTGTCAAACTCCGGGATAATATTATTTCGTCATACTGACATGAATCAACCCATTGTACAACTTTCATTTTGTTCTTGTGCCCCTGCAAATAAAACTGCATATCTATTTAGTTGTGGAGCCGTTATTTATTTTGTGTAAGAATGGTGATCCCTTTTTGCTTATGTAACATTTCTATTTCAGTCAGATTCGGCCAGACGTAATTATTCTTCCAAGTAAGTTCGTCATTCTGATTTTCTTCACGATTTAATCTACAAACTCGAAAAGGTTCCCTCCAACTAAAATGATAGTGTAGGATCAGCATCTGACATCCGTAATAATAAGCTAAGACAACATTTATTTTATGTTATTTGTCACTTGAAAATTGAAAGGGTTTTTTTACAATAATACAGTAGGGTCTGTGTTTGCACCGGGAATCCATAAACACCAAGTTCAATGTTTTACTTTATTTTATTTTATTTATAAATTAAAAAATTGAAAATGATAGGAGTTAATCTAACATATAAAGTTATATTGTCGGATTTTAAAAGTTAGACTTAAATAGAATTTAAGCTGACAAATCAAACTTTCCTTCTGACTAGCAAATTTGCATTTGTTATTGTTATACGATGTTATTGGCAATATAATAACGTACTTCACTATAATTTATTAAAAAATTACTCAATACGACTTAACATGACCCACCCAACTAGCAGCAAGATCCCATCCCTTCACTGTAGAGGTCCTTAGATGCCAGAAGATTTCCTACTCTAATAGCTTCTTTCCTCAAATCACTTCCCTTTGGAATTCCCTCCCTGCTCTCTGTTCCCCAGACTGTACCAACGTTGCCCAACTTCCCAACCCAGGTTGCCCCTATAAATCTGGCTCCTATCACAGTAGCCCCTTACACTTCAGTAGCAATATTCCTTGTTTGGAGGGAACAAAAAATAAATACAGTGGAAATTTGGGGTTCAGGGCTGGGATAAGGAGTACATAGGTGTGCTCAGTCATTCTTGTGCATCTCAAGAACATGCTTGTTAGTCTAATGGAACACATTTCCATGGGACTGCCTCCCTGCTGATTACAACTTGGTAGTTTTCAAATTCAAATGTCAACAAATTCCTGTCATGGACTGCCACCAAAAGTGATCAAACACAGTTCGGCCTTTTAGCCAAGATCAAAGTGTAGTATCTGTTCCGATGGATACGACATCCTATAGACCGGTATCGGCTTGGCCTTCGGGTCTTGATTCCACCGTTCTGTGGGTTTGTCCTGTGCAGTTCTAGGAGGTCCACCCTTCCAGGCTTTGCCTCCCCTCTTTGGGGTGGAGTAAGTTTATCGCTTACTGCCTGAGGCGCCCCTACCGGGGAATGCCGACGAGGCTGCCCAGGCAATTGTTGATGGCCAGAGTGCTCACCTTCTCGGCCGCTGGCTTTTCAAATCCCACTTTCCCGACCTTGTGTCACATCTTACCTTGTGGGAGGGAGATAAATAAAATAGTTCATACCATTAATCAACGTTAGTACTCACATAGTGCTCCTCATCTTTCAGCTGGCATTCATTTCCATCTCATTAACCCGTATCCTCGAGTGGCTCTTGGCATTGATAAAATTCCAACCATTTTTCTAAGAATATCAGGCAAGACAGAATTGGTTGAAAGAAGAACTCAATGCATTTTCATTTCGTTCCTGGTTGTAACGTCTGAAGAACTCAGAGAGAAGTCAGATTAAATTACTTAGGAAGATTATCTGACAGCTAAATCTAAGTAGGATTTGACCTCTACTCACAGATTTGACCTCTACTCACAGGTAAACCTTAACTTTGACCAGTAGGTACTTAAATCCCTCCCTACTACGAGAAGATGTGACACAAGGTCGGAAGGTGAGGATTGAAAAGCTAGAGAACGTGCAATCTGGTCTCTCCCAAAAACTGAGCGGCTCCAACGGCATTCCCCAAAAAGGGAGCCTCAGGCGTTTAGCAATAAACTAACCCCTTCTCAAAGAGAGAAGGTAAAGCCTGGGAGGATAGACCTTCTAGAACTGCACTAAAACATATCTCAGCCTGATAGAAGCAAGATGACCAACTAAAAAATGGCCTTGGACTGATTTTTGAGGACGTATCCTTGACTGATATGAATAAAACTACGCAAATCAGCTTGACCCCCCCCCCCCTTGGTTGAGTTTACGACCCATACGGCATCTTAATATGAAGATACGTGCAAGTTTGAACGTGATGTCCGTCACGTGACGTTAAAGTATTTTTTCTTTTTACTCATGAATCATCACTCATCAAGGTTAAAAAAACACTCGAGGATAAGGGTCAATGAGATAGTATTCATCATTATTGAATTTTCTATGAGAGGATAGAAAATCTCTAAAACTCACTAAAAGCAATAGCCGACCCAGAAGACAGCAGTTCTTCCCCCTTTGTCAGAATCATAACTCAGGAAATGAAAGGATTAAAGAACAAAATAGAGGGAAAGCGAGAGTTACGAGGCTGTTGAAAGTAAACCCTACTCAAAAATTACCCCCGACTCTGTCAGACTGATTTTTGAGGATGTACCCTCGACTGATATAAACAACACCTAGTGTGCATGTGTCGTTAAAAATAATGGCACATTTTTTTTTTTTATTGCTTCCATCATTTTGAATGCCATAAGTGCTCAGCGTCATAGGTGCTTTGGTCACGTACATACAGAAACGAGAAATCGTCACAATCGGCAATGTAAGTGTTAGCAAACTCAACACTTACATTATATATACTAGCAAAAAGAATATTTCTGTTTAGGAATTTTTTTTAGATAAGTTATAATTTGTATTATTTGGATTAATACTGACAAAAATATTGCATATATATGGAAAAAATAGAACAATAAAATTACGAATGAATAACACCAAATATTAATTTATTATGAACTGTCATTGGGCCTTTCGTCTCTACGATATATATAATATTTCAAAATACTCTGTTGTATTATTGATTTAAATAACAGTAACCCGTTTTGATGGTAATATAGGGTGGGCAAAAATAAGGGTCCTATTTTTAAAAATTCATAACTTTTTTATTTATTGATTTAAAAAAATTTTTTTTTTTAGAATAAGTAAAGGACCCCTTCTGAAGCAAGCATGAGCCGTATTAGCCCTAAGGAACGTACCCTCATTTAGAAAACATTATTTTTGCTTAAAAAACTCAAAACAGTGTAAAAAACAATACTTTAGTTTTTGTAAGTTTTAAGAAGTGTTTTTCGGCTAAAATTTGTTTTGTTTATTTCAAAAAATCTCGGAAGGGTCAGTCTACACACACATAAAGTTTGGTGAGTTTAACTTTTATTTTGTGGAAGTTATTCAAATTCAAGTTATTCAAATTTAAAGATAGGACCCTTATTTTGGCCCACCCTACCATTAGAGGTTTTTGATCACTCCTGGAGGAGGAACCCCTCCATGGTTTCCAATACCTTATTGGTGACTGTCATTCAGGGTTTTTTTTGCCATACTCGCCATGCTAGGAACTGCGGGTTGGCGACGCTATTTATATATATATATATATATATATATATATATATATATATATATATTATTTCATGTATCCACATAAAATTTTATAAGGAGATATAATGTTTTATGTATCAATTTTCAGTATTTGCTTCAACAGTGCTTGATACCTAAGTAGAGCTAGGTAGTAAGCTATGAAAATAAATATTTTCATAGCTTACTATATATATATAAAAGAATGGAAGTTTGCTTGAAGTATTTCTGGTAAATAAGTATATGGGTATTTAAGAAGGCTAATAGCAATGCAGAAAAACGGAATGGTGAAAGAGGAAATGAACAAAAACAAACAATCAAAGACAATTTTTTGGGGTATGAATCTTTAAAATATCTATTCATTTTTACAGATCTTTCACATATTGGATCAGTAAATTGAGACTTACTGATATATATATATATAGTCTAAAGAAGCTTTGAGTCATTTTAAACAAAAAAAAAAAAAAAAGAAAAAAAAAAAAAAGTAAAATGCAGTTTAAATTCCCAGAGAAACTAAATCCAAGATATTGCAGACTTAACATTCGTTGGAAAATTAATAAATAATAATAAAAAAATAGGGGGGGGGGGGGAGGGGGGGGGGTTAAGTATCTAAGAGTGAAACAAAAACAGGAGACCTTAAGCGTCTAATATTAACACGGGGATCATCAGCTGTTTACCATGTAACTGTTTCGGAGATTTAAAAACAGGACAGTTATAATATTCATGGCTCTCCAATGGTACTGAGATATATATATATATATAAAAGAGAAAGAGAGAGAGAGAGAGAGAGAGAGAGAGATTAGTTTGGAAGTCAATTTCTAAAAATCGTCCAACACATGCCAGCACCGAATATGATGTTGATGATATATTTATATATAAAAAAAAAGTCAAGTTCTAAGATTATAACTTTATTTTTATCATAAGAAACATCACTTACATTATATAAATATAAAAAATTAAATATTTCAAATCTCTATAATACAAGTGAATACTGCAGGTGTAATTTAGCTCAATGTTTAAGACTTTAAGTCCAACAGAGCTCATATATTATAACTTGGGTTACGGGTAATTCTAGTAAGAACCTATAATCAAGGGAGGCGCAAGAGCACTCTATCCCTTAATAGACTTCACGAATGGCCTATGCTGGAAATCTCATTTCTTTGATCAATCATAACTCAAAAACCAATAAACCAAATTAGTTAAAACTTTGCACAAAACTTTTATTTGATAGGTTCTATAAGTGTGTAGAATTTTAGCATCATTCGTCAAGGCAACCCAGAGATCCAGAAAGTTCAATCATGAAATCATGTTATCTGTGTGTACGTATGTATGTGCCACCCTGTATCTTATCAACTATTTGATGGATTCAGTTGATTTTTGGCAGAGATAGAGGTTCTAGGGTCTAGTTGATGGCATTTTAATTTCAGTTTACCATATACCTTAGTTTTCCAGAAAATTAAAAAAAAAACTTATGAGAAGGCATTGTATTGAGGCATAGCCTTTACAAAAGTAGTGACATTCCATGATAAATGCCAGTATACTGAAATCATATACCCTTAATAGGGTCAAGATGAAAATTCATATACACTAAATGTACAAAAGCAAGGAAATTCCCAAATGTTTACACTTTTATTGTCATTAAGGGTATGACTACATATCAACCAAAGCATTTCATTATCTCATCACTACAGTATAAATCTCTATGCATGAGTGGATGAAGTGTGTGAGGTGCGCTGAAGAAAAATTCCTACCAGTAAAATACATAGCCCTGTTGTGCTCGCATACCCTTAATGACAATAAAAGTGAGATAGAAAATCTATTAAATCCTTATTTACTGTTTCCTCACACGAGAGCAGAGTTAGACGCAAGATCGGTTTTTAATGTGGAGGAAATCCAGCTGCCCTAAAAGGGGCACTCTTAATTGAGACAAAAAATTAAAATTGCCTCAATCTAGAAGGATTTCTCTTTCTCTGACCCAAAACAGAAAAGATAAAGTGTAGCATCAGAACAGATACTACACTTTGATCCTCGCCAAAAGGTCAAAGTGGGAGCATATTTATTTACCTCCCCAGGAGGTTAAGCACAAGGCCAGTTTTATCTTACTCCCACAAGGTAAGATGTGACCCAAGGTCGGGTCGGGAAAGTGGGATTTGAAAAGCCAGCGCCCGAGAAGGTGAGCACTCTGGCCATTACAAATTGCCTGAGCAGCCCCGTCGGCATTCCCCGGTAGGGGCGCCTCAGGCAGTAAGCAATAAACTTACTCCTCCCCAAAGAGGGGAGGCAAAGCCTGGGAGGGTGGACTTCCTAGAACTGCACAGGACAGACCCATAGACCGGCGTAAATCAAGCCCCGAAGGCTAAGACGATACTAGTTTATGGGGTGTAGTATCCATCGAGCATATGAGATAAGGATTACATCACATATTTTGTAAGCATTGACCATGGTCTAATCCTCGAGTTAGAGATTCCCATACATAATTAAAAGGCACTTAGAAAGCGCCAAGCTAACCCCGTTAAGGGGTGGGCTGCCAAAAAATATATCGAACTAAAAGCCAGCGATGTGTGCCAAGTTGGTCAACCCCGTCCCCACTAAAAAAGCCGAGTGCCAAATCTAATACAGTGTTTGATTTCAAACAGATTGTTTGCCTCTTGCAATGTCATTCATTAATTTGCACTCACACACCCACGCACGCACGCTTACATCACGTCGGGTGGTAAAAGTGCAGAATAGTTAACAGTAGAGAAATCGTAAACAAAAGAAATGGTAAGTGCTTGACTGAGCTTCAAGCTCTGGTTCGCCTCCGAAAACTTTCTCGGCAAGAACTCATTTTGCGACTAACTTTGCAAAGAACTCTCCTTCTTTCCTCTGCGTACCTAAAAATCAAATGGAGCTTCCATGAACAGAGTTTCTTTCCATAGGACTTCTCACCTGTGAAACACGTTACTACTGGAATGCTTCCCTATAGACTACAACATGGTTGTTTTTAAGTCCAATGTCGAAAAATATCTGTCATGTTGTCCTGTGAATAAATCAGTTCTCAATCCTTTCATAGTACTGTTTATCATCCAATTGAAAATGTTACTAACCCTTATCCTCGAGTGGATTTCGGCCTTGCTAAGCGGTGAACAATTAGTATAAAAAAATAAAATAATTTCTACAAAATGCAGTAGAATTTGATTATCTACGAACCTGTACACTTCTAATGTGCTGAAACTTAATTTTTTTTATATTTCCAAATGTTATTTCATTTAAAGCTGTCTTTGCAATATCATAATATTCGGTTTAACATCCATTTTACACGCTAACATATGTTAGTCGGCTTGTAGAAATTGACTGTCAAACTAACCAATCTCTGCACAGGTCTTTATTTATCCCTCTTTCTCTCAAATCCATCATGTTTTCCTTGCCCTTCCCATGTGAACTGATCCTGCTATCTCAATTGTTCTACATCTACTAACCAAAGAACTCGCAACCATTCTTTGAATGTGGCCATACCATCAAAGTCTCCTGTTCTGCACACATCTCCCTATACTGTCCAGATTTAATATTCCTCTGAGGTCATCAGATCTAAGCCTGTCTTTAACACTCACATTACACATCCATCATATCATTCCCATATCATTATTCTCTCCATAGAGAGAGAGAGAGAAAGAGAGAGAGAGAGAGAGAGAGAGAGAGAGGGGGAGAGAAAGAGGGAGAAAGAGAGAAAGGGGAGAGAGAAAGAGAGAAAGGGGAGAGAGAAAGAGAGAAAGGGGAGAGAGAAAGAGAGAAAGGAGAAAGAGAAAGAGAGAGGGAGAGAAAGAGAGAGAGGAGAGAGGGTGAGAAAAAGAGAGGGTGATAAAAAGAGAGGGTGAGAAAGAGAGAGAGAGGGTGAGAAAGAGAGAGAGAGGGTGAGAAAGAGAGAGAGAAGGAGTGAGAAAGAGTGAGAGAAGGAGTGAGAAAGAGTGAGAGAAGGAGTGAGAAAGAGTGAGAGAAGGAGTGAGAAAGAGTGAGAGGGGGAGGAGAAAGAGAAAGAGGGGGGAGGAGAAAGAGAAAGAGGGGGAGGAGAAAGAGGGGGGAGGAGAAAGAGGGGGGAGGAGAAAGAGGGGGGGAGGAGAAAGAGAGAGAGAGGGGGGAGGAGAAAGAGAGAGAGAGGGGGGAGGAGAAAGAGAGAGAGGGTGGAGGAGAAAGAGAGAGAGGGAGGAGGGAAAAAGAGAGAGGGGAGGGAGAAAGAGAGAGGGGGGAGAAAGAGGGGAGAGGGAGAAAGAGGGGAGAGGGAGAAAGAGGGGAGAGGGAGAAAGAGGGGGGGGGGGGAAGGCGGAGAGAGGGGGAGGGGAGAGAGAGAGAAAGAGAGAGGTTTTCAAAATACGATGTTACACACATTTTTTTAAACTATTCTCTTTAGTCTTCTATGACCCCCCCCCACCCCACCCCATTGGCTCGCCCCTGGGGTGGGGCTCTGCTCGTGACATGTAAATAAAAACACTGGTCATAGTTACCGTCTACTTTTCTACAGAAAGCATGTCGACAATGTAAAGAAACTTTGCTTAATTAAAAATGTCCACTGATCGAGCGTGTGTTCCTCGTCGTCTAGTAACAATAACACTTTCGAATGTGTTTATGAGATTCTAAGAATCTTCAACTTTTGAAAGGAGACATCAATCGATTATTGGCTCATCTTATTGATTAATGGAATCAAATTCAAAGCGAATGGAAAAACGAAACCAATATTTCACATTGTTCCCAATGCTCAGATTCTAATCGATAATTGCAAACACAAATATATTTTCCCCGAATCAATAAGTTATCTCTCTATCTCTCCCTCCCTCCCCCCCTCTCTCATGTTTTGGAGAATTTTAATCATTTGGATTAATCAGACTACTGTTCTCATCTTGGATCTTATTCTCACAACGTTTTGGCCGATGTAACCTCCGACCTTCTTCAGGTGCGTTTTGTTTAACTCTGTTGATTCGTGAATACACACCATAACAAACTGAGTTCACATAAACATTCCCTTGAGTTCGACAAGACGCACCTGAAGAAGTTTGGAGGTTACATCGGCCGAAACGTTGTGAGAATAATATATATAAGGAAATTGATAACATTTTTGAGGCACACATGAAAATGTATTTACGTGAAATATTTTGAAAATCAACACATCGTGCAATTCAAATGAAAAATTCATTTATTTAAATTTTTTTAATCAAGCAGAAAATTCTGTTATGTTTAACAATGCTTGCGTGTGTGTGTTAAAAAGACAAAAAGAAAAAACAAATTAAATAAAGGAATAAATCATCAAAAAACCGAGAGATTTTACCGGTTTCGTTCAGAAAAAGTGAATTTTATGCGTTGATAAAGCATTACTTTCTGATGGGAAAAAATACTGTTGAAGCAAAGTAATGGCTTCATAAGTGTTATTCGGACTCTGCTTTATTGGAAGCAACGGTTAACAGGTGGTATGCTGACTTTAAACGCGGTCGTACAGACCCAAATGATGCTGAATGCTCAAGTTGCTCAAATTCGACAGTTGTCCCGGAAAACATAAAAAAAAGTCCACAAACTCGTTTTGACTGATCATAAATTGAAGATTAAGATATCAGAAATCAGTGAATTCACCATTTTGCATGGACATTTGTCAATGAGAAAGATGAGTTCATTGACAACGCAGAGCGTTTTTTGCAACTGTTTGAAAAAAAAAAAAAGAAAAAAAAAGGAATTTTTTGCATCAATATGTGACAATGGATGAAACATAGATGCACCTCTTCACTCCGGAGTCAAATCGGCAGTCAGCTGAGTGAACAGCAGCAGCAGCAGATAAAAGCCGCCCTTTAAGCGCAATTGTTTGTATCTCTCTTGCACTTGGTTCACCGGGTATATTCACCAGGTAGTTTTTGTAAATTCTTTTTCCTGGTAGTTCCTATGATAACCGAGATGATGGCGATCTTCCTAAAATTCCAATTTCTTTTTATGTCGCACATAAGACCTTGGTATTTAGTTATCTTCTCTGTCAGCTCTGTTTAGGCCAGCATCATTATGAATACTGACTTCAACTAGGGTTGCTACTCTCTCCTTGTTCCATATCACTATGTCAGGTTTAACAGCTCCATTCTCTATGTAGATGTAGGGATTGCATAGTAATTTCCAATAGTTCTTTCTGGTATATGTTCCCAGGACTAAATTCTAATGTTTTGGTTTTTTTTCAAATAAAAACAATAAGTACATTCGTCGTAGTTACTTACTCTCTCTCTCTTTCAAATACTAAGTAGCATGTTTTTTTCAAATAAAAACAATAAGTACATTCGTCGTAGTTACTTACTCTCTCTCTCTTTCAAATACTAAGTAGCATGTTTTTTTCAAATAAAAACAATAAGTACATTCGTCGTAGTTACTTACTCTCTCTCTCTTTCAAATACTAAGTAGCATGTTTTTTTCAAATAAAAACAATACGTACATTCGTCGTAGTTACTTACTCTCTCTCTCTTTCAAATACTAAGTAGCATGTTTTTTTCAAATAAAAACAATAAGTACATTCGTCGTAGTTACTTACTCTCTCTCTCTTTCAAATACTAAGTAGCATGTTTTTTTCAAATAAAAACAATAAGTACATTCGTCGTAGTTACTTACTCTCTCTCTCTTTCAAATACTAAGTAGCATGTTTTTTTTCAAATAAAAACAATACGTAAGTACATTCGTCGTAGTTACTTACTCTCTCTCTCTTTCAAATACTAAGTAGCATGTTTTTTTCAAATAAAAACAATAAGTACATTCGTCGTAGTTACTTACTCTCTCTCTCTTTCAAATACTAAGTAGCATGTTTTTTTCCCCCACAAAATTTCATAAGTATTTTTCTTCGTGCACCTATAAAGCAGTAGAAGGTAGGTTTGGTAGTTTTGTTTTACGGCATATCAACCCTTTTTGCCGAATCTGGTCTTGTTTTCTTCTCTTTTTTGTTTCTTTCCCCTTTTAATATCTGTTTCTATTTAACCCATAGTTGGGACCCTAACAGGTACTACCACTCCGGGTCAGGGTGGACCTGGGAGCAATGGTAATTAAGAGGAGGCTCCACATTCCCCAAAGTCCGTAAGCCGGATCTCACCATCGGATGTAGTTTAAGGTCATATCCAGGACCGGGAGTAGGGTAGGAAAAATAAAAATAAAAAAGGGGAGGGAGAAAGGGAGAGGGGCTGTTGTTTTTGTTTTTGGTTTTGTAGAACATAATTAAGTTTTACAAACAAAAAAAAAAAAAACGTCAATGTAGGTGAATTTCGTCTCAGGGAGCCACAGGGCAGCCTGATCTGGTATCACCAGGTAGAAGGTAGGTAAAGATGAAAATTGATATACCCAGGTACTGTACCGACATCGCTCAATGGGTGGATACAAAATGGTAAGGAATAAAATTCTTTAAAATCTGACACAATTTTGAAATTCACAAAAACATTAAATCATCATAATCCGCCTTTATCACATCAACAGGTAGTAACCATCGTTGGATACGAGGCAGGTAATAAATAAAACAAATAACAATATTGACTTCAACTAGGGTTGCTACTTTCTCCATATTGTCTCATAGTACTATGTCAAGTTTAACGGCTTAATTTTCTAGGTATATAGCTGTAGGGATTGCATAGTCATAGTGGATAGTGTATGACTTATTTCCAACTATTATTTCTGGTATATGCTCCCAGGACTTGCTGCTACACTGGATATTCATTTTACAAATGGCCCAGTGGAGATATTTACATACTCCATCGTATCGCATTGTATAATAGCCATCCCCCAGCAGAACCTTACAACTGGATGTCAGGTGGCTCACACTCTCTACTTGTCGTGCTGAGACCACTCATCTTTAAAGCATTGATCATAAAGCCTTAGCCTTGGGCAGCATTTAAGTGTAATTGTTTGGATCTCTCTTGCACTTGGTTCACCGGGTATATTTGCCAGGTATTTTTTGAAATTCTTTTTCATGGGCCCGGTGATTACTGGAATGATGGAGACCTTCCTAAGATTCCAGTTTTGTTGCATGTCGTAGATAAAACCTTGGTATTTAGTTATCTTCTCCCTATTAGCTCTGTTTAAGCCAGCATCATTAGGGACACTGACTTCAACTAGGGTTACTACTCTCTCCCTCTTGTCCCATATCACTATGTCAGGTTTAACAGCTCTATTCTCTAGGTATGTAGCTGTAGGGATTGCATAGTCATAGTGGATGGTGTATGACTTATTTCCAACAGTTCTTTCTGGTATATGTTCTCAGGACTTGCTGCTACACTGGAAATTGATTTTTTTTACAGATAGTCCAGTAGAGATATTTACCCCCCCACCCCCACCCCCATTTGTGTCGCATTGTATAATAGCAAATTAAATTGTAAATTAAATTATGAAGACTCCATGAGCGATTGCTCTTTTACCACATTATCTCGAGTGGAGTGTATTCTACTGCTGACTCTTCAAACCTAAGTATTTTATTTACCTCTTCTCCAGGAGGTTAAACACAAGGTCAGGTGTGGGTTTTGATGAAAGTGTTTTTGTGGAACGAACTGGATTCGAACCCGGCACACCCAGGTCCTCAGTCCGCATCGTTAACCACTCAGCCACTGTGCCATCCCAAGCAGAACCTTACCTCTCAGGTGGCTCACTCTATTTCTGTGACCATGCATCTTCTTGAAAGCACCTCTCGAGCGCTGGCTTTTAACCCCACTTTCTCGACCCGATCTTGGGTCACATCTTACTTGTGGGAGTAAGATAAAACTGGCCTTGTGCCTAACTCCGCGAGGAGTAAATAAACATTGGTCATCTCATCTCGGCTAAGATCAAAGTGTAGTATCTGTTCCGATGGATACTGCATGCCTGTCCTGTGCAGTTCTAGGAGGTCCACCCTCCCAGGCTTTGCCTCCCCTCTTTGGGGAGGAGTAAGTTTATTGCTTACTGTCTGAGGCGCCCCTACCGGGGAATGCCGACGGGGCTGCCCAGGCAATTTTTAAATGGCCAGAGTGCTCACCTCTCGAGCGCTGGCTTTTAACCCCACTTGCTCGACCCGATCTTGGGTCACATCTTACTTGTGGGAGTAAGATAAAACTGGCCTTGTGCCTAACTCCGCGAGGAGTAAATAAATATTGGTCATCTCATCTTGGCTAAGATCAAAGTGTAGTATCTGTTCCGATGGATACTGCATGCCTGTCCTGTGCAGTTCTAGGAGGTCCACCCTCCCAGGCTTCGCCTCCCCTCTTTGGGGAGGAGTAAGTTTATTGCTTACTGTCTGAGGCGCCCCTACCGGGGAATGCCGACGGGGCTGCCCAGGCAATTTTTAAATGGCCAGAGTGCTCACCTCTTGAGCGCTGGCTTTTAACCCCACTTGCTCGACCCGATCTTGGGTCACATCTTACTTGTGGGAGTAAGATAAAACTGGCCTTGTGCCTAACTCCGCGAGGAGTAAATAAACATTGGTCATCAAGCCCTTGATCTTGGGCAGACATTATCATCCTCTCCTTTGTACTCCACATTGTAATAGTAGACCCCCCGTTACAATACAGTAACTTTACTTTCAGTGAAATTAATTTGGCATAAAACGTTGCACTTTTAATATGATTAATTTATCAGCTCAGCAATATAAAGTAGAATTCTTAGTTTATTCTTTCAAATTTACAAAAATAAAATTTCAATAGTGGTATGTAAGTATCATGGCCTCTGTTCAGTCAAAGATTGGAATAATCCATTCTAAAAAAAAGGGAATACCACCAGATGTAGTAATATTATTTAATCCGTAGTTGAAGAGGAAAAGTTATAAAAGGAGGCGGCGATGTCCTTTTAGCGATGTTTCAGTCACGAAATGAAATAACAAAAAAAAAAGTCTGCTTACAACAATGACGAAAAGGGGTTATTCAAAAAGGTTACCTATACCGTTTTGTATAGGTGGAAGAAAGTTGGACAGTGTCCGAGAGAGGAAGAGGAAAGTAGGAAGTTCTTAGAGCTGTCAGAGGTCTGTCAGCAACTATCTTTAGGTGAAGATAGGAGTTGCTGGCACGTACAGTTGACAGGGGTAGGAGAGAAGAGAGAAGAGAAAGAGAGGGAGGGAAAGAGAGAGAGAGAAACAGAGAGAAAGAGAGAGAGAGAGAGAGAGAGAGAGAAAGAGAGAGAGAGAGAGAGAGAAAGAGAGAGAGAGAGAGAGAGAGAGAGAGAAAGAGAGAGAGAGAGAGAGAAAGAGAGAGAAAGAGAGAGAGAGAGAGAGAGAGAGAGAAAGAAGGAGAGAGAAATTAAACCTCATAATAATGACGTATCTAATATAGAATCTGTAAAGAAGACACAAAATGAAATAACAAAACCTCTTTATTACAACGAAGAAAAGGGTTTATTCAAAAAGGTTACCTATACCGTTTAGTATAGGGGGATGAAAGTTGGACAGTGTCCGGGAGAGGAAGACGAAAGTAGTGAGTTCTTAGAGCTGCCGGAGGTCTGTCAGCAATTATCTTCAGGCGAAGATAGTAGGTGCTGTGAGTGTCCAGTGGAGGCAGGAGATGTTTCCTCTTTGCTTGCAGGAGTCTCTGAGGCGATCCGTCTTGCTTGGTGCCAGGAGACCATCTGGCGATCGTCTTCAATCTCCTAATGGGGTTGAAGTAGTCCCTTAGGGAACTAATGATATCAATGCGCCCTGTGAGCTGATTGGCCAACATTTGGCTGGCCAAACCACCTCACAGGGACACTGATATGCATTACAAATTAAAGCTCATTTATGACTGCTACAAAGTGAGAGAAAGAGAGATATTTATTTACTCCTCGCTAGGAGTTAGGCACAAGGCCAGTTTTATCTTACTCCCACAAGTAAGATGTGACCCAAGATCGGGTCGAGCAAGTGGGGTTAAAAGCCAGCGCTCGAGAGGTGAGCACTCTGGCCATTTAAAAATTGGCTGGGCAGCCCCGTCGGCATTCCCCGGTAGGGGCGCCTCAGACAGTAAGCAATAAACTTACTCCTCCCCAAAGAGGGGAGGCGAAGCCTGGGAGGGTGGACCTCCTAGAACTGCACAGGACAGGCGTGCAGTATCCATCGGAACAGATACTACACTTTGATCTTAGCCAAAAGGCCGAGGTAGAAAAAGGCTAATTTGGATTTTGTCTTTATTTTTTTAATACTTAACTGGCTTTTCAAACTCACTTCCATGTAAACAATCTAACAGGTGATCTAACAGGAATCAGTGCGTCAACGGGATTATGTCGTATGTAAGCTGAAGTAACAATAATAGTGTTATCATTTTAAACCTTCTGACATATCTCAATGGTGATTCATGTCAAAATAAAAAAAAACATCATCATTAGCCTCCCTCCTTAAGTCTAACCTTTCCTCATCGTGGTAGGGATGCTGGCAATGCGGTAGTATCAGAGTTAGTCGGCTAACATGGCTCTGGTTAAAATCCAGGAAGAGTCGGCATCAGGATCCGTTGTCTTCTGGTCATCTCTGCCTATGCATGTGGTAAGCAAAGACAGGTCAGATATGAAACCACAAATCAATGGAGCAAGTGACAACGTTGCTTCTTTGTCATTCCTTTGTGCGTTCTAGGTCAAACATTCCCCGACTTTGCATGCAACTACTGAGCCTTACTGTTCACTGTGTCGGGGGTTAAAGTCTGAAATCTTGCAGGTTCATAAATAGCTGCGACCAACAAGGAAGAGGACTTCATGCAGACCAGACAACCCTGAGGCACAATCTTTGTGAGCTCTATGCAGAAGGCTGACTTGCTTAACAACAACAACAACAATCAGCAGCAGTTACGGTTGATAAGCTGGTTATGCTGCTGCTGATTTAAAACCGTCCCCAGACTTGTAGTATTATACGAGATGCCCCGTGACCCATTGGATAACCCAGGGGTCTTTGATCTAAAAGTTGTGCTATTTTTCATACCGCGTCAAGGATACGTCCACGACAATCAGCCCGACAGATTCTGGTCAGTTTTAACTAGGTAGGCTTTTTTCTGTCGGACTGAGGTAGGGTTCTGTTCAGTTCTAGGAGGTCCACCCTCCCAGGCTTTACCTTCCATCTTTGAAAAGGGATTATTTTATTGCTAATCGCCTGAAGCACCCCTACTGGGGAATACTGATGGGGCTGTCCAGGCATTTTTTGAGAGCTAGAGTGCTCCGCTTCTGGAGCACCGGCTTTTCCTTCAAACCCACCTTCTGATCTTGTGTCACATCTTCCTGCGGTGGGAGGGAAGTAAATACGAGTTCCATCAACCAGTCTAGTTGTCAAAAGCTACCATTAATTTTTTATAGTATCGTCCGTTTTCAAGTCATATATATATATATATATATATATATTTTAAATTCCCGAAACAGTTTTTCATGGTAAACAACTGATGATCCCTTAAATAATGTTAGAAGCAAACTAATATAATAACTGTAAAAACTAAATTGACTTACATGAGTGATTTTCCACTGAACGACTTGGGACTTAAGGGGTTTTTTTTGGATTAAAAAATTTGGGGGGGGGGGGGGGAGTTAATTTTTTTTTTTTAGTTTTAATGGTTGAGAAACTTCCGAGACTATATATATATTTGATAATAATCATTCATTTTTTTTATGTGCTCTTCCTCCATCTCTCTCCCTTTCCTCCCACTACTTCTCTTTAATTATGTCATGACGTCATAAAGGATCTCTTCCCACCCCTCCCTCTATGGTGTAATTGATAACAGTCTTTTTATGACATCATCTAGTGTGAATAGTTGTATGTATATATATATATATATATTAGATAGATAGATAAGTAGATAGATATCTACAATCTCTTCTCCGATACGTCAGATGAAAACTGACAAATATTAAAAGACCGAATCTAAAACAAAAAATTAAATAAAATCAAAATTAAAAAGTTCTGCAAAAAATATCAAACGGAATATTTCGGGGATTAATCGATAAATTTGATCCGAAAGATCTCAAAAAACATGACATGTTTTTGAGTGTAAAGGAACTTTTGAAGACGATCTGCAAAAAAATCTTTCAATTGGCTATTGTTACAAATGTAAAAACGAAATCTGCAGATTTCAGAAGAAGGTTCTTTGAATTACAGAAGAACTAGCAGGGACACCCAGCATTGCCCGGGAACATAGATAACAAGCCGCGCGTGTGTGGTCCCCTCTGTATGTGACTCGATGTGGCGAGTGTAAAATGCAATAAATTTGGGCAATTTGGTGTATTTCTGACCCCCCTTTGACCCCCTGGGGACGCGAACCAGAATTTTCTGCGGTCAAGGATGCTCATTTTATATCCAGAACAATTGCCTCTACATTTTAGCCAAGTTTCAGAAAAATTGAATGGATGGATCAAACGTTATGGGAGAAAAGGGTCATTTTTTACCATTTCGGGGCTTCTTGACCCCCTGGGGGGGGTCTAACCAGATGTTTTCCAAGGTCAGCGATACTTATTTTCTATTAGGAACAATTTCCTCCACATTTTGACCAAGTTTCAGAGAAATTGAATGGATGGATGAAAAGTTATGGGGCAAAAAATATCGTTTTTTGCCATTTCGGGGCCTTTTGACCCCCTGGGGGGCTAACCAGATTTTTTTTCAAAAATTGGAGAATGTCACTTTCTAACCTGACCAAAGTTACAACTTCATGCAAAATTTCAGAGAAATTCAATGGATGGTTGCGGAGAAAAATCCGGACGGACATGCCTCAAAACATAAGTCCCCCGATTTTATAAATCGGGGGACCAATAAAATAAAAGAGCTTAAAAAAGCGTGGGTAACAAACACGATCCACAAAATTTCAGCAATATAACTAGACCCTCTGGTTCGAGACAGTTTGTCTAGTATATACAGTACGGACCTATTAAGCGAACTATAGAATCAGGATACGTCATCAGTTTATGGGTTAAGTACAAAACTGCGTAAAACCGAGTTCAATTATTTTCATTTCATTGCTTTTAAATTTCCCAAAAATAAAGTTATAAAGAGCTTGTTTCAAACCCTTAAATACTTTATTTTTTTATGTTGGTTTGAAAAAAAATATCAAAGATACTGATCATCTATTTAGCGGGTGTGCTGATGCAACATCATACAAGTACCTAATCACACTTGCCAACAGGCTCGTTACAGGTGTGAAACAGTTTATTTAACCCTTAAATACTTTTTTTTTTTATGTTGGTTTGAAAAAAAATTTTAATATCAAAGATACTGATCATCTATTTAGCGGGTGTGCTGATGCAACATCATACTAGTACCTACTCACACTTGCCAACAGGATTGTTATAGATGTGAAACTAGTTGCAGTTTGACACATTTTCGTCGAATATTATATTAAACAGACATTTTGTTGGAATGTGTCATATTTGAAACAAAAAGCATTTGAGGGTTAAAAATTACATTATCGAATTGGGAAAATATAGACATCTTTAACTTAAGAAATAAACTGTCGGGTCTCTGCACGTACAACTTTTCTTTTTATTGCCTATTTCGTTTTCGTTTTGTCAAGTGTTGGATTTTGCTGCATCATCCTGTATATATATATATATATATATATATATATATAGATATATAATTATTAATGACAATATATGTATTAGCATATACTATCAGTGCCCTTTTACTTTGCAGTCTCCTTAAAAGATTCAGCTCGATGATTGTCAATTAGTGACAACAGAGCAAATATAAGTCAGGTTCATATTATATTCCAATAAAAATTCAAAATGGCGTATTAGTGGGTTCGCCCACGTGTGAGTTTGCTCTTTTCTTTGTTTTTTTTTTTGTTTGGTTTCACCCAAAAATGAACCACTGTACAAACTCTGTATAGTGTAGGTTTTTTCAAGACACTTTAATCCAAGAACTTTTTACTCTGTGAATTTTTCTGATGATTTTGTAATGTTGCAGAGACGATATTGACATAAAAATGTTGTTTGGCACAAGACAAATGAAACGGACCGTAAAAAATATATCTCACAAAAATATTATGTTTTTATGAAATGTGAAAAAATAATAAAATAAAAATAATAAAATAAAAACATGGTTACTGAAATATAATATGAATCTGACATATGTATATGTGTATATATATATATATGAATTTTTTAGATGAGGATTGATAATTTGTATAATTTTGGTTATTCGTACTACATTTCTCATCTTGAGTGTTATCATCACAACGTTTCGGCCGCTCTAACCTCCGGCCTTTTTCAGGTGTATCTCTTTGAACTCGGGAATATGTTTTATCTCTGATGGGGAGCTATTTATTTAGCTTACTCTCCTACATACACAAAAAATTCACACTGTAAAGATTGTATCTTAAATATCTATGGATGACTAAAAAAGAAAAAAAAATGAATTATTAAAAATAAGAATGCCATACAATGCATTTTAAATTCATTAATTATTTTTTCAATTAAATTTTCGAAGATATACTTCATCGTCTTGGCCTTTTGGCTAAGATCAAAGTGTAGTATCTGTTCCGATGGATACTGCACGCCTGTCCTGTGCAGTTCTAGGAGGTCCACCCTCCCAGGCTTTGCCTCCCCTCTTTGGGGAGGAGTAAGTTTATTGCTTACTGTCTGAGGCGCCCCTACCGGGGAATGCCGACGGGGCTGCCCAGGCAATTTTTAAATGGCCAGAGTGCTCACCTCTCGAGCGCTGGCTTTTCAAACCCCACTTTCTCGACCCGATCTTGGGTCACATCTTACTTGTGGGAGTAAGATAAAACTGGCCTTGTGCCTAACTCCTGGGGAGGAGTAAATAAAAACTTCATCATCGCTTCTCGGCCTTTTGGCTAAGATCAAAGTGTAGTATCTGTTCCGATGGATACTGCACGCTTGTCCTGTGCAGTTCTAGGGGGTGCACCCTCACAGGCTTCGCCTCCCCTCTTTGGGGAGGAGTAAGTTTATTGCTTACTGTCTGAGGCGCCCCTACCGGGGAATGCCGACGGGGCTGCCCAGGCAATTTTTAAATGGCCAGAGTGCTCACCTCTCGAGCGCTGGCTTTTAACCCCACTTGCTCGACCCGAGCTTGGGTCACATCTTACTTGTGGGAGTAAGATAAAACTGGCCTTGTGCCTAACTCCTAGCGAAGGAGTAAATAAATATACTTCATCATCCAAATTAAAAAAAAAAAAAGAAAAAGATATATAAAATACCTTCCTTTTTTTTCTCATCGTTTGTTTTTTGTGTTTTCAATTCGTCTGTTGTTGAAACGAATGTGGGATGAGGGTCTCTTAGGTCAAGAACGTGGCACGTGGTGGTGCAAATTGAATTAGAAATGGTATTCTTGTTTAGAAAGCATTGTTTTTATGGTAATATGAATTATTAAAAATAAGAACGCCATACAATGCATTTTAAATTTATTAATTTTTTCAATTTTTCAAGATATACTTCATCATCAGAATTTAAAAAAAAAAAAAGATATATAAAATGCTTTCCTTTTTTTTTCTCATCGTTTTTTTTTGGGTGTGTTTTCAATACGTCTCACCCCTATTAGAAAGCATTGTTTTTATGGTAATATGAATTATTAAAAATAAGAACGCCATACTATGCATTTTAAATTTATTAAAAAATAGTTTTCTTAAATATCTATGGATGGCTAAAAAATAAAAAAAAATAGTTTTCTTAAATATCTATGGATGGCTAAAAAATAAAAAAAAATAGCTTTCTTAAATATCTATGGATGGCTAAAAAAGAAAAAAAATAGTTTTCTTGCTCTCCTTCAGATATGAACATTTTAGACAACTAATCAGTGTTAACAGCAAGTAATGGTCTTCCATAGATTCTGTGATGTCAAACGAATAAACCAATAGAGTTTTAAAAAGCGTGTGTAACAAACAAGATCCACAAAATTTTAGCAGTATATTAGACCCCCCCCCCCTCGGATTTAGATGGTTCATCTAGTACAGGGGCGGGCAACCTCCGGCCCACGGGCCACATCCGGCCTACGAAGGCTTAGCGTCTGGCCCACCACCCTGCTATGCTTTATTATTGCAATCCGGCCCGCGGACCTTCCAGTAAATACTTTCAATTAAACTTTACAGTGGGATAAAAATGTATAAATATCAGCGAGCGATGATGCATGTATATTTCATTTTTCTTTAACTATTAATTTCAAATCCTTGAAAAAAGAAAGAGAGAGGCAAAGATTAAACGAGAGACGAGGAAAGGGCATGAAACATAGAACTTATGTGAGGTGTGTCAAAACGAATGCTGGATCAACTTGCTACTTCCCCCATTTCTTTTTTTTATGATTCCAAAATGGCTCTTAGTTGGCGCCTTTTATAACATCATATACAGAAGTCTCTTGAGAAAAAATATCAGATTTGTAGGGTTTTCAATGCAATTTTTGTACAATTTATTCATGTAAACAAAATATAGTAATTCTGAGATTTCGTTTTTCACTCCGGCCCACGATCTCCTTCCAAAAGTCTCATCTGGCCCTCACTCTGAAAAGGCTGCCCGCCCCTGATCTAGTATATACAGTCACTGTTTATATAGACGACCCGTGTTTCGATGGATGCTGCTATCCTTTTGTTATTTCATAATTTCTTACATCATAAAAGATTTCCCCTGTTAATCTATTCTAATGACCTCTCCTGAATACTTTCCTTGACGGTGAGACGGTTTCCGGACGGAAGTTGTGAGGTCGCCATTATTATGTTTCTGAATTTTTTAGATGATGATCGATAATTTGTATAATCGGATAAAGTCATAAGTAAAATTCAGTTCTAGGTGACAGTCATCTGAAGGTTGAAGGTTCAATCCTCAGTGCACGTCCCATTTTTGGCAGGCTTTAGAAGAAATAGGTGCAAAACAGTGAGACCGTCACAAACCTTCGACGGATGAAGACTTCTTTAGCCAAGTTTCGATCGGATGTCTTCAGACATTATTTATGGAGCGTGTTGACTGAAAGAGACAACAGCTTTTGAACCAAGGACTTGTTTATGAAGCAAGCAGATCTCACAACCTTCTGGCCGATGTAACCTCCGACCTTTTTGTTGAACTCAGGAATATTTTTGTTGAACTCAGGAATCTGCACAGAATTTCGAACGTAACCCTTTATTTAATCCACGGGGGTAGCATGCCCTTGTTCCATCAGCCATAACCGTGGAGAAGTCTTCAGACCTGTGGCGTAACGGATAAAGTACTAAGTAAAATTCAGTTCTCGGTGTTACTTAGTACTTTATCCGTTACGCCACGGATGCAGTCTTCTGAACGTTGAAAGTTCAATCCTTAGTGCGGGCGATACAAGGAATTACGAATTACTAGAGACTTTTACCCGGTCATGGCTGACGGAACGAGAGCATGTTATCCCTGTGGGTTCCATTCGAAATTCCATGCAGATTCCCGAATTCGACAGAAAGATTCCAGAGTTCGACAGAAAGATTCCAGAGTTCGACAGAAAGATTCCAGAGTTCGACAGAAAGATTCCAGAGTTCGACAGAAAGATTCCCGAATTCGACAGAAAGATTCCAGAGTTCGACAGAAAGATTCCAGAGTTCGACAGAAAGATTCCAGAGTTCGACAGAAAGATTCCCGAGTTCGACAGAAAGATTCCAGAGTTCGACAAGATACACCTGAAGAAGTTCGGAGGTTACATCGGCCGAAACGTTGTGGTGATAACACTCTAAATGAGAACAGTAGTCTGAATAATCCAAATTATACATTTTAATGAGCACGTCCCATCAGGAATCTGCACAGAATTTCGAACGGAACCCTTTAATGCATGGGGATAGCTCTTGTTCCATCAGCCATGACCGTGGAGAAGTCTTCAGACCTGTGGCATAATGGATAAAGTTCTAAGTAAAATTCAGTTCTAGGTGACAGTCTTCTGAAGGTTGAAGGTTCAATCCTCAGTGCGGGCGATACAAGGAATTACGAATTACTGAAGACTTTTACCCGGTTATGGCTGACGGAACCAGAGCATGCTACTCCTGTGGATTAAATAACAGGTTTTTGTTCGAAATTCCGTGCAGATTCCTGAGTTCGACAAAGATTTCCGAGTTCAACAAGATACACCTGAAGAAAATCGGAAGTTACATCGGCCGAAACGTTGTGAGAATAACGCTACAGATTCCAGACTTTGACAAGATAAACCTGAAGAAAGTCGGAAGTTACATCGGCCGAAACGTTGTGAGAATAACGCTACAGATTCCAGACTTTGACAAGATAAACCTGAAGAAAGTCGGAGGTTACATCGGTCGAAACGTTGTGAGAATAACGCTACAGATTCCAGACTTTGACAAGATAAACCTGAAGAAAGTCGGAGGTTACATCGGCCGAAACGTTGTGAGAATAACGCTACAGATTCCAGACTTTGACAAGATAAACCTGAAGAAAGTCGGAGGTTACATCGGCCGAAACGTTGTGAGAATAACGCTACAGATTCCAGACTTTGACAAGATAAACCTGAAGAAAGTCGGAGGTTACATCGGCCGAAACGTTGTGAGAATAACGCTACAGATTCCAGACTTTGACAAGATAAACCTGAAGAAAATCGGAGGTTACATCGGCCGAAACGTTGTGAGAATAACGCTACAGATTCCAGACTTTGACAAGATAAACCTGAAGAAAGTCGGAGGTTACATCGGTCGAAACGTTGTGAGAATAACGCTACAGATTCCAGACTTTGACAAGATAAACCTGAAGAAAGTCGGAGGTTACATCGGCCGAAACGTTGTGAGAATAACGCTACAGATTCCAGACTTTGACAAGATAAACCTGAAGAAAGTCGGAGGTTACATTGGTCGAAACGTTGTGAGAATAACGCTACAGATTCCAGACTTTAACAAGATAAACCTGAAGAAAGTCGGAGGTTACATCGGTCGAAACGTTGTGAGAATAACGCTACAGATTCCAGACTTTGACAAGATAAACCTGAAGAAAGTCGGAGGTTACATCGGTCGAAACGTTGTGAAAATAACGCTACAGATTCCAGAATTTGACAAGATAAACCTGAAGAAAGTCGGAGGTTACATCGGTCGAAACGTTGTGAGAATAACGCTACAGATTTCAGACTTTGACAAGATAAACCTGAAGAAAGTCGGAGGTTACATCGGTCGAAACGTTGTGAGAATAACGTTACAGATTCCAGACTTTAACAAGATAAACCTGAAGAAAGTCGGAGGTTACATCGGTCGAAACGTTGTGAGAATAACGCTACAGATTCCAGAATTTGACAAGATAAACCTGAAGAAAGTCGGAGGTTACATCGGTCGAAACGTTGTGAGAATAACGCTACAGATTCCAGACTTTGACAAGATAAACCTGAAGAAAGTCGGAGGTTACATCGGTCGAAACGTTGTGAGAATAACGCTACAGATTCCAGACTTTGACAAGATAAACCTGAAGAAAGTCGGAGGTTACATCAGTCGAAACGTTGTGAGAATAACGCTACAGATTCCAGACTTTGACAAGATAAACCTGAAGAAAGTCGGAGGTTACATCGGTCGAAACGTTGTGAGAATAACGCTACAGATTCCAGACTTTGACAAGATAAACCTGAAGAAAGTCGGAGGTTACATCGGTCGAAACGTTGTGAGAATAACGCTACAGATTCCAGACTTTGACAAGATAAACCTGAAGAAAGTCGGAGGTTACATCGGTCGAAACGTTGTGAGAATAACGCTACAGATTCCAGACTTTGACAAGATACACCTGAAGAAAATCGGAGGTTACATCGGCCGAAACGTTGTGAGAATAACGCTACAGATTCCAGACTTTGACAAGATAAACCTGAAGAAAGTCGGAGGTTACATCGGTCGAAACGTTGTGAGAATAACGCTATAGATTCTAGAATTTGACAAGATAAACCTGAAGAAAGTCGGAGGTTACATCGGTCGAAACGTTGTGAGAATAACGCTACAGATTCCAGACTTTGACAAGATAAACCTGAAGAAAGTCGGAGGTTACATCGGTCGAAACGTTGTGAAAATAACGCTACAGATTCCAGAATTTGACAAGATAAACCTGAAGAAAGTCAGAGGTTACATCGGTCGAAACGTTGTGAGAATAACGCTACAGATTCCAGACTTTGACAAGATAAACCTGAAGAAAGTCGGAGGTTACATCGGTCGAAACGTTGTGAAAATAACGCTACAGATTCCAGAATTTGACAAGATAAACCTGAAGAAAGTCGGAGGTTACATCGGTCGAAACGTTGTGAGAATAACGCTACAGATTCCAGAATTTGACAAGATAAACCTGAAGAAAGTCGGAGGTTACATCGGTCGAAACGTTGTGAGAATAACGCTACAGATTCCAGACTTTGACAAGATAAACCTGAAGAAAGTCGGAGGTTACATCGGTCGAAACGTTGTGAGAATAACGCTACAGATTCCAGACTTTGACAAGATACACCTGAAGAAAATCGGAGGTTACATCGGCCGAAACGTTGTGAGAATAACGCTACAGATTCCAGACTTTGACAAGATAAACCTGAAGAAAGTCGGAGGTTACATCGGTCGAAACGTTGTGAGAATAACGCTACAGATTCCAGACTTTGACAAGATAAACCTGAAGAAAGTCGGAGGTTACATCGGTCGAAACGTTGTGAGAATAACGCTACAGATTCCAGAATTTGACAAGATAAACCTGAAGAAAGTCGGAGGTTACATCGGTCGAAACGTTGTGAGAATAACGCTACAGATTCCAGACTTTGACAAAATAAACCTGAAGAAAGTCGGAGGTTACATCGGTCGAAACGTTGTGAGAATAACGCTACAGATTCCAGACTTTGACAAGATAAACCTGAAGAAAGTCGGAGGTTACATCAGTCGAAACGTTGTGAGAATAACGCTACAGATTCCAGAATTTGACAAGATAAACCTGAAGAAAGTCGGAGGTTACATCGGTCGAAACGTTGTGAGAATAACGCTACAGATTCCAGACTTTGACAAGATAAACCTGAAGTCGGAGGTTACATCGGTCGAAACGTTGTGAGAATAACGCTACAGATTCCAGACTTTGACAAGATAAACCTGAAGAAAGTCGGAGGTTACATCGGTCGAAACGTTGTGAGAATAACGCTACAGATTCCAGACTTTGACAAGATACACCTGAAGAAAATCGGAGGTTACATCGGCCGAAACGTTGTGAGAATAACGCTACAGATTCCACAATTTGACAAGATACACCTGAAGAAAGTCGGAGGTTACATCGGTCGAAACGTTGTGAGAATAACGCTACAGATTCCAGACTTTGACAAGATAAACCTGAAGAAAGTCGGAGGTTACATCAGTCGAAACGTTGTGAGAATAACGCTACAGATTCCAGAATTTGACAAGATAAACCTGAAGAAAGTCGGAGGTTACATCGGTCGAAACGTTGTGAGAATAACGCTACAGATTCCAGACTTTGACAAAATAAACCTGAAGAAAGTCGGAGGTTACATCGGTCGAAACGTTGTGAGAATAACGCTACAGATTCCAGACTTTGACAAGATAAACCTGAAGAAAGTCGGAGGTTACATCAGTCGAAACGTTGTGAGAATAACGCTACAGATTCCAGAATTTGACAAGATAAACCTGAAGAAAGTCGGAGGTTACATCGGTCGAAACGTTGTGAGAATAACGCTACAGATTCCAGACTTTGACAAGATAAACCTGAAGTCGGAGGTTACATCGGTCGAAACGTTGTGAGAATAACGCTACAGATTCCAGACTTTGACAAGATAAACCTGAAGAAAGTCGGAGGTTACATCGGTCGAAACGTTGTGAGAATAACGCTACAGATTCCAGACTTTGACAAGATACACCTGAAGAAAATCGGAGGTTACATCGGCCGAAACGTTGTGAGAATAACGCTACAGATTCCACAATTTGACAAGATACACCTGAAGAAAGTCGGAGGTTACATCGGTCGAAACGTTGTGAGAATAACGCTACAGATTCCAGACTTTGACAAGATAAACCTGAAGAAAGTCGGAGGTTACATCAGTCGAAACGTTGTGAGAATAACGCTACAGATTCCAGAATTTGACAAGATAAACCTGAAGAAAGTCGGAGGTTACATCGGTCGAAACGTTGTGAGAATAACGCTACAGATTCCAGACTTTGACAAGATAAACCTGAAGAAAGTCGGAGGTTACATCGGTCGAAACGTTGTGAGAATAACGCTACAGATTCCAGACTTTGACAAGATAAACCTGAAGAAAGTCGGAGGTTACATCGGTCGAAACGTTGTGAGAATAACGCTACAGATTCCAGACTTTGACAAGATACACCTGAAGAAAATCGGAGGTTACATCGGCCGAAACGTTGTGAGAATAACGCTACAGATTCCAGACTTTGACAAGATACACCTGAAGAAAGTCGGAGGTTACATCGGTCGAAACGTTGTGAGAATAACGCTACAGATTCCAGACTTTGACAAGATAAACCTGAAGAAAGTCGGAGGTTACATCGGCCGAAACGTTGTGAGAATAATACAGAAGATGAGAACAGTAGTCCGAATAATCCAAATTATACAAGTAACCATTATTATATATAGAGAAGCACAAATAAAATATTCTCTTTGTATCCGATGTCTCCCACCTGTTATAATGGATGACATCATCCAGTGTGCATGGAGACAAACAAACATACAAGATAACAAACAAACTCCAGAGTTTTAATAGTATATAGATATTCTATCTATGTATATACGACTAAGAAATGATAAAGATAGGTAGTTAGAAATATTTGTTTATTATGGATTATAGGACACTCATTGCTTGCAATAGTTAGTATGTATAAATGTTTTATTTTGTTGGGAGGGGATGGATAATTCGGTGTATTCGACACATTTGTATATTTGGCATGGTTTACTGTGAGTTGCTTCCTTGTGCTGCCGGCCTCTGGAACGCTATCCCTGCTCCCTGTTTCCCCGTCTATATTGACATGCAGAAATTTAAAACTAATGTAAACAGACATCTCGTTGCACACCTCACAACTCAGGATGACCCCCAAAACTTACTTCCTAATTTTCAATAGTCCTTTACGTCTACAGTGGCGTCCTGCCTTGTTTGGGGGGGGGGGGGGGGGGGTGAACTATGATAAAAATTTTTAAAAAATAAAATAAAAATATGTAGCATCCGAAGGAGGAGTTTTTTTTTTTTAAACCTTAGTAATTAACTAGATAAGCAAATTAGTAAAATAAAACTAGTAATCAAGGGAGGCGCAAGAGCACTCTATCCCTTAATAGACTTCAAAAACGGCCTATGCTAGAAATCTCATTTCTTTGATCAATCATAACTCAAAAACCAATAAACCAAATTAGTTAAAACTTTGCACAAAATTTTTATTTGATAGGTTCTATAAGTGTGTAGAATTTCAGCATCATTAGTCAAGGCAACCCAGAGATCCAGAAAGTTCAATCATAAAATCATGTTATCTGTGTGTACGTACGTACGTATATACATACGTATGTGCCACCCTGTATCTCATCAACTATTTGATGGATTCAGCTGATTTTTGGCAGAGATAGAGGTTCTAGGATCTAGTTGATGGCATTTTAATTTCAGTTTACCATATACCTTAGTTTTCCAGAAAATTCCAAAAAACCTTATGAGAAGGCATTGTATTGAGGCATAGCCTTTACAAAAGTAGTGACATTCCATGAAAAATGCCAGTATACTGAAATCATATGCCCTTAATAGGGTTAAGATGAAAATTCATATACACTAAATGTACAAAAGCAAGGAAATTCCCAAATTTTTACACTTTTATTGTCATTAAGGGTATGCGAGTGCAACAGGGCTATGTATTTTACTGGTAGGAATTTTTCTTCAGCGCACCTCACACACTTCATCCACTCATGCATAGAGATTTATACTGTAATGATGTGATAATGAAATGGTTTGGTTGATATGTAGTCATACCCTTAATGACAATAAAAGTGTAAAAATTTGGGAATTTCCTTGCTTTTGTACATTTAGTGTATATGAATTTTCATCTTAACCCTATTAAGGGCATATGATTTCAGTATACTGGCATTTTTCATGGAATTTTGTTAGACTTTCTCAAATTAAATTAGGGACAATCTCTCAGTGTTTATATGTGCGCTACAACCGGAAGTGGTAAATTACAAACAGATAATCTGAATCTAGACTAGCTGAAAATATATAGGACCGATAAAATATAAATAATTGGTTGAATATTTTAATAAATAATTTTAGCAAATTTATAAACCGTCTTACTTTTTTTGTTTTAAAAAATTTTTTTTTATGGAAATCGCACCAGACAAGGCATAAAGCCACTTGATGTAAGGAGCTAACAAAAACGAAGGATGATTATCGCAAAGACCTGAGTCTTGAAAAGACCAAGGCTATCGGTAAGAAGAAAACAGTCAGCAGGAAGAGAGTTCCACAAGTCTGCAGTTCTTGGACAGAAGCTACTGGAATAGGAAGCTGAATTACAATGAGGTATAAAAAAAAGCGAATTGATGGAGACAACTAGACCAACGAATCAAACGAGCTGCAACAAAAGAAGCAGGGGATAGATCACATAATTCTGAAGAACACATGTCATAATAGTACTTATAGAAAAGACTGAGACTAGCAACGTCCTGTCTGTGAAAGAAAGGGTGTAAAGAAATGATGGAATCAATCAAATTACAGATACGTTTCTGCACCTTATCAAGAACCCTGAAATGAGACAGATTTACCAGCCCAAATATGACAACAGTTGCAGTGATATATAGTTTAGCGATATAATATTTCCAATTTTAATTTCATTTCATCCTTTACATATATGTATTGAAATCTATAAACGATATCGGTTCTCTTTAGTTTCATCATTAAACAAATGTCACTTTACTCATTTCTATTTAATAGCGTCCTGTCCATTATATACATCAATAATATTCTTAAATCAGTCCGTCTAAAATGTAGATTAGTCGATAAACACATGTACTATATAAACTCTAAAATAAAAAAATAATCGGTGTTTCTTTAGAAACGTGACCAAGATTTGAAAGGGGAGATAATTCAAACGATGAAATATGAAAAGGGCAGATAAGTCAAACTTTTTTGGGGGAGAGGAGGCGAAAAAAGGAGGGGGGGGGGTCAAATCTAACCCTAACATTTCAAAACCGGTTTATTTATTTGATGTTTGACTTATTTCAATAAATCGATTTCATTTTAACGTATCCTCAGAAGTTCTATTTTTTTAAATTTTTAATTCGATTACCCCCCCCCCCCCCAAAAAAAAGTTTGGATTAGCTGCCCCTTTCATATTTCGTCTTTTGAATTATCTGCCCCCTTCATAGTTCGTCGTTTGAATTATCTGCCCCTCTCATATTTCGTCTTTTGAATTATCTGCCCCCTTCATAGTTCGTCGTTTGAATTATATGCCCCTCTCATATTTCGTCGTTTGAATTATCTCCCCCTTTCATATATTGTCTCGGCCACGTTTCTAAAGAAGCACCAACTAATCTAATAAATTTAATTAAATTGAAAATATATATCTTTTTTTTCTCTTGCCCATAACATATAAATACATACTTTTTAAAAATAAATTTTAAATCTCTCTAGTTTTAAGGTATAAGTGTAAAAAAATTATAAGGATCTTTCTCTTACATTTAGGTCTGTTAAATAAGGGAGATAACTCAATCAGCTGTAATTAGAGGATTGTCGCCCTTACATTTGTTATTGAATTTCGTTTATTGTTACTGTTTAAGTAACAACTTAATGATCAAAACTTAGCCAGGGGCGGGCAACCTCCGGCCCGCGGGCCAGATGTGGCCCGCGAAGGCTTAGTGTCCGGCTCGCCACACTTCTATGCATTATTATTGCAATCCGGCCCAATGCAATTTTTGTACAATTTATTCATGTGAACAAAATATAGTAATTCTCAGATTTCGTTTTTCACTCCGGCCTGCGATCTCCTTCCAAAAGTCTCATCTGGCCCTCACTCTGAAAAGGTTGCCCACCCCTGGTTTAGAATCTTGATATTTTAAAATTATACAGGAATTTTTAAATAAAGGTTAGAAAATGTACCTTATTTTAAATAGTAACCAATTATGGTATTATAACCAACGTAATTGTTTAGAGAATAAGGGAATAAAAAAAAACTTCAAATGGAATACAAAATCTATATTTAACTCTGCACTTAGTTTCGTATTCAAGGGAAGTAAATATATACTCACAATATCAATGAAGTAAATTAGGCAATGAGAATCATCTTTGAGTTAATCTAAGTATTTTATAGATAAACAATAAGCATCAATTGCTAAAATAGAAGAATTAAACTAAATTAAAATTACTGGAATAGGTTGCGTGATTTTTGTTGCTATCTCTGATCTAGACGTTGGATGAGGGCCCTTAAAATAAATTTAAAATAGTGATTCAACTTTACTCCCCCCCCCCCGTGCCATAAATGATTTCTTCTTATAAAGGTAATTATTTTATTTAATTATTCATTATCTCAAAACCATCATAAAGTTTAGTCTTTTGAGTTAATTAGTTTATTGATCGTAGCTTTTATATAGATTCACCTATTTTATCCATTCATTTATTTTTATTATAATCTTTAAAAGACCTGAAGGCATTATTATTCTTAAAGTATCAGCCTATTTATTTGGTAATATATATTTTTTCCTGTAACTACAGTAACATTATTTTTTATTAGAAATTGGTAGTTTGCTGGAAGTAATAATAAAAGTTTTAAAAAGGTTGAAGGCAACAAGACAGCAAGAGTGTTAGGTTGTAATATTCCGGATGTAATATTCCGGTTGATCAACCGGAATATTACAAACTAACACTCTTACTGTCTTGTAAGTTCGTCTGGAAAAATAAACAAACCTTTTCGATCTATAACCGACTTATTTCGGTTTTGTTTTGTTTTTGTTCTTCACAGCTTAAAGCGATCCGGAACTTCGCAGTGCCTTTAACCTTTTTAAAACTTTTATTATTATTTTTTATATGCAATTGAGGATTTTAATAAATTCCTTAAATTATAAATTTTCATATTTATCTCTATTAAACGTCATGTGGTTTCGTATCTCTATACTTTGAATTTCTTTTTAATTTAACTCTATGTTGCATATCTTATATAATTATTATTTATATCATGGCTTTATTTTGTAAAGTAAAGTGGCTGCTCCGATGGGTATTAATATCTATGTTTTTCTTCGAGAGAAAATGTAATTAATGTGAGTTGTTTGTTTTTGTGGTTTCTTTGCTGTCTTACAATGTTTTTTTTTTCTGAAAGCAGACTTTGATTTTCTGAAGAGCCCATAATCGAAAGATCCAGAATTGATATACTAATTTTGATTGGTCGACTATAAGCAAAACCGTCAGTAAAATACGTATCTAAGTTTTGAATTGAAAAAAAAAAATGAACAGTAAAATGTATGCTCTGTTGTTTTATGGTGACAATCGCAAAAGTTTTTATGTTGAAAAGGTTGGTCTATGAAAAAATAGAAAGCATATGCAAACATATTTTTCCCCCCACACACATATATATATATATATATATATATGATCTGAAGTTAAGATCGGATTCTAACTCTACCTGATGAGATCTCAGTTTATAGTAACTGTTGATCTATAACATTGCCATGCCAGTGTCGCAGATTTTTGTACATGTTTGTGTAAATAAAATTATCATATATATATATATATATATATGTATATGTATACTTAGGCAGCAAGTCATTATCTAAGCAAGCGTTGTTGAACATCACGGAACTTTCGCGTTTGTATATCTTCCTCGTGAGGTTCTCGAACCGTCGAGCTATCTTTCTGGTTTCAGGTGGCAGTCCGTATAGTATTTCACCAATTGTTCTTAATTCGGCCATTTTTTTCGAGCGCTTTCGACTTTCTTAGTCGTCTTCAGGATTAGGTTTTTTAAAATAAGACTTGAGTTAATGTTTTATAGATATCGTTAAGGGCGAATGAAAGAAAAGAGATGATGTGTGGTTGAGTTCATTTTATTCTATCGTTTGTGTGTTTGGTTTTATTGTTTATTTATTTATTTATTTCATTAATTCTTATTTTTGCTATTATTTATTTATTTATTTATTATTTATTCCTATTATTACAATTATTATTTATTTATATATATATATATATATATATATATATATATATATATGAAGTATTTTATTTAAGTATACATTACAATGTCTGCAGGGTGTACCCGGGTTTCATCGATAAAGTTTTCGCCTCCTGAAAGGTGCTAACGAGTCCATCTTTTCCTATCAGCTGGATTTTGCCCCAGATCCAGCATGACCAGAATGATAAAACCCAACAAACACTTTTTACATACAATACTTTATATTAGCTCTTGTAGAACCTACAATAGAGCACTTTCTTGTTTTTTGTTCAACTTGTGATACATGCTATATAATTCATTGAATACATGCTAATAAACATTTTATTAAAATTGTATAGAAAAAGTTTCATTGCGTATGTGTGTGTGGGGGGGGACTTTTGCCAAGGAACACTGTTGGGAGTTGGATCTATCTTACCCCCTTGGATAGCCCTATCAGAGGTTTGTGCATCTGACAGCATTGTTCTCAAGGGTCAACGAAGCACACAAGTTCCATCATTATGTCGCGGTGTTGATCCGAAGCCAACGGTTGGATCAGCGGACGATAGCTGCAACTTATCCGTCTGCTCCAGTCATCTAAGATCTCCTTGCCATTGGATATAGCACATGGATTTGTGTATGAAGTTAGTGGTAACATAGCATACACTTAAAATAAACAAAAAAAACAAAAAAACATGCACTATCTTTTTCTGACCACCTGGGACAATCTGTCCTCATTGCGGAAGGATATGCAAGGCTAGGATCGGACTAGTCAGCCATCTCCGCACCCACCAAGGTATACCATCGGAACTAAAACATGACAGTCATCCTTACCGATGAGGGGGTAGCCATGATGATGGGGTGTGGAGATTGTACATCATAAATGTGGGGAACGTGAAGGGGGCTTACCTGCGAAACGTCCTCGTGTTTGTCTGTCCTGTGTGCTGCGGATGAAGGAAAAGAATTCAACATGGCGTCCGTGAACCTTTATTACGTACGGTTCACGTGGAGTCTCGCGAAGTCACATTGCACGCATGCAAATTAGGTGTGCCTCAGCCTAATTAAAGCGGGTCTCTTACCGTCTTCAACGAAATGGTGCGAAGTAAGTGCACGTGTGACGAACGTAGAGATCTGCTTTGGAAGCTGACAGAGGACTTTGTGATCTACGGACAGAGTGATTTGCGTTTTGTTGGACCTTCGTTATTACTTCAGGGAAAGGAGAAATTAACCCCCCCCCCCTCTCTCTTGCACCGGTTCTTGTGATACTCTTCTCAGAAATGACGACGAGAAATCACGATTAGTAAATCCATATGCAGCACTTTCCAAAATACAATTGTTAAGAACCTGAAATTTTAAAGAGCAAAACAATAACCCATTGAAGTTTTCTTTTTTTATTATTATTTATATTTATTAAATAAGAAATTTACATATTGAATCATGTCCTACTAATGGTTTCATGCCTCGCCACTTATCGATGACGTACCAATTTCCTCTTTGACGTGTTGCTTCTTTACTGTCCAACGATGAAAAACCGGTGTGTGGCCTCATTAGTTCACTTACCTGAAAATTTCCCACTAAAGACCGATATATAGCTGTAAATTAGCTAGTGGATTTGTTTACTTTTTTTTTTCGGGGGGGGGGGGGGGGGCTTTTTTGGAAGTTATCCTTATAAAGCCCCTGTTTGAATCTGGGAGTAGAAACGTTTTCGATTCAAAGCCAAAAATCAGGGAAACAACAAACAAAATTAATAAATAAAAAACAAGAAAAAGCAAACAAACTCCGAACATGTTGGTTGATCATTAATCTAGATGGTGTAATTCATCGGAGGGGATTTATTTTAATCTGAGGTTGCTTGTTCTGAGAGATGTTCTTGCAACCGGGTTGATAAATTTTCGATTCAATGTAAAAAAAAAAAAAACGATAAAGTAGTCGATTGTTGATCAAGGGCCATAACTATGGTTATTTTTATTTTTATTTTATTTTTTTTATTTTTTTATTTGAATTGAACGATGTTAAAGGGTTAATTTACAGCTATCTATCGGTCTTTAGCACAGATACCAGGAACGGTGGTTTGTTCTGAGAGATGTTCTTGCAACGAGGTTGATACATTTTCGCTTCAATATAAAAAAAAAAGAAAAAAGAAAACGGATAAAGAAGTCGATTGTTGATCAAAGGCCATAACTCTGGGTTTTTTTCTTTTTCTTTTATCTGAGTTGAACGATGTTAAAGAGCTAATTTACAGCTATCTATTGGTCTTTAGCACAGAGACCAGGAACGGTCAAGGAACTAACGAGGCCACACATGGGTTTGTCAACACGGGACAGTGAAAAAGCAACAGCTCGAAGTGAAAATTAGCACGTCATTAATAAGTACTAAGGCATGAAACCACTGGTATAACATAATCCAATATGTAAATGTTCTATTTAATAAATATATTTCGGCTCTTACCCCGATGATTGAACACTGTGGTCAATTTTTTTTACAAAAGAAATGTTTATATCATATACATATATGTCAAACCAACAATCCTCTTCTTCAAACATAGAATAACAAAGCACTGTTCATAGCCAATATACAAGCACATGCAATAAAAAGTTACATATGGTCAATGCTTGATAGATTCCATATAGCCAAAGAAATTATTTCTTACTTTTGAAATTAAATTAATGTCACTTGCAAACAAAAAGAACCGAGTCCTTTACAGGATTTGAGCTTATATCATAAACATAATCCACTTTAATATTAAGTTTAAAAACCCACATTTTTTTCATTCAGATTTTCTTCATAAACCGAGTGAATATTTTGTGTCATTACAGCTGCAGACGTAACTTTTTTTTTTAATTGATAAAACATTATATGCCTCAAATGTTATCATGTTTTAACAGCATTATATTATTAGAGATTATTACCACAACAATCATCCGTAGTGTTATTAGTTGGTGAAGCTAATTCGTCCCATTCATTTAGGGATTCTTCTCCATAAACTCAGTGAATATTTCGAGTAGTTACGGCTGAAGAATTACTTTTTTTAAACTCATAAAGTATCATATGCCTAAAATGCTCATTGGATGCTATCATGTTTTAAGGTTTTCAACAGTGATATTTTAATTAATTTTTCCTGTGAATGAAATTTTATCACGTTAAATGTGTCCAAAAACAGATGGTATATAAATATCAGTTACTTCCTTTAGACATTCCCACTTTCATTAAATTTCAGAGAGAATTGGAATCAGGTCAGAACTTATGGGAAGATCTGATATTAGTAAGATTTGTATCTTTAACTTTTAGTCACAACCTTTCACTCACCCTAATCCAAACAATCTTTCACTCACCCTAATCCAAACGACCTTTCACCCACCTAATCCAAACGACCTTTCACCCACCCTAATCCAAACCACCTTTCACTCACCCTAATCCAAACGACCTTTCACCCACCCTAATCCAAACGACCTTTCACCCACCCTAATCCAAACGACCTTTCACCCACCCTAATCCAAACGACCTTTCACTCACCCTAATCCAAACGACCTTTCACCCACCCTAATACTAACAACCTTTCACCCACCCTAATCCAAACAACCTTTCACCCACCCTAATCCAAACAACCTTTCACCCACCCTAATCCTAACAACCTTTCACCCACCCTAATCCTAACAACCTTTCACCCACCCTAATCCTAACAACCTTTCACCCACCCTAATACTAACAACCTGTCACTCACCCTAATCCTAACAACCTTTCACCCACCCTAATCCTAACTACCTTTCACCCACCCTAATCCTAACAACCTTTCACCCACCCTAATCCTAACTACCTTTCACCCACCCTAATCCTAACAACCTTTCACCCACCCTAATACTAACTACCTTTCACCCACCCTTATCCAAACAACCTTTCACCCACCCTAATACTAACAACCTTTCACCCACCCTAATCCAAACAACCTTTCACCCACCCTAATACTAACAACCTTTCACCCACCCTAATACTAACAACCTTTCACTCACAGTATTCTTTGCTTTTTTTCAGGGTCTTCAAAATTCAGTTCATTCCAAAGGAAATAAATTATCTTCTTTCTGTGGAGAATGGAATAAGAATATTCTGTTGAATTACAAGTCGAATAACTGAAAAAAAAAATGTGCAGTAAATTATCTACAAATTCAGAAATTTAAATTTTAGCCTCGAAGAATAAGACCAATCAGGATGTTCAGTTTGATGAAGAGATTCTTATAGTATCAATTAAAGAAAACCCTGCAGCATCAGTTGAAGAATTGGCAATGAAGCTTTCCTCAAACCATACAACTGCCCATCATCATCTTCAGCAACATAGAAAGGTGCATCAAGAATTTGTCACAAATCCTGATCGGTATTTATCTTCAAGAGCAAAATTTTGTAAACCATCTTCTTAACGTTTTTTTATTCAGGTTTTCTTCTCCATAAACTGAGTGAATATTTTGAGTCGATTCGGCTGCAAATTTATCTTTTTTAAACTCATCAAGTATCATCTGCCTCAAAGTGACATTTTAATTAAATATTCTTGTAAAATAAAATTTAATAATTTAAATGTGTCCGAATACATATAATTACGTTTTAAATCTTGCTAGTTCTAGCCACACTATTGAGTCATAGTGACGATGAAACATGTCTGTGGATAATCCCTTATTATTATTCTTTCTCTGAAGTCCATCTTTATCGCTTTCTCCCATGTTTTCCTTGGCCTTCTCTTGCCAACTCATCTGTTTTACATCTACTTACCCAAGAACTCTTAGCAATTCTTTCAACGTGAGTAAACGTAAAAGTCTCCTGTTCTGCGCACATCTCCCTATCCAGATTTAATCTTCCTCTGAGGTCCTCAGATCTAAGCTTGTCTTTAAGACTCACATTACACATCCATCGTATCATTCGCATATCATTTCGAATCTCACTTGTTCTAGCCACACTGATGAGTCATAGAGGATGATGAAACAATTATCTGCCGGTAAAAACATCATTAGACATTTTCATTTATTAATAAAATTAAAATCCGGAAAAGACTTATGGGATAAAGTACATTTTTTTGACATGTGAAGGTTGCCAACATATAAGATAGCGAAGGGGATGCCCAGATGGAGGGGTTTGAATAGCACCCTTAAGGGGGGAGCTAAAAGTCGAGGAAACCACGTGATTTTTGGCAGAGAGAGTTTCAGTCTCTTCTGCTGACAACTGAAGTGGTTATGAAATGTCGCTGCTCCCGACTTTGAAACTCCATGGATTAAGGATATGAAACTCCTTGCTTTGACGTTTTAATAAATATTGTATCTTTACAATTTTTTATTCTCATCTTTCATCATATATATATATATATATAGCATAATATAAAATGAAATAATAAAATAAGGTGCAAATCAAATTTTATTAGAATTCAAAATTCAGGCAAAGTATCTCAACGTCTTTTTTTGGCTTGATATATTTGATGTGTTATGTACTTTTATGTATTTTTGTATATATTTTTATATATTTTCAAAGTGTAATTTTATCACCTGCAGTAACGTCACTGCGGTAATAGTCCTCTGAGGAGAAGAATTATCTTTGAAAACTCATGAGTTAAGGACGTTGAGATACTTTGCCTGAATTTTGAATTCTAATAAAATTTAGTTCGCACCTTATTTTATTATTTCATTTTATATTATGCTATTAATGCTCTATCCAGTATATTGAGCTTCAGTCTTCATCCGGATGTTTCACCAATTAAAAGATATTAGTTGCCTCTTATATCTTTTGTTGGATTAACTTCATATATATATATATATATATATATATAGGTAGAAGGGTGAAAAGGAATTAGAAAAGCGAAAGGCAGATCTATTTTCAATTCAGTTGCTCAATGCAAGGTATATTCCGTGAAACGGCAATTTTTTTTCGCGGAATATACCTTGCTTTGAGCAACTGAATTGAAAAAAGATCTGCCTTTCGCTTTTCTAATTCCTTTTTACCTTCTACCTATCTATCTGCTCTATCCTGTATATTGAGCTGTATACTTTTCACAATAGGTTTTACCTTCCCTAAAAGTTCGCTTTTAGTGGTCCACTTATATCTATATATATATATATATATATATATATATATATGCCATTCGTAGATCACTCTAAACTGTTTGGGTAAACCTAGCCACCGACACGCTATTTACATTTAAATTCCTCGCTATTTACTAACTAATTGGCTATGGCCGATGAGATAAGACCCTCGACTACGAATCAGTAGCGATTTGTGATCGGGGTTTGCGCCCACCGACCGTTGAGAATTAGTTCCTACACTGAAGATTGCGTTAGCATGAAACATCGATGTCTGTAGGTATTAAAATATTTAATAAATATTTATTTATAAATATTATTATATATATATATATATATATATATATATATATATATATATATATCCAACTTCGTCAAATATAATGATATGGTTTTGTCTATATGATAACAATAAAACATTGACCATGTGTCAGTTTACCTTTAAAGAAAACACAGAAAAGCTCCTCAGATCTCCCCCACTTTTTTTTTTTTTTTTTTTTTTTTTTTTTTTTTTGATAAGCAGAAAGATAATTGGGTTATCTTGAGCTTTTCAGCTTGGTAATGTCTCCCAAATGTTGGCGATTAGTTTGGCCTCAGATCTCAATCGATGTAAAGGCAAAAAATAATATGCCATATCATTTTTTGCAGAATTTTAATTTTTATTTTATCAAATTATTTTTTTCTCCAGTTTTATTTTACAAATATTAATTTGTTCAATTCCATTTTATAAAAAAAAAAAGAGAATTTGTAATATATTTCAATTCGTTTGATTTTATTATTTGCTAATTAATATTTGTTAAATAAAAATTTTTAAAAATAAATTTTTTTTTAATATATTTCAATTCGTTTGATTTTATTATTTGCTAATAATTATTTGTTAAATAAAAATTTTTAAAAATAAAATTTTTTTTAATATATTTCAATTCGTTTGATTTTATTATTTGCTAATAATTATTTGTTAAATAAAAATTTAAAAAAATAAAAAAAGTTGTAATATATTTCAGTTCTCATTCAAAATGCTTTACTCAAATCCTCTAAACTAACACCTTGGAATTCTCATACACCTGATACGCCAGTGCCGCAAACCAGAGCAAGTGTAATGATATCGCCCAGGGACCCAACATCAATAAGCACCGTTAAACAAATGCCAGCAAAATCCGTCTGGACATTGTCTAGGTTACTTTGTCCCAATCAACCAGGCCAGAAGAAACTCATTCTTCCCAAAAGACCATTACGCTCACGTACATGGAGATGTAGAATCAAAATGAGACTTACATAAGGGCTCTAACGGGTGCAGTTGACAGAAAAACTTTTGCTTGAATGAAGCAATATTTATACACTAGAATGTCCATTCATGAACTAGCAACCGATCAGAACTCAGAGAATGGATTTGCCCATCTTAGTATAATGGAACATTCTAGTCTTAATATAAACCACCGTCTTGGCAGTTTTACTTGTTCGTTACTCAACTGATCATACACATTTATGCACTAGAATGTCCATTCATGAACTAGCAACCGATAAGAACTCAGAGAATGGATTTGCCCATCTTAGCATAATGGAACATTCTAGTCTTAATATAAACCACCGTCTTGGCAGTTTTACTTGTTCGTTACTCAACTGATCATACACATTTATACACTAGAATGTCCATTCATGAACTAGCAACCGATCAGAACTCAGAGAATGGATTTGTCCATCTTAGCATAATGGAACATTCTAGTCTTAATATAAACCACCGTCTTGGCAGTTTTACTTGTTCGTTACTCAACTGATCATACACATTTATGCACTAGAATGTCCATTCATGAACTAGCAACCGATAAGAACTCAGAGAATGGATTTGCCCATCTTAGCATAATGGAACATTCTAGTCTTAATATAAACCACCGTTCTTGGCAGTTTTACTTGTTCATTACTCAACTGGTCATACAGTTGAGCACTGACTACCAAATAATAAAATCAAGCAATATTATGGTGTAATAAAATCAAGCAATATTATGGAGTGTAATATTGCTTGATTTTATTATTTGTTGCTGCAAAAATCAGAAAGCAAATTATTTCAAAAATCAGAAAGCAAATTATTTCAAAAATCAGAAAGCAAATTATTTCAAAAATCAGAAAGCAAATTATTTCAAAAAGAAAAAGGAGAAAAAATATGGTATATTATTATTGCTCTTTACTCATTTTGCAATGTGAGACGAAACTAATCGCAAATATTTCGCAACCATCACAGAGCTGAAAAGTTCAAGATAACCGATGATTGTATTAAAGAGTTTATAAAAGTACTTACTCATGTAGTTTGTTTTGTATGACATAATACGGGCAGTCGGGAAATTGTGCTTTCATCTGTTCGAAAATCTCCTGTTTGCTGTCAATTTTTGTCTGTAAAAGAAAAGGAAAGAAAATGATGAGTTTAACACCTAATATATAAAGTAGAGACGATTTAAGTTTAACATCTAATATATAAAGTAGAGACGATTTAAGTTTAACATCTAATATATAAAGTAGAGACGATTTAAGTTTACCATCTAATATATAAAGTAGAGACGATTTAAGTTTAACATCTAATATATAAAGTAGAGACGATTTAAGTTTAACATCTAATATATAAAGTAGAGACGATTTAAGTTTAACATCTAATATATAAAGTAGAGACCATTTAAGTTTAACATCTAATATATAAAGTAGAGACGATTTAAGTTTAACACCTAATATATAAAGTAGAGACGATTTAAGTTTAACATCTAATATATAAAGTAGAGACGATTTAAGTTTAAAATCTAATATATAAAGTAGAGACGATTTAAGTTTAAAATCTAATATATAAAGTAGAGACGATTTAAGTTTAACATCTAATATATAAAGTAGAGACGATTTAAGTTTAACATCTAATATATAAAGTAGAGACGATTTAAGTTTAACATCTAATATATAAAGTAGAGACGATTTAAGTTTAACACCTAATATATAAAGTAGAGACGATTTAAGTTTAACATCTAATATATAAAGTAGAGACGATTTAAGTTTAACACCTAATATATAAAGTAGAGACGATTTAAGTTTAACATCTAATATATAAAGTAGCGACAATTTAAGTTTAACACCTAATATATAAAGTAGAGACGATTTAAGTTTAACATCTAATATATAAAGTAGCGACAATTTAAGTTTAAAATCTAATATATAAAGTAGAGACGATTTAAGTTTAACATCTAATATATAAAGTAGAGACGATTTAAGTTTAACATCTAATATATAAAGTAGAGACGATTTAAGTTTAACATCTAATATATAAAGTAGAGACGATTTAAGTTTAACACCTAATATATAAAGTAGAGACCATTTAAGTTTAACATCTAATATATAAAGTAGAGACGATTTAAGTTTAACACCTAATATATAAAGTAGAGACGATTTAAGTTTAACATCTAATATATAAAGTAGAGACGATTTAAGTTTAAAATCTAATATATAAAGTAGAGACGATTTAAGTTTAAAATCTAATATATAAAGTAGAGACGATTTAAGTTTAACATCTAATATATAAAGTAGAGACGATTTAAGTTTAACATCTAATATATAAAGTAGAGACGATTTAAGTTTAACATCTAATATATAAAGTAGAGACGATTTAAGTTTAACATCTAATATATAAAGTAGAGACGATTTAAGTTTAACATCTAATATATAAAGTAGAGACGATTTAAGTGTAACACCTAATATATAAAGTAGAGACGATTTAAGTTTAACATCTAATATATAAAGTAGAGACGATTTAAGTTTAACACCTAATATATAAAGTAGAGACGATTTAAGTTTAACATCTAATATATAAAGTAGAGACGATTTAAGTTTAACATCTAATATATAAAGTAGAGACGATTTAAGTTTAACATCTAATATATAAAGTAGAGACGATTTAAGTTTAACATCTAATATATAAAGTAGAGACGATTTAAGTTTAACATTTAATATATAAAGTAGAGACGATTTAAGTTTAACATCTAATATATAAAGTAGAGACGATTTAAGTTTAACATCTAATATATAAAGTAGAGACGATTTAAGTTTAACATCTAATATATAAAGTAGAGACGATTTAAGTTTAACATCTAATATATAAAGTAGAGACGATTTAAGTTTAACACCTAATATATAAAGTAGAGACGATTTAAGTTTAACATCTAATATATAAAGTAGAGACGATTTAAGTTTAACATCTAATATATAAAGTAGAGACGATTTAAGTTTAACATCTAATATATAAAGTAGAGACGATTTAAGTTTAACATCTAATATATAAAGTAGAGACGATTTAAGTTTAACATTTAATATATAAAGTAGAGACGATTTAAGTTTAACATCTAATATATAAAGTAGAGACGATTTAAGTTTAACATCTAATATATAAAGTAGAGACGATTTAAGTTTAACATCTAATATATAAAGTAGAGACGATTTAAGTTTAACATCTAATATATAAAGTAGAGACGATTTAAGTTTAACACCTAATATATAAAGTAGAGACGATTTAAGTTTAACATCTAATATATAAAGTAGAGACGATTTAAGTTTAACATCTAATATATAAAGTAGAGACGATTTAAGTTTAACATCTAATATATAAAGTAGAGACGATTTAAGTTTAACATCTAATATATAAAGTAGAGACGATTTAAGTTTAACATCTAATATATAAAGTAGAGACGATTTAAGTTTAACATCTAATATATAAAGTAGAGACGATTTAAGTTTAACATCTAATATATAAAGTAGAGACGATTTAAGTTTAACACCTAATATATAAAGTAGAGACGATTTAAGTTTAACATCTAATATATAAAGTAGAGACGATTTAAGTTTAACATCTAATATATAAAGTAGAGACGATTTAAGTTTAACATCTAATATATAAAGTAGAGACGATTTAAGTTTAACATCTAATATATAAAGTAGAGACGATTTAAGTTTTACATCTAATATATAAAGTAGAGACGATTTAAGTTTAACATCTAATATATAAAGTAGAGACGATTTAAGTTTAACATCTAATATATAAAGTAGAGACGATTTAAGTTTAACATCTAATATATAAAGTAGAGACGATTTTTCCCCTGTACCTTCTCAGAGAATAGGAAAATAACCACATGCATCACAGGCTACTAAACTCACCATTACATTACACTTATTTACTCGAGCGTGTTTTAGTAAATTTGTTATTCTTTTTTCCCAGCTAACACTACATATTACATTTGGCCCACCACCTCCGACTCTCCGACACACCAACTCCATATCGGTGGTAGCAAAAACTTTTCTCCCTAACAATTATGTAGTGTCACTCCACTCATCGACACCGGGAACTAATAAACACAGTTTACTTTTCACAAAACAGTCCGTCCTTATTTATTATTTGCTTGATATTAATTTACTACATAATATAAAGCAATACGCAAAGACTTAATGATCGCTCCCGTTCACTCCAATGATTTTCTGCGAATATCATTACGTTCTTTCTCATTCTACCTATGACTTGGCCTATTTTCAGATGTATTTCTAATTCGAAACTGTGGCACAGTGGTTAAGAAGGCAGATTTCAGGATCGACTGTTTCAGCGTTCGATCCCATTGGACGCGGCCACTTTTTTTTTTTTTTTTTAAATTCAAAAAAAGTCTGTTGCTTTTTTCATTCGACGTCATGCAATAGGTAGTACTTTCTCCCGTGCAACACCGGGCGACGGGTTCCGCTAGTTAATCATAAAGTAGACCGAGAAAGTTGGTCGGAACGAAGATCCCATTAGATTTCCTTGTTCAAAGCAGACAAAGTGAAAGAAAAAAAATGTAACGAGAAACGGTCAATTCGTGGACTTTTTTCATTATAAAATAATCTGTCGTTATTTGATTCAATGATGATGAAAATTTTGTCTATTATTTCTTCTTTTTCTTACAATTAAGCCTGAAGATCAATAATCATATATTAAACAATACAATCAGACATTCTGTCTGTGTGGCGAGCTTGTGGAGAAGGTGGTCCTCATCGATAGTGGCCTTTCTTGACAGTGCAAGGACAGCCGCCTCACGGCGCAGGGTTGGTGGCGCGATGCCGGCGACAATCGGTAGTTGGTTGATTGGTGTGACGCACAAGCAGCCAGAGATTGTGCGTAAGGCGATGTTGAGCGTTACGTCCAGCTTCTTAGTGTGGGAGCTCCTGCACCATGCTGGGGAGCAATACTGGTTAATGTTATTGGATTCACTCGTCCTGACTGATTATCAGACTTTCTGAACTCAAAACGATGATTCGAATCTGCACCACAGAGACCCCTCTACGAGCTCGCCTGAAGTCACGACACCCATTCTTGGAGCATGCCCACCAGCTCCTGCTTTCAACACCCGGTGACGTCACAAAACGAATCTGGCTGAAACGTTGCTGGACAAAGGAATGGCAGGCAGCAGATAAATCAAGGTTGCACAGATTTGTGGAGGACCCGGATAACCTACCAGGCATGGACCTCCCTCGCCGACAGTGGACAATGCTCAACCGCCTCAGGACAGGTGTCGGCCGTTTCGCCATGATCATCAAAGGATGGGGACTCAGGGACTCGGCTGTCTGCGACTGTGGTCACTCTGAACAGACAGTAGACCACATCATCGAGTCATGCCTTAAATATCGACCACCCAACGGCGAAGCTGGTATAGCTGCGCTAGACAACAAAACATTAGCATGGCTTTTCTCAATCGAGCTGGTGATCTAACAGTGAGATGCTGTGAAGCAAACAAAAGAAGAAGCCATTCTGCATTTAAAAGTCTGATATTTCTTTTTTCTGATGAGATGAAAACTCTGGTTTTGGGGAATTTTTCTTTTGTTTGAAAAAAAAAAAAATAAATAAATACATTTAAGAAAACTAAATCCATAGATCAGATTCTCTCCCTTTTATGGAAGCGTCATCTAGGTTAGAAGAGAAGAAAGTTTGGTGAACAACTTTTATTATTTTTCGTCTACAGATTTATAAAATCGGGGGACTTATGTTTTGAGGCATGTCCATCCGTCCAGATTTTTCTCCGCAATCATCTATTTAATTTCTCTGAAATTTTGCATGAAGGTGTAACTTTGGTCAGGTTAGAAAGGGACATTCTCCGATTTTGACAAAAAATCTGGTTAGCCCTCAGTGGGTCAAAAGCCCCCGAAATGGCAAAGAATGACATTTTTTGCCCCATGATTTTTTTTCCATCCATTCAATTTCTCTGAAACTTGGTAAAAATGTAGAGGCAATTGTTCTGGATATAAAATGAGCACCCTTGACCTCAGAAAAATTCTGGTTCACGCCCCCAGGAGGGCAAAGGGAGGGGGGTAAAAAATGCCTTAAATTGCCAAAATTTATTGCATTTTACACTCACCATATCGAGTCGTATTATATAGGGTTACCTCAATTAAATACCACACAACCTAAATACCTAAAATAGTATTAATTCTATTCAGCATAACATTATATAGGGTTACCTCAATTAAATACCACCTAACCTAAATACCTAGAGTGGTAATAATTCTATTAAGCATAACATTATATAGGGTCACCTCAATTAAATACCACCTAACCATAATACCTAGAGTGGTAATAATTCTATTCAGCATAACATTAGATAGGGTCACCTCAATTAAATACCACCTAACATAAATACCTAGAGTGGTAATAATTCTATTCAGCATAACATTATATAGGGTCACCTCAATTAAATAAAACTTAACCTTAATACCTAGAGTTGTAATAATTCTATTCAGCATAACATTATATAGGGTTACCTCAATTAAATACCACCTAACCTAAATACCTAGAGTGGTAATAATTCTATTAAGCATAACATTATATAGGGTCACCTCAATTAAATAAAACTTAACCATAATACCTAGAGTGGTAATAATTCTATTCAGCATAACATTATATAGGGTCACCTCAATTAAATAAAACTTAACCATAATACCTAGAGTTGTAATAATTCTATTCAGCATAACATTATATAGGGTTACCTCAATTAAATACCCCCTAACCTAAATACCTAGAGTGGTAATAATTCTATTCAGCATAACATTATATAGGGTCACCTCAATTAAATAAAACTTAACCTTAATACCTAGAGTTGTAATAATTCTATTCAGCATAACATTATATAGGGTTACCTCAATTAAATACCACCTAACCTAAATACCTAGAGTGGTAATAATTCTATTCAGCATAACATTATATAGGGTCACCTCAATTAAATAAAACTTAACCTTAATACCTAGAGTTGTAATAATTCTATTCAGCATAACATTATATAGGGTTACCTCAATTAAATACCACCTAACCTAAATACCTAGAGTGGTAATAATTCTATTAAGCATAACATTATATAGGGTCACCTCAATTAAATAAAACTTAACCATAATACCTAGAGTGGTAATAATTCTATTCAGCATAACATTATATAGGGTCACCTCAATTAAATACCACCTAACATAAATACTTAGAGTGGTAATAATTCTATTCAGCATAACATTATATAGGGTCACCTCAATTAAATAAAACTTAACCTTAATACCTAGAGTTGTAATAATTCTATTCAGCATAACATTATATAGGGTTACCTCAATTAAATACCACCTAACCTAAATACCTAGAGTGGTAATAATTCTATTCAGCATAACATTATATAGGGTCACCTCAATTAAATAAAACTTAACCTTAATACCTAGAGTTGTAATAATTCTATTCAGCATAACATTATATAGGGTTACCTCAATTAAATACCACCTAACCTAAATACCTAGAGTGGTAATAATTCTATTCAGCATAACATTATATAGGGTCACCTCAATTAAATAAAACTTAACCTTAATACCTAGAGTTGTAATAATTCTATTCAGCATAACATTATATAGGGTTACCTCAATTAAATACCACCTAACCTAAATACCTAGAGTGGTAATAATTCTATTCAGCATAACATTATATAGGGTCACCTCAATTAAATAAAACTTAACCTTAATACCTAGAGTTGTAATAATTCTATTCAGCATAACATTATATAGGGTTACCTCAATTAAATACCACCTAACCTAAATACCTAGAGTGGTAATAATTCTATTCAGCATAACATTATATAGGGTTACCTCAATTAAATAAAACTTAACCTTAATACCTAGAGTTGTAATAATTCTATTCAGCATAACATTATATAGGGTCACCTCAATTAAATAAAACTTAACCTTAATACCTAGAGTTGTAATAATTCTATTCAGCATAACATTATATAGGGTCACCTCAATTAAATAAAACTTAACCTTAATACCTAGAGTTGTAATAATTCTATTCAGCATAACATTATATAGGGTCACCTCAATTAAATAAAACTTAACCTTAATACCTAGAGTTGTAATAATTCTATTCAGCATAACATTATATAGGGTCACCTCAATTAAATAAAACTTAACCTTAATACCTAGAGTTGTAATAATTCTATTCAGCATAACATTATATAGGGTTACCTCAATTAAATAAAACTTAACTTTAATACCTAGAGTTGTAATAATTCTATTCAGCATAACATTATATAGGGTTACCTCAATTAAATAAAACTTAACCTTAATACCTAGAGTTGTAATAATTCTATTCAGCATAACATTATATAGGGTCACCTCAATTAAATAAAACTTAACCTTAATACCTAGAGTTGTAATAATTCTATTCAGCATAACATTATATAGGGTCACCTCAATTAAATAAAACTTAACCTTAATACCTAGAGTTGTAATAATTCTATTCAGCATAACATTATATAGGGTTACCTCAATTAAATAAAACTTAACCTTAATACCTAGAGTTGTAATAATTCTATTCAGCATAACATTATATAGGGTTACCTCAATTAAATAAAACTTAACCTTAATACCTAGAGTTGTAATAATTCTATTCAGCATAACATTATATAGGGTCACCTCAATTAAATAAAACTTAACCTTAATACCTAGAGTTGTAATAATTCTATTCAGCATAACATTATATAGGGTCACCTCAATTAAATAAAACTTAACCTTAATACCTAGAGTTGTAATAATTCTATTCAGCATAACATTATATAGGGTCACCTCAATTAAATAAAACTTAACCTTAATACCTAGAGTTGTAATAATTCTATTCAGCATAACATTATATAGGGTTACCTCAATTAAATAAAACTTAACCTTAATACCTAGAGTTGTAATAATTCTATTCAGCATAACATTATATAGGGTTACCTCAATTAAATAAAACTTAACCTTAATACCTAGAGTTGTAATAATTCTATTCAGCATAACATTATATAGGGTCACCTCAATTAAATAAAACTTAACCTAAATACCTAGAGTGGTAATAATTCTATTCAGCATAACATTATATAGGGTTACCTCAATTAAATAAAACTTAACCTTAATACCTAGAGTTGTAATAATTCTATTCAGCATAACATTATATAGGGTTACCTCAATTAAATAAAACTTAACCTTAATACCTAGAGTTGTAATAATTCTATTCAGCATAACATTATATAGGGTTACCTCAATTAAATAAAACTTAACCTTAATACCTAGAGTTGTAATAATTCTATTCAGCATAACATTATATAGGGTCACCTCAATTAAATAAAACTTAACCTAAATACCTAGAGTGGTAATAATTCTATTCAGCATAACATTATATAGGGTTACCTCAATTAAATAAAACTTAACCTTAATACCTAGAGTTGTAATAATTCTATTCAGCATAACATTATATAGGGTCACCTCAATTAAATAAAACTTAACCTTAATACCTAGAGTTGTAATAATTCTATTCAGCATAACATTATATAGGGTCACCTCAATTAAATAAAACTTAACCTTAATACCTAGAGTTGTAATAATTCTATTCAGCATAACATTATATAGGGTTACCTCAATTAAATAAAACTTAACCTTAATACCTAGAGTTGTAATAATTCTATTCAGCATAACATTATATAGGGTCACCTCAATTAAATAAAATTAACCTTAATACCTAGAGTTGTAATAATTCTATTCAGCATAACATTATATAGGGTCACCTCAATTAAATAAAACTTAACCTTAATACCTAGAGTTGTAATAATTCTATTCAGCATAACATTATATAGGGTTACCTCAATTAAATAAAACTTAACCTTAATACCTAGAGTTGTAATAATTCTATTCAGCATAACATTATATAGGGTTACCTCAATTAAATAAAACTTAACCTTAATACCTAGAGTTGTAATAATTCTATTCAGCATAACATTATATAGGGTCACCTCAATTAAATAAAACTTAACCTTAATACCTAGAGTTGTAATAATTCTATTCAGCATAACATTATATAGGGTCACCTCAATTAAATAAAACTTAACCTTAATACCTAGAGTTGTAATAATTCTATTCAGCATAACATTATATAGGGTCACCTCAATTAAATAAAACTTAACCTTAATACCTAGAGTTGTAATAATTCTATTCAGCATAACATTATATAGGGTCACCTCAATTAAATAAAACTTAACCTTAATACCTAGAGTTGTAATAATTCTATTCAGCATAACATTATATAGGGTCACCTCAATTAAATAAAACTTAACCTTAATACCTAGAGTTGTAATAATTCTATTCAGCATAACATTATATAGGGTCACCTCAATTAAATAAAACTTAACCTTAATACCTAGAGTTGTAATAATTCTATTCAGCATAACATTATATAGGGTTACCTTAATTAAATAAAACTTAACCTTAATACCTAGAGTTGTAATAATTCTATTCAGCATAACATTATATAGGGTCACCTCAATTAAATAAAACTTAACCTAAATACCTAGAGTGGTAATAATTCTATTCAGCATAACATTATATAGGGTTACCTCAATTAAATAAAACTTAACCTTAATACCTAGAGTTGTAATAATTCTATTCAGCATAACATTATATAGGGTTACCTCAATTAAATAAAACTTAACCTTAATACCTAGAGTTGTAATAATTCTATTCAGCATAACATTATATAGGGTCACCTCAATTAAATAAAACTTAACCTTAATACCTAGAGTGGTAATAATTCTATTCAGCATAACATTATATAGGGTTACCTCAATTAAATAAAACTTAACCTTAATACCTAGAGTTGTAATAATTCTATTCAGCATAACATTATATAGGGTTACCTCAATTAAATAAAACTTAACCTTAATACCTAGAGTTGTAATAATTCTATTCAGCATTACATTATATAGGGTCACCTCAATTAAATAAAACTTAACCTAAATACCTAGAGTGGTAATAATTCTATTCAGCATAACATTATATAGGGTTACCTCAATTAAATAAAACTTAACCTTAATACCTAGAGTTGTAATAATTCTATTCAGCATAACATTATATAGGGTCACCTCAATTAAATAAAACTTAACCTAAATACCTAGAGTGGTAATAATTCTATTCAGCATAACATTATATAGGGTCACCTCAATTAAATAAAACTTAACCTTAATACCTAGAGTGGTAATAATTCTATTCAGCATAACATTATATAGGGTTACCTCAATTAAATAAAACTTAACCTTAATACCTAGAGTTGTAATAATTCTATTCAGCATAACATTATATAGGGTCACCTCAATTAAATAAAACTTAACCTAAATACCTAGAGTGGTAATAATTCTATTCAGCATAACATTATATAGGGTTACCTCAATTAAATAAAACTTAACCTTAATACCTAGAGTGGTAATAATTCTATTCAGCATAACATTATATAGGGTTACCTCAATTAAATAAAACTTAACCTTAATACCTAGAGTGGTAATAATTCTATTCAGCATAACATTATATAGGGTCACCTCAATTAAATAAAACTTAACCTAAATACCTAGAGTGGTAATAATTCTATTCAGCATAACATTATATAGGGTTACCTCAATTAAATAAAACTTAACCTTAATACCTAGAGTTGTAATAATTCTATTCAGCATAACATTATATAGGGTCACCTCAATTAAATAAAACTTAACCTAAATACCTAGAGTGGTAATAATTCTATTCAGCATAACATTATATAGGGTTACCTCAATTAAATAAAACTTAACCTAAATACCTAGAGTTGTAATAATTCTATTCAGCATAACATTATATAGGGTTACCTCAATTAAATAAAACTTAACCTTAATACCTAGAGTTGTAATAATTCTATTCAGCATAACATTATATAGGGTCACCTCAATTAAATAAAACTTAACCTAAATACCTAGAGTGGTAATAATTCTATTCAGCATAACATTATATAGGGTTACCTCAATTAAATAAAACTTAACCTTAATACCTAGAGTTGTAATAATTCTATTCAGCATAACATTATATAGGGTCACCTCAATTAAATAAAACTTAACCTTAATACCTAGAGTTGTAATAATTCTATTCAGCATAACATTATATAGGGTCACCTCAATTAAATAAAACTTAACCTTAATACCTAGAGTGGTAATAATTCTATTCAGCATAACATTATATAGGGTTACCTCAATTAAATACCACCTAACCTAAATACCTAGAGTGGTAATAATTCTATTCAGCATAACATTATATAGGGTCACCTCAATTAAATAAAACTTAACCTTAATACCTAGAGTGGTAATAATTCTATTCAGCATAACATTATATAGGGTTACCTCAATTAAATACCACCTAACCTAAATACCTAGAGTGGTAATAATTCTATTCAGCATAACATTATATAGGGTCACCTCAATTAAATAAAACTTAACCTTAATACCTAGAGTTGTAATAATTCTATTCAGCATAACATTATATAGGGTCACCTCAATTAAATAAAACTTAACCTAAATACCTAGAGTGGTAATAATTCTATTCAGCATAACATTATATAGGGTTACCTCAATTAAATAAAACTTAACCTTAATACCTAGAGTTGTAATAATTCTATTCAGCATAACATTATATAGGGTCACCTCAATTAAATAAAACTTAACCTAAATACCTAGAGTGGTAATAATTCTATTCAGCATAACATTATATAGGGTCACCTCAATTAAATAAAACTTAACCTTAATACCTAGAGTGGTAATAATTCTATTCAGCATAACATTATATAGGGTTACCTCAATTAAATAAAACTTAACCTTAATACCTAGAGTTGTAATAATTCTATTCAGCATAACATTATATAGGGTCACCTCAATTAAATAAAACTTAACCTAAATACCTAGAGTGGTAATAATTCTATTCAGCATAACATTATATAGGGTTACCTCAATTAAATAAAACTTAACCTTAATACCTAGAGTGGTAATAATTCTATTCAGCATAACATTATATAGGGTTACCTCAATTAAATAAAACTTAACCTTAATACCTAGAGTTGTAATAATTCTATTCAGCATAACATTATATAGGGTCACCTCAATTAAATAAAACTTAACCTAAATACCTAGAGTGGTAATAATTCTATTCAGCATAACATTATATAGGGTTACCTCAATTAAATAAAACTTAACCTAAATACCTAGAGTTGTAATAATTCTATTCAGCATAACATTATATAGGGTTACCTCAATTAAATAAAACTTAACCTTAATACCTAGAGTTGTAATAATTCTATTCAGCATAACATTATATAGGGTCACCTCAATTAAATAAAACTTAACCTAAATACCTAGAGTGGTAATAATTCTATTCAGCATAACATTATATAGGGTTACCTCAATTAAATAAAACTTAACCTTAATACCTAGAGTTGTAATAATTCTATTCAGCATAACATTATATAGGGTCACCTCAATTAAATAAAACTTAACCTTAATACCTAGAGTTGTAATAATTCTATTCAGCATAACATTATATAGGGTCACCTCAATTAAATAAAACTTAACCTTAATACCTAGAGTGGTAATAATTCTATTCAGCATAACATTATATAGGGTTACCTCAATTAAATACCACCTAACCTAAATACCTAGAGTGGTAATAATTCTATTCAGCATAACATTATATAGGGTCACCTCAATTAAATAAAACTTAACCTTAATACCTAGAGTGGTAATAATTCTATTCAGCATAACATTATATAGGGTTACCTCAATTAAATACCACCTAACCTAAATACCTAGAGTGGTAATAATTCTATTCAGCATAACATTATATAGGGTCACCTCAATTAAATACCACCTAACATAAATACCTAGAGTGGTAATAATTCTATTCAGCATAACATTATATAGGGTCACCTCAATTAAATAAAACTTAACCATAATACCTAGAGTTGTAATAATTCTATTCAGCATAACATTATATAGGGTTACCTCAATTAAATACCACCTAACCTAAATACCTAGAGTGGTAATAATTCTATTCAGCATAACATTATATAGGGTCACCTCAATTAAATAAAACTTAACCTTAATACCTAGAGTTGTAATAATTCTATTCAGCATAACATTATATAGGGTTACCTCAATTAAATACCACCTAACCTAAATACCTAGAGTGGTAATAATTCTATTCAGCATAACATTATATAGGGTCACCTCAATTAAATAAAACTTAACCTTAATACCTAGAGTTGTAATAATTCTATTCAGCATAACATTATATAGGGTCACCTCAATTAAATAAAACTTAACCTTAATACCTAGAGTTGTAATAATTCTATTCAGCATAACATTATATAGATTTATCTCAATTAAATACCACCAAACCTAAATACCTAGAGTGGTAATAATTCTATTCAGCATAACATTATATAGGGTCACCTCAATTAAATAAAACTTAACCTTAATACCTAGAGTGGTAATAATTCTATTCAGCATAACATTATATAGGTTCACCTCAATTAAATACCACCTAACATAAATACCTAGAGTGGTAATAATTCTATTCAGCATAACATTATATAGGGTCACCTCAATTAAATAAAACTTAACCTTAATACCTAGAGTTGTAATAATTCTATTCAGCATAACATTATATAGGGTCACCTCAATTAAATAAAACTTAACCTAAATACCTAGAGTGGTAATAATTCTATTCAGCATAACATTATATAGGGTTACCTCAATTAAATAAAACTTAACCTTAATACCTAGAGTTGTAATAATTCTATTCAGCATAACATTATATAGGGTCACCTCAATTAAATAAAACTTAACCTAAATACCTAGAGTGGTAATAATTCTATTCAGCATAACATTATATAGGGTCACCTCAATTAAATAAAACTTAACCTTAATACCTAGAGTGGTAATAATTCTATTCAGCATAACATTATATAGGGTTACCTCAATTAAATAAAACTTAACCTTAATACCTAGAGTTGTAATAATTCTATTCAGCATAACATTATATAGGGTCACCTCAATTAAATAAAACTTAACCTAAATACCTAGAGTGGTAATAATTCTATTCAGCATAACATTATATAGGGTTACCTCAATTAAATAAAACTTAACCTTAATACCTAGAGTGGTAATAATTCTATTCAGCATAACATTATATAGGGTTACCTCAATTAAATAAAACTTAACCTTAATACCTAGAGTTGTAATAATTCTATTCAGCATAACATTATATAGGGTCACCTCAATTAAATAAAACTTAACCTAAATACCTAGAGTGGTAATAATTCTATTCAGCATAACATTATATAGGGTTACCTCAATTAAATAAAACTTAACCTTAATACCTAGAGTGGTAATAATTCTATTCAGCATAACATTATATAGGGTTACCTCAATTAAATAAAACTTAACCTTAATACCTAGAGTGGTAATAATTCTATTCAGCATAACATTATATAGGGTCACCTCAATTAAATAAAACTTAACCTAAATACCTAGAGTGGTAATAATTCTATTCAGCATAACATTATATAGGGTTACCTCAATTAAATAAAACTTAACCTTAATACCTAGAGTTGTAATAATTCTATTCAGCATAACATTATATAGGGTCACCTCAATTAAATAAAACTTAACCTAAATACCTAGAGTGGTAATAATTCTATTCAGCATAACATTATATAGGGTTACCTCAATTAAATAAAACTTAACCTAAATACCTAGAGTTGTAATAATTCTATTCAGCATAACATTATATAGGGTTACCTCAATTAAATAAAACTTAACCTTAATACCTAGAGTTGTAATAATTCTATTCAGCATAACATTATATAGGGTTACCTCAATTAAATAAAACTTAACCTTAATACCTAGAGTTGTAATAATTCTATTCAGCATAACATTATATAGGGTTACCTCAATTAAATAAAACTTAACCTTAATACCTAGAGTTGTAATAATTCTATTCAGCATAACATTATATAGGGTCACCTCAATTAAATAAAACTTAACCTTAATACCTAGAGTTGTAATAATTCTATTCAGCATAACATTATATAGGGTCACCTCAATTAAATAAAACTTAACCTTAATACCTAGAGTGGTAATAATTCTATTCAGCATAACATTATATAGGGTTACCTCAATTAAATACCACCTAACCTAAATACCTAGAGTGGTAATAATTCTATTCAGCATAACATTATATAGGGTCACCTCAATTAAATAAAACTTAACCTTAATACCTAGAGTGGTAATAATTCTATTCAGCATAACATTATATAGGGTTACCTCAATTAAATACCACCTAACCTAAATACCTAGAGTGGTAATAATTCTATTCAGCATAACATTATATAGGGTCACCTCAATTAAATACCACCTAACATAAATACCTAGAGTGGTAATAATTCTATTCAGCATAACATTATATAGGGTCACCTCAATTAAATAAAACTTAACCATAATACCTAGAGTTGTAATAATTCTATTCAGCATAACATTATATAGGGTTACCTCAATTAAATACCACCTAACCTAAATACCTAGAGTGGTAATAATTCTATTCAGCATAACATTATATAGGGTCACCTCAATTAAATAAAACTTAACCTTAATACCTAGAGTTGTAATAATTCTATTCAGCATAACATTATATAGGGTTACCTCAATTAAATACCACCTAACCTAAATACCTAGAGTGGTAATAATTCTATTCAGCATAACATTATATAGGGTCACCTCAATTAAATAAAACTTAACCTTAATACCTAGAGTTGTAATAATTCTATTCAGCATAACATTATATAGGGTCACCTCAATTAAATAAAACTTAACCTTAATACCTAGAGTTGTAATAATTCTATTCAGCATAACATTATATAGATTTATCTCAATTAAATACCACCAAACCTAAATACCTAGAGTGGTAATAATTCTATTCAGCATAACATTATATAGGGTCACCTCAATTAAATAAAACTTAACCTTAATACCTAGAGTGGTAATAATTCTATTCAGCATAACATTATATAGGGTCACCTCAATTAAATACCACCTAACATAAATACCTAGAGTGGTAATAATTCTATTCAGCATAACATTATATAGGGTCACCTCAATTAAATAAAACTTAACCATAATACCTAGAGTTGTAATAATTCTATTCAGCATAACATTATATAGGGTTACCTCAATTAAATACCACCTAACCTAAATACCTAGAGTGGTAATAATTCTATTCAGCATAACATTATATAGAGTCTCCTCAATTAAATAAAACTTAACCTTAATACCTAGAGTAGTAATAATTCTATTCAGCATAACATTATATAGGGTTACCTCAATTAAATACCACACAACCTAAATACCTAGAGTGGTAATAATTCTATTCAGCATAACATTATATAGGGTCACCTCAATTAAATACCACCTAACATAAATACCTAGAGTGGTAATAATTCTATTCAGCATAACATTATATAGGGTCACCTCAATTAAATAAAACTTAACCATAATACCTAGAGTGGTAATAATTCTATTCAGCATAACATTATATAGGGTCACCTCAATTAAATACCACCTAACATAAATACGTAGAGTGGTAATAATTCTATTCAGCATAACATTATATAGGGTCACCTCAATTAAATAAAACTTAACCTTAATACCTGGAGTTGTAATAATTCTATTCAGCATAACATTATATAGGGTTACCTCAATTAAATACCACCTAACCTAAATACCTAGAGTGGTAATAATTCTATTCAGCATAACATTATATAGGGTCACCTCAATTAAATAAAACTTAACCTTAATACCTAGAGTTGTAATAATTCTATTCAGCATAACATTATATAGGGTTACCTCAATTAAATACCACCTAACCTAAATACCTAGAGTGGTAATAATTCTATTCAGCATAACATTATATAGGGTCACCTCAATTAAATACCACCTAACATAAATACCTAGAGTGGTAATAATTCTATTCAGCATAACATTATATAGGGTCACCTCAATTAAATAAAACTTAACCATAATACCTAGAGTGGTAATAATTCTATTCAGCATAACATTATATAGGGTCACCTCAATTAAATACCACCTAACATAAATACTTAGAGTGGTAATAATTCTATTCAGCATAACATTATATAGGGTCACCTCAATTAAATAAAACTTAACCTTAATACCTAGAGTTGTAATAATTCTATTCAGCATAACATTATATAGGGTTACCTCAATTAAATACCACCTAACCTAAATACCTAGAGTGGTAATAATTCTATTCAGCATAACATTATATAGGGTCACCTCAATTAAATACCACCTAACATAAATACCTAGAGTGGTAATAATTCTATTCAGCATAACATTATATAGGGTCACCTCAATTAAATAAAACTTAACCTTAATACCTAGAGTTGTAATAATTCTATTCAGCATAACATTATATAGGGTTACCTCAATTAAATACCACCTAACCTAAATACCTAGAGTTGTAATAATTCTTTTCAGCATAACATTATATAGGGTTACCTCAATTAAATACCACCTAACCTAAATACCTAGAGTTGTAATAATTCTATTCAGCATAACATTATATAGGGTTACCTCAATTAAATACCACCTAACCTAAATACCTAGAGTTGTAATAATTCTATTCAGCATAACATTATATAGGGTTACCTCAATTAAATACCACCTAACCTAAATACCTAGAGTTGTAATAATTCTATTCAGCATAACATTATATAGGGTTACCTCAATTAAATACCACCTAACCTAAATACCTAGAGTTGTAATAATTCTATTCAGCATAACATTATATAGGGTTACCTCAATTAAATACCACCTAACCTAAATACCTAGAGTTGTAATAATTCTATTCAGCATAACATTATATAGGGTTACCTCAATTAAATACCACCTAACCTAAATACCTAGAGTTGTAATAATTCTATTCAGCATAACATTATATAGGGTTACCTCAATTAAATACCACCTAACCTAAATACCTAGAGTTGTAATAATTCTATTCAGCATAACATTATATAGGGTCACCTCAATTAAATACCACCTAACTTTAATACCTAGAGTGGTAATAATTCTATTCAGCATAACATTATATAGGGTTACCTCAATTAAATACCACCCAACCTAAATACCTAGAGTGGTAATAATTCTATTCAGCATAACATTATATAGGGTTACCTCAATTAAATACCACCTAACCTAAATACCTAGAGTTGTAATAATTCTATTCAGCATAACATTATATAGGGTTACCTCAATTAAATACCACCTAACCTAAATACCTAGAGTGGTAATAATTCTATTCAGCATAACATTATATAGGGTTACCTCAATTAAATACCACCTAACCTAAATACCTAGAGTGGTAATAATTCTATTCTGCATAACATTATATAGGGTTACCTCAATTAAATACCACCTAACCTAAATACCTAGAGTGGTAATAATTCTATTCTGCATAACATTATATGGATTTATCTCAATTAAATACCACCTAACCTAAATACCTAGAGTGGTAATAATTCTATTAAGCATAACATTATATAGGGTTACCTCAATTAAATACCACCTAACCTAAATACCTAGAGTGGTAATAATTCTATTCTGCATAACATTATATAGATTTATCTCAATTAAATACCACCTAACCTAAATACCTAGAGTGGTAATAATTCTATTCAGCATAACATTATATAGGGTTACCTCAATTAAATACCACACAACCTAAATACCTAGAGTTGTATTAATTCTATTCAACATAACATTATATAGGGTAACCTCAATTAAATACCACTCAACCTAAATACCTAGAGTGGTAATAATTCTATTAAGCATAACATTATATAGGGTTACCTCAATTAAATACCACCCAACCTAAATACCTACAGTGGTAATAATTCTATTCTGCATAACATTATATAGGGTTACCTCAATTAAATACCACCCAACCTAAATACCTAGAATGGTAATAATTCTATTCTGCATAACATTATATAGGGTTACCTCAATTAAATACCACCCAACCTAAATACCTAGAGTGGTATTAATTCTATTCAGCATAACATTATATAGGGTTACCTCAATTAAATACCACCCAACCTAAATACCTAGAGTTGTAATAATTCTATTCAGAATAACATCATATAGGGTTACCTCAATTAAATACCACCCAACCTAAATACCTAGAGTGGTAATAATTCTATTCTGCATAACATTATATAGGGTTATCTCAATTAAATACCACCTAACCTAAATACCTAGAGTGGTAATAATTCTATTCAGCATAACATTATATAGGGTCACCTCAATTAAATACCACCTAACCATAATACCTAGAGTGGTAATAATTCTATTCAGCATAACATTATATAGGGTCACATCAATTAAATACCACCTAACATAAATACCTAGAGTGGTAATAATTCTATTCAGCATAACATTATATAGGGTCACCTCAATTAAATAAAACTTAACCTTAATACCTACAGTTGTAATAATTCTATTCAGCATAACATTATATAGGGTTACCTCAATTAAATACCACCTAACCTAAATACCTAGAGTTGTAATAATTCTATTCAGCATAACATTATATAGGGTCACCTCAATTAAATACAACCTAACTTTAATACCTAGAGTGGTAATAATTCTATTCAGCATAACATTATATAGGGTTACCTCAATTAAATACCACCCAACCTAAATACCTAGAGTGGTAATAATTCTATTCAGCATAACATTATATAGGGTTACCTCAATTAAATACCACCTAACCTAAATACCTAGAGTTGTAATAATTCTATTCAGCATAACATTATATAGGGTTACCTCAATTAAATACCACCTAACCTAAATACCTAGAGTAGTAATAATTCTATTCAGCATAACATTATATAGGGTTACCTCAATTAAATACCACCTAACCTAAATACCTAGAGAGGTAATAATTCTATTCTGCAGAACATTATATAGGGTTACCTCAATTAAATACCACCTAACCTAAATACCTAGAGTGGTAATAATTCTATTCTGCATAACATTATATAGATTTATCTCAATTAAATACCACCTAACCTAAATACCTAGAGTGGTAATAATTCTATTCAGCATAACATTATATAGGGTTACCTCAATTAAATACCACCTAACCTAAATACCTAGAGTGGTAACAATTCTATTCTGCATAACATTATATAGATTTATCTCAATTAAATACCACCTAACCTAAATACCCAGAGTGGTAACAATTCTATTCTGCATAACATTATATAGATTTATCTCAATTAAATACCACCAAACCTAAATACCTAGAGTGGTAATAATTCTATTCAGCATAACATTACATAGGGTTACCTCAATTAAATACCACACAACCTAAATACCTAGAGTTGTATTAATTCTATTCAGCATAACATTATATAGGGTTACCTCAATTAAATACCACCCAACCTAAATACCTAGAGTGGTAATAATTCTATTCTGCATAACATTATATAGGGTTACCTCAATTAAATACCACCCAACCTAAATACCTAGAGTGGTAATAATTCTATTCTGCATAACATTATATAGGGTTACCTCAATTAAATACAACCCAACCTAAATACCTAGAATGGTAATAATTCTATTCTGCATAACATTATATAGGGTTACCTCAATTAAATACCACCCAACCTAAATACCTAGAGTGGTATTAATTCTATTCAGCATAACATTATATAGGGTTACCTCAATTAAATACCACCCAACCTAAATACCTAGAGTTGTAATAATTCTATTCAGAATAACATCATATAGGGTTACCTCAATTAAATACCACCCAACCTAAATACCTAGAGTGGTAATAATTCTATTCTGCATAACATTATATAGGGTTATCTCAATTAAATACCACCTAACCTAAATACCTAGAGTGGTATTAATTCTATTCTGCATAACATTATATAGGGTTACCTCAATTAAATACCACCCAACCTAAATACCTAGAGTGGTAATAATTCTATTCTGCATAACATTATATAGGGTTACCTCAATTAAATACCACCTAACCTAAATACCTAGAGTTGTAATAATTCTATTCAGAATAACATTATATAGGGTTACCTCAATTAAATACCACCAAATCTAAATACCTAGAGTGGTAATAATTCTATTCAGCATAACATTATATAGGGTTACTTCAATTAAATATCACCAAACCTAAATACCTAGAGTGGTAATAATTCTATTCTGCATAACATTATATAGGGTTACCTCAATTAAATACCACCTAACCTAAATAGTTAGAGTGGTAATAATTCTATTCAGCATAACATTATATAGGGTTACCTCAATTAAATATCACCCAACCTAAATACCTAGAGTGGTAATAATTCTATTCAGCATAACATTATATAGGGTTACCTCAATTAAATACCACCTAACCTAAATACCTAGAGTGGTAATAATTCTATTCAGCATAACATTATATAGGGTTACCTCAATTAAATACCACCTAACCTAAATACCTAGAGTGGTAATAATTCTATTCAGCATAACATTATATAGGGTTACCTCAATTAAATATCACCTAACCTAAATACCTAGAGTGGTAATAATTCTATTCAGCATAACATTATATAGGGTTACTTCAATTAAATACCACCTAACCTAAATACCTAGAGTGGTAATAATTCTATTCAGCATAACATTATATAGGGTTACCTCAATTAAATATCACCTTACCTAAATACCTAGATTGGTAGCAATTCTATTCAGCATAACATTATATAGGGTTATCTCAATTAAATACCACCTAACCTAAATACCTAGAGTGGTAATAATTCTATTCAGCATAACATTATATAGGGTTACCTCAATTAAATATCACCTAACCTAAATACCTAGAGTGGTAATAATTCTATTCTGCATAACATTATATAGGGTTACCTAAATTAAATACCACCTTACCTAAATACCTAGAGTGGTAATAATTCTATTCTGCATAACATTATATAGGGTTACCTCAATTAAATACCACCTAACCTAAATACCTAGAGTGGTAATAATTCTATTAAGCATAACATTATATAGGGTTACCTCAATTAAATACCACCTAACCTAAATACCTAGCGTGGTAATAATTCTATTCAGCATAACATTATATAGGGTTACCTCAATTAAATACCACCTAACCTAAATACCTAGAGTGGTAATAATTCTATTCAGCATAACATTATATAAAGTTACCTCAATTAAATACCACCCAACCTAAATACCTAGAGTGGTAATAATTCTATTCAGCATAACATTATATAGGGTTACCTCAATTAAATATCACCTAACCTAAATACCTAGAGTGGTAATAATTCTATTCTGCATAACATTATATAGGGTTACCTCAATTAAATATCACCTAACCTAAATACCTAGAGTGGTAATAATTCTATTCTGCACAACATTATATAGGGTTACCTCAATTAAATACCACCTAACCTAAATACCTAGCGTGGTAATAATTCTATTAAGCATAACATTATATAGGGTTACCTCAATTAAATACCACCTAACCTAAATACCTAGAGTGGTAATAATTCTATTCAGCATAACATTATATAAAGTTACCTCAATTAAATACCACCTAACCTAAATACCTAGAGTGGTAATAATTCTATTCAGCATAACATTATATAGGGTTACCTCAATTAAATATCACCTAACCTAAATACCTAGAGTGGTAATAATTCTATTCTGCATAACATTATATAGGGTTACCTCAATTAAATATCACCTAACCTAAATACCTAGAGTGGTAATAATTCTATTCTGCACAACATTATATAGGGTTACCTCAATTAAATACCACCTAACCTAAATACCTAGAGTGGTAATAATTCTATTCTGCATAACATTATATAGGGTTACCTCAATTAAATACCACCTAACCTAAATACCTAGAGTGGTAATAATTCTATTCTGCACAACATTATATAGGGTTACCTCAATTAAATACCACCCAACCTAAATACCTAGAGTGGTAATAATTCTATTCAGCATAACATTATATAGGGTTACCTCAATTAAATACCACCTAACCTAAATACCTAGAGTGGTAATAATTCTATTAAGCATAACATTATATAGGGTTACCTCAATTAAATACCACCCAACCTAAATACCTAGAGTGGTAATAATTCTATTCTGCATAACATTATATAGGGTTACCTCAATTAAATATTACCTAACCTAAATATCTAGAGTGGTAATAATTCTATTCTGCATAACATTATATAGGGTTACCTCAATTAAATACCAGACAACTTAAATACCTAGATTAATAAGAATTCTATTCAGCATAACATTATATAGGGTTCCATCAATTAAATACCACCTAACCTAAATATCTAGTTTGGTAATAATTCAATTCAGCATAACATTATATAGGGTTACCTCAATTAAATACCACCTAACCTAAATACCTAGAGTTGTAATAATTCTATTCAGCATAACATTATATAGGGTTACCTCAATTAAATATCACCTAACCTAAATACCTAGAGTGGTAATAATTCTATTCAGCATAACATTATATAGGGTTACTTCAATTAAATACCACCTAACCTAAATACCTAGAGTGGTAATAATTCTATTCAGCATAACATTATATAGGGTTACCTCAATTAAATACCACCTAACCTAAATACCTAGAGTGGTAATAATTCTATTCAGCATAACATTATATAGGGTTACCTCAATTAAATACCACCCAACCTAAATACCTAGAGTGGCAATAATTCTATTCGGCATAACATTATATAGGGTTACCTCAATTAAATACCACCTAACCTAAATACCTAGAGTGGTAATAATTCTATTCAGCATAACATTATATAGGGTTACCTCAATTAAATATCACCTAACCTAAATACCTAGAGTGGTAATAATTCTATTCTGCATAACATTATATAGGGTTACCTCAATTAAATACCACCTAACCTAAATACCTAGAGTGGTAATAATTCTATTCAGCATAACATTATATAGGGTTACCTCAATTAAATATCACCTAACCTAAATACCTAGAGTGGTAATAATTCTATTCTGCATAACATTATATAGGGTTACCTCAATTAAATACCACCTAACCTAAATACCTAGAGTGGTAATAATTCTATTCAGCATAACATTATATAAAGTTACCTCAATTAAATACCACCCAACCTAAATACCTAGAGTGGTAAAAATTCTATTCTGCATAACATTATATAGGGTTACCTCAATTAAATACCACCTAACCTAAATACCTAGAGTGGTAATAATTCTATTCAGCATAACATTATATAGGGTTACCTCAATTAAATATCACCTAACCTAAATACCTAGAGTGGTAATAATTCTATTCTGCATAACATTATATAGGGTTACCTCAATTAAATACCACCTAACCTAAATACCTAGAGTGGTAATAATTCTATTCAGCATAACATTATATAGGGTTACCTCAATTAAATACCACCCAACCTAAATACCTAGAGTGGTAATAATTCTATTCTGCATAACATTATATAGGGTTACCTCAATTAAATATTACCTAACCTAAATATCTAGAGTGGTAATAATTCTATTCTGCATAACATTATATAGGGTTACCTCAATTAAATACCAGACAACTTAAATACCTAGATTAATAAGAATTCTATTCAGCATAACATTATATAGGGTTCCATCAATTAAATACCACCTAACCTAAATATCTAGTTTGGTAATAATTCAATTCAGCATAACATTATATAGGGTTACCTCAATTAAATACCACCCAACCTAAATACCTAGAGTTATAATAATTCTATTCAGCACAACATTATATAGGCTTACCTCAATTAAATACCACCCAACCTAAATACCTAGAGTTGTAATAATTTTATTCAGCATAACATTATATAGGGTTACCTGAATTAAATACCACCTAACCTAAATACTTAGAGTGGTAATAATTCTATTCAGCATAACATTATACAGGGTTACCTCAATTAAATACCACCTAACCTAAATACCTAGAGTTGTAATAATTCTATTCAGCATAACATTATATAGGGTTACCTCAATTAAATATCACCTAACCTAAATACCTAGAGTGGTAATAATTCTATTCAGCATAACATTATATAGGGTTACTTCAATTAAATACCACCTAACCTAAATACCTAGAGTGATAATAATTCTATTCAGCATAACATTATATAGGGTTACCTCAATTAAATATCACCTTACCTAAATACCTAGAGTGGTAGCAATTCTATTCAGCATAACATTATATAGGGTTACCTCAATTAAATACCACCTAACCTAAATACCTAGAGTGGTAATAATTCTATTCAGCATAACATTATATAGGGTTACCTCAATTAAATATCACCTAACCTAAATACCTAGAGTGGTAATAATTCTATTCTGCATAACATTATATAGGGTTACCTCAATTAAATACCACCTAACCTAAATACCTAGAGTGGTAATAATTCTATTCTGCATAACATTATATAGGGTTACCTCAATTAAATACCACCTAACCTAAATACCTAGAGTTGTAATAATTCTATTAAGCATAACATTATATAGGGTTACCTCAATTAAATACCACCTAACCTAAATACCTAGAGTGGTAATAATTCTATTCAGCATAACATTATATAGGGTTACCTCAATTAAATACCACCCAACCTAAATACCTAGAGTGGCAATAATTCTATTCGGCATAACATTATATAGGGTTACCTCAATTAAATACCACCTAACCTAAATACCTAGAGTGGTAATAATTCTATTCAGCATAACATTATATAGGGTTACCTCAATTAAATATCACCTAACCTAAATACCTAGAGTGGTAATAATTCTATTCTGCATAACATTATATAGGGTTACCTCAATTAAATACCACCTAACCTAAATACCTAGAGTTGTAATAATTCTATTCTGCATAACATTATATAGGGTTACCTCAATTAAATATCACCTAACCTAAATACCTAGAGTGGTAATAATTCTATTCTGCATAACATTATATAGGGTTACCTCAATTAAATACCACCTAACCTAAATACCTAGAGTGGTAATAATTCTATTCAGCATAACATTATATAGGGTTACCTCAATTAAATATCACCTAACCTAAATACCTAGAGTGGTAATAATTCTATTCTGCATAACATTATATAGGGTTACCTCAATTAAATATCACCTAACCTAAATACCTAGAGTGGTAATAATTCTATTCTGCATAACATTATATAGGGTTACCTCAATTAAATACCACCTAACCTAAATACCTAGAGTGGTAATAATTCTATTCTGCATAACATTATATAGGGTTACCTCAATTAAATACCACCTAACCTAAATACCTAGAGTGGTAATAATTCTATTCTGCATAACATTATATAGGGTTACCTCAATTAAATACCACCCAACCTAAATACCTAGAGTGGTAATAATTCTATTCAGCATAACATTATATAGGGTTACCTCAATTAAATACCACCTAACCTAAATACCTAGAGTGGTAATAATTCTATTCAGCATAACATTATATAGGGTTACCTCAATTAAATACCACCCAACCTAAATACCTAGAGTGGTAATAATTCTATTCTGCATAACATTATATAGGGTTACCTCAATTAAATATTACCTAACCTAAATATCTAGAGTGGTAATAATTCTATTCTGCATAACATTATATAGGGTTACCTCAATTAAATACCAGACAACTTAAATACCTAGATTAATAAGAATTCTATTCAGCATAACATTATATAGGGTTATCTCAATTAAATACCACCTAACCTAAATATCTAGAGTGGTAATAATTCAATTCAGCATAACATTATATAGGGTTACCTCAATTAAATACCACCCAACCTAAATACCTAGAGTTATAATAATTCTATTCAGCACAACATTATATAGGCTTACCTCAATTAAATACCACCCAACCTAAATACCTAGAGTTGTAATAATTCTATTCAGCATAACATTATATAGGGTTACATCAATTAAATACCACCTAACCTAAATATCTAGAGTGGTAATAATTCAATTCAGCATAACATTATATAGGGTTACCTCAATTAAATACCACCCAACCTTAATACCTAGAGTCGTAGTAATTCTATTCAGCACAACATTATATAGGGTTACCTCAATTAAATACCACCTAACCTAAATACCTAGAGTGGTAATAATTCTATTCTGCATAACATTATATAGGGTTACCTCAATTAAATACCACCTAACCTAAATACCTAGAGTGGTAATAATTCTATTCTGCATAACATTATATAGGGTTACCTCAATTAAATACCACCCAACCTAAATACCTAGAGTGGTAATAATTCTATTCAGCATAACATTATATAGGGTTACCTCAATTAAATACCACCTAACCTAAATACCTAGAGTGGTAATAATTCTATTCAGCATAACATTATATAGGGTTACCTCAATTAAATACCACCCAACCTAAATACCTAGAGTGGTAATAATTCTATTCTGCATAACATTATATAGGGTTACCTCAATTAAATATTACCTAACCTAAATATCTAGAGTGGTAATAATTCTATTCTGCATAACATTATATAGGGTTACCTCAATTAAATACCAGACAACTTAAATACCTAGATTAATAAGAATTCTATTCAGCATAACATTATATAGGGTTATCTCAATTAAATACCACCTAACCTAAATATCTAGAGTGGTAATAATTCAATTCAGCATAACATTATATAGGGTTACCTCAATTAAATACCACCCAACCTAAATACCTAGAGTTATAATAATTCTATTCAGCACAACATTATATAGGCTTACCTCAATTAAATACCACCCAACCTAAATACCTAGAGTTGTAATAATTCTATTCAGCATAACATTATATAGGGTTACATCAATTAAATACCACCTAACCTAAATATCTAGAGTGGTAATAATTCAATTCAGCATAACATTATATAGGGTTACCTCAATTAAATACCACCCAACCTAAATACCTAGAGTTGTAATAATTCTATTCAGCATAACATTATATAGGGTTACATCAATTAAATACCACCTAACCTAAATACCTAGAGTCGTAGTAATTCTATTCAGCACAACATTATATAGGGTTACCTCAATTAAATACCACCCAACCTAAATACCTAGAGTTGTAATAATTCTATTCAGCATAACATTATATAGGGTTACATCAATTAAATACCACCTAACCTAAATATCTAGAGTGGTAATAATTCAATTCAGCATAACATTATATACGGTTACCTCAATTAAATACCACCTAACCTAAATACCTAGAGTCGTAGTAATTCTATTCAGCATAACATTATATAGGGTTACCTCAATTAAATACAACCTAACCTAAATACCTAGAGTGGTAATAATTTTATTCAGTATAACATTATATAGGGTTACCTTAATTAAATACCACCCAACCTAAATACCTAGAGTGGTAATAATTCTATTCAGCATAACATTATATAGGGTTACCTCAGTTAAATACCACCTAACCTAAATACCTAGAGTGGTAGTACCCGTGCGGTCTTCATCTATGGCTTAAATAGAAACTATCATTCACAGATTATTTAGTTAGAAAATATATGTCTACAAAACAAGTTAATCTACAAACAAATGTTATACAAAACACATGTAAGGTTTCAGTATTTTATTTACTCCTCTCCAGGAGTTAGGCACAAGGCCAATTTTATCTTTCTCCCACAAGTAAGATGTGACCCAAGGTCGGGTCAGGAAAGTGAGGTTGAAAATCCAGAGCCCGAGAGGGTAGCACTCTGGCCATTAAAAATTGCTTGGGCAGTCCCGTCGGCATTCCCTGGTAGGGGCGCCTCAGGCAGTTAGCAATTAACTAACTCCTCCCCAAAGAGGGGGAGGCAAAGCCTGGGAAGGTGGACCTCCTAGAACTGCACAGGACAATCCCATAGACCGGCGTAAATCAAGCCCCGAAGGACAAGACAGTACAAGTCTATTGGTTGCCTCGCAAACTTGTGCCAGATGACCCAGCGACGGTTGACATGACATAAAATCCAACAACCGACAAAATTACGTTTTATAAATTAAATTTAATTATTACAGTATCGTTTGGTTATTAAATGAATAAAATTATTAATTGTCGTCAAGGTAAAAATTTGTTCTAACGTCTATAAAATTATTGGATGCAAATAGCAACAAAAAACTTGCAATCTTTTTAATGCATGAAGATTTTAAAATCAGTTAAAATGACTTTCTATTCAACAGTTTAAATGCTTCCAAATCATTCTTAAATTGTTGAATTCTGTTCAGTTTAGAATGGGAGGACGATGCAGTCAGAATATGAGGCTAGTAAAAAAAAATCTAAAAGAGGCAATTAAATTTCCCATTTCTGTTTTAAATAATCGAAAGACAGTAAATTACTATATTTTTGACACCTTTGATATTTGCATGTCAAGTGGTTTTTAACCAAGGGACGAGAAAGGTGACAGAGAAGGAAAAGGTTCAAATCCGAAGCTAATCATTTTATAAATCTATTATACCGATTGACCCCCCCCCCCCCCCCCGCAGTCCCCAAACCAAATGTCACTCATGGAATCGTCAATGATATTCACAATCGTTTCTAGAATTCAACCATATTCAATAGAAATAAACTTCAGTTTATGTCTGACTTGTCCACCAGGTTTGTGCTGAATGTTGAACAGTCTGTTTTATTGCCGTTAGGTTTGAACTTTGAACCTGCAGAAGACTGTCACTTAGAACCGATTCTGAATCAATGGCTTTAACCATTACACCACTGGAAAAATAAAAAATGTATAATAGTGGACAAACAAATAATGGTACTTGATACCCTCTTGCTAAACATTCAGCATTACACAGTGAGGATCAAGAGTTAGTGGAGCAATCCTGAGAAAGCAGTGGCGCCCTCCCCTATACTTTGGCGTAGTAGTTAATAATACTGTGACCAAGAAAAAAATGTTATTAAAGAGTAACATCGAAGAATTCAGTCTGATTAAAGGGAGAGCGCTCTTTTTTTGCGACTATTTTACAGGCCTTTTATTGTCACAAGAACTAGAAGGGATTCTTAACAACATTCACAATGCTCGCTATGGACCTTAAAATGCACACTGGAAAAAAACCAAGGTCATGTTCAACAGCCCCAGTCACAATGAACGGAGAAAAGTTGAGGAAGTTAACAACTATATCTACTTAGGGAAGATGGTGAGAAGTGACGCTGATACCATGCCTGAAATCAAACGTCAAATTATGCTTGGATGGACAGCCTTTTCCAAAGTAGACAACATCATAAGGAGTAGAAAGTCCACTATGACCATTTAACAGAAAGTGTTCAATGAATACATCATACCTGTTATGACATATGGTAGCAAAACATGGGCAATTAATAATGCAGCGATAGAAAAGCTAAGAGTGGCACAATGCAAAAATGGAACGCATTATTTATTTACTTCTCTCCAGGAGTTAGGCACAAGGCCAGTTTTATCTTACTCTCACAAGTAAGATGTGATCCAAGGTCGGGTCGGGAAAGTGGGGCTTGAAAAGCCAGTGCCCGAGAGGTGAGCACTCTGGCCATTAAAAATTGCCTGGGCAGCCCCGTCGGCATTCCCCGGTATCGTCTTGGCCTTCGAGGCTTGATTCCACCGGTCTGTGGGTTTGTCCTGTGCAGTTCTAGGAGGTCCACCCTCCCAGGCTTTGCCTCCCCTCATTGGAGAGGAGTAAGTTTATTGCTTACTGCCTGAGACGCCCCTACCGGGGAATGCCGACGGGGCTGCCCAGGCAATTTTTAATGGCCAGAGTGCTCACCTTCTTGGGCGCTGGCTTTTCAAGCCCCACTTTCCCGACCCGACCTTGGGTCACATCTTACCTTGTGGGAGTAAGATAAAACTGGCCTTATGCCTAACCTCCTGGAGAGAGGAGGTAAATTTTATCATAAAGTGAAGTCTTGTTTTTCTGCTGACGTCACAGTGGTTAGTGCTACCTGTCATCTAGCGAGACTTCGAAAGATGCCATGCAGTTGTGTTGCTTCGAATTACCAAAGAAACTATAAAAATGGTTCAAAAGTTAATGTTTCCCCAAAGATAAACAATTATTTAAGACTTGGACATGAGATATTAAAAGATAAGGCCCTCCTGAGTAGACTGTCTGGTAGTTATTCCTAATGGATATCTTCAGCGGTCAGCCCCTGGGTGGTCGAATGGTGACCAGTGTGAACAATTGGAACCCAAGACTTGTCAGGAGGAAAGGGGCCCCAGGAGATAGAAATGGGGAGACTTGCCACTTGCCTCTCTGGACATGACGGGGACGGGGGGGGGGGGGGGGGGTTCTGAGTCAATACGGTAAAGTAATTGAAGATATTTTTATAGTAGAAGATATTTTATGCAAGGAGCACCAACATAATTTGATAAAAGTACAGAATAGCTAACATTCCAGAACTTGTGAAAAATAAAAACACATAATTTATATTAAACGCATTAGAATGAAGTTCTTCACCTAACAAACCAAGTTTTACACTTTTCTTAATCGACATGATGGCTAACAACTCGTTATTCTTGCTCTAAAATGGTACATTGTTTGTCCTGATAATTCTAATTTAGTTTTTAACAAATAAAATTTAACTTTTATGACAAATTTTTACTTGTCGACACTTTATTTTTAAAATGTTTCAGTCATAAATAATATCGACCAGAAACCTCTTAATTTCTGCTTTTATATTCTGTTAACTGCGTTGTTTTTTTTGTATAAACAGAATATTCAAAATCTATTTTTTGTGTTAAAAAATGATTATATTGAAGTGCTTAGATCCCAAAACGGCTGTCAAATTTTCTTCATTAGTTTTGTCTGATTTGCCAAGCGATGACAGAGCAAATAAATCCATCGTTTTAATTCTTTGTCTGAATTTTTAAAAAATTATTTTGAAAACATTTGTTTTCTGATTTTTGCAGATTTAATTGTATTTTTGCAGATTATTTCGCAAATAATACATTTTTCTGATTTTTGCATATTATTTTGCAAATAATAAATTTGTTTTCTGATTTTTGCAGATTATTTTGCAAATAATAAATTTGTTTTCTGATTTTTGCAGATTATTTTGCAAATAATAAATTTGTTTTCTGATTTTTGCAGATTAAATTGTATTTTTGCAGATTATTTTGCAAATAATAAATTCATTTTCTGATTTTTTTTTTTTTTTAATTTTTGATTTTGGAAATAAATCAAACGGTGTTTATTGAAAAGGTTGCTACTCGAACTTAGGGTTAGTTGTAGGGAGGGTATGTTTTGTTATGCGAGAAATAAAATCAAACAGTGTTTATTCAAAATGAAATTTAAATATATTAGAGATTAAACATCATAATAATGGTGTATCCAATATAGAATATTGCCGACGAAATTGTCTTTAAAATATACCAAAAATAAGGAAAAATTATAGAGTAGAATTTTAATAAAAATAAAATTAATTTACTATTCAGAGTCAACGAACTCCGAATTACAAGACTGCATGGTGTCTTTATATTAGAAGAACAGGAGGATAATCTTCTATGAAGTGCTGGCTTGGTGTGAATGTCGTGGTTAGGCTTTGTGGACTAAGAATAGTAAATTAATTTTTTTTTAAATTAAAATTCTACTCGATAATTTTCCCTAATTTTTGGTGTACACTAATCTTTTTCACCGATAAGTAAGTATATTCATAAGTTTTCTTGTTATTTTATTTTTAACTCGAATATTTCACTTGAGTCTCAATAAAAATAAGCACCAAAATTTATTATATTAGAAGAAAAAAAAGTGAAAAAAAAAGTGAAAAAAAAGTGAACAAAAATTTTTTTAACTTTAAATCGATTCAGGAACTGATTCTACAAACTTTTCTTATCCTGGAACTGGCTCCCCAGAAGCTCGGCAGACCAGTTGAAATTATTTGTTTCAAACAAAAGAAGCCAATGTGACGAACCAAGTTTATTACAATAATGAAACAAGGGAAGTAACTCTCACTGTTTAAAAATAATAGCAAACCATTTTTTGGCGTATAAATTCAAGATTTCATTTACACCATTACAATTTCTCTAGCTCTCCATTGTTCCCTTGTCCAGGTGTTGTTTGATTTATTTATCTATACATTTTATCTTTTTAAAAAAAATCCTATTCATAATTCATCGAACTGTTGTTTGTCCGTCTATCTAGCTATGGCTTCTTGTATCCACTAAATATTCGAAGAGTCTTAAGATGACTTTAAACAATAACCATGATTTATGCAGTAATTGCTAGGTACGTGCAAAATCAATGGCCGAAAATCAATGCAAAAAATATTTCATGTGATTTTAATGATTAGAGTTTCTGTCCGTCTATCTAGCTATGGCTTCTTGTATCCACTAAATGTTCGGAGAGTCTTAAGATGACTTCAAACAATAACGATGATTTATGCAGTATTTATTTAGCGAATGCAAAGTCCTTCAGCCACGCAGTAGCCTCCTGGTCTGCTGTGTGGAGGGTGGCTAATCCTCCTCCTCAGTCGTTGGAGAGGGCAGACTTCAATGACGTGCTCCATTGTCTGCTCCTCTCCACAAGCACACAGTGGGGATGGGTTGATGCACCATCTATGAAGGCTGGCCAAGCACGGGCCATGTCCAGTCCTGAATCTATTGATGGTTTACCACTCTCTCCTTGGGAGGTCGGTGCCAGGCACTTGTTGGTTAGGGTCTGACACCAGGTGTTTATTAGGGACCTCCTTGGACGCCCATTCCTTTTTCCAGGCTGATTGGATGGTGAAGTCAGCTGGTGGGATGTTCTTCCAGATGGGGCGTCTGGATGGAAGTCGAGCAGTGGGTGGGTTGAGGATGTCTTCGTGGATTAGTAGATGAGGGGAGTCTTCAACCTTTTGAAGCATCCTTTGAGTGGATGCTGTTCGCCGGATGTGTGGAGGCACAATGTTTGATAGGACGGGGAGCCAGGGTAATGGTGTTGAGCGGATTGTCCCGGTTATGATTCTCATTGTTGAGTTGAGCTGGGTGTCTACAAGGTGTGTGTGGGATGACCTTGACCAAACAGGGGCACAATATTCTGCTGCAGAGTAATTGCTAGGTACGTGCAAAATCAATGGCCGATTCTCAAAATGTAAAAACATTTTGACCTCCCTTCACTTAAAAATTCAGGAAATCAACCAATTTTAATGGAATTTTAAATATTTATTAATCAACAATCAAGGAATATAATGAAACCATTATTTTTTTTTTTTAAATCTTAGTGAAAATATATTATTTTTTTAAAACAAAATACACCTTTACTAAAGTTATATTTTTATATATTAATAAAAAAAAAAAATGCATTAATTTTTTTGTTTTTTATTAAAATAAAGCATTGTAGATGTTAACAATTAAAAAATCTTTTTAAAATCTTTTTTTATATATTATGAAAAAGGCCCCCCCCCCCGTGTTAACAAAATCACTATAACTCGAAGAAAAATTAATTTTTTGAATTAGTGATATTATTATTGAATAAAACATTGTGTAATCAATATTTTCACCAAAAAAATAATATAATTGCAAAAAATATTTCATGTGATTTTAATGATTAGAGTTTCTGTCCGTCTATCTAGCTATGGCTTCTTGTATCCACTAAATGTTCGGAGAGTCTTAAGATGACTTCAAACAATAACCATGATTTATGCAGTAATCGCATAAGAATCCTTAAAAGCTAAAGATCAATATTTGAAAAAGATGTCAAACTTGACCGGGGAAGTGTTTTACACTCTGACTTCAATGGAAAAGCCGTTAAAGCTTAATTTCACTGGATCAAATGAAAATAATAATCGACTTGTTGCCTCAGTCAAAAATAATGCGGCTCACAAATCACTGGCCGTTTTCTCTCCTTTCCCCTTCTTTTCTCATTTAAGCCAACAGATTTCAAACATAATTCTTTTTAACCAATGAGAACAGAGAAACGAAACTTCCATGAGCAAAGTTTCTTTCCTAGAACTAACTATTTGTGGAACTCAATATCGCGGGGCTGCTTCCCAGTTGACTACAACATGGTCGTTTTCAAGTCCAGTATAAAATTTTTTTGTTAGGCCGTCCTTCTAAATAAACAAATTCTGCCAAACCTCCACCATCACAATCAATCATCTCACGGTGTTGTCTCACCGTCCACCTGACAAACCCATTAACTCTTATCCTCGAGTGGCCTTTGGGCCCTGATAAGTTGTGACTCTTTAGTAAAAAAAAAAAAAATGGTGAATTTGCTTATTGCAGTGCAACAACTAGTTGTTTTGTTTCTCATAGGTAGTAACTAATAAAACCATATATATATATATATGTAAAAATAAAAATGGAATAAAGAATAAGCAATTCAACAACTAACAAAAATAAACTCAAAAACTCATGTTGTAAAGTTCCACCGAGATATTTCGGCCGTGGATACGACCATTTTCGTTCGGTTAGTAAACTTTAACATTGTTTCTTTTTTCTCATATATATATATATATATATATGTAAAAATAAAAATGGAATAAAGAATAAGCAATTTAACAACTAACAAAAATAAACTCAAAAACTCATGTTGTAAAGTTCCACCGAGATATTTCGGCCGTGGATACGACCATTTTCGATCAGTTAATAAACTTTATTTCAAAACGGAAAAGTTTTCAAATTTATACAGAGAATGCGATTGGAAGAAAATGTCACGTGCAGAGAACAACAAAACGGGGAGAAAAAGGAATGCGAGGAATGTTATGAAAAGAGAAAGAAAAAGATGAAGAAGAGGAAGAAGAAGAAAGAGATACCAATCAACCAGTATCTTTAGAACGTCAGTTGAAGAAGACGAAACGAAGAAGAAGAGAAAGCGAGAGCAAACGTGAGAAAGGGTAAATCGACATGTCGTTGTCGAAAACTATTAAAGAAAAAAAAAAAAAAAAAAAAAAAAAAAAAGAGAGAGAGAAAAAAATCAGTGCTTAGATATCGCCTGCTGATTGAATTCGGGCTGAGAACGTCAAAAGTCAACAGGATTAGTAGTAATTGGAGCAGTGAACGTCGAGGGACGAAACGAGGGAAGAGGAGGAGGCGGGGGAGGAGGGGAAGGGGGAAGAAGAGAGACAAGGGTTAAAAGTTAGCCAGAGTCGTATTCATTTAGATTCATCTCGTATAAAATCGATCTAGCCGAAGGAAAAACAATATTATAGAAACCTTGTCTTTGGGCAATATATATATATTAAAATATATATATTAAAAAATATATAAAAAGTATAGATAACAAGATATATTAATGAAATAAAAGGAAATAAAAAACGAAACAAAATCGCTCTGATATCAAAGCAAAAATAATTTTAAAAAACAAAAAATATTTGTACAGCAAGTCATAGAAAATAGAAATTAACAAGAATAAAAGCAAATAAAAGAGATCAACTAAAAAACAAGTTATTATTAGATTAAAATCGTAGTCAACAAAGGGGGAAGGGAATAAATATATATATAGTTTATCTCACGAGATACGCAACGTTGTTAGACGTGAAATATTTTCATTGAGTTTAAATCTTACATAAGATTTAATTTAGTATATCTAGCAATAGTATCCCCAAAAGGGTCAAAATAGACGTTTAATCAATCAGATTATGTTAGAATCCAACTGCCACACAGCCCATCCATAGTAACCTATGATTTCGATTTTTTTTAAATTTATTTATTTATTTTTTTTAATGGAAATCGCTCCAGACAAGGCATGAAGCCACTTGATGTAAGGAGCTAAAAAAATACCACTTCAAAGTCAAACACTAGCCAACGATAAGTGTTAGATGGATAGATTTAATTTTACAACTACACGACTGGTAAAGACGGACCATTTTATGGCAAGTTTGGGGGGTCACTTTCACTGCCCAATCCGGGTTTAAGACAATCATGTCCACTACAATATTTTACTTGTATGCTTTCTAAAGTCTCTAAATACCATAGAATTTGGACATTTTAAAAAACTTTTCAACAAAGAAAGCAAATATGGAATTTTCATGAGGTTCCACCAATTATTATTATAGCTCTATTATTATTTTTTAAATATTAAGCTTTATTATTTTTTTTTAAATATTAAGCTTTATTATTTTTTTTTTTAAATATTAAGCTTTATTATTTTTTTTTTTAAATATTAAGCTTTCTTTACAAATAAAAAAAAATATTAATCTCTCTTTTTCTTCATTTAACATCACTTTCCGCTTGTCGAAAGGTCAGACGTTTTTTTTATATTTTGTAAGCTCACGCTCCAGTCCTCACAGTTCAGAGTGTCAACTGTCTCTAAATTCCATTCTGTATTGTCTTTATTCAATCACTTGCTTCTCAGTTTTCCTTGACCGGTCAACCTCCCTGCAATCCAAGACATTCATGCTTCTTTAATGGTTTATCCAGGAGAATGAACGCTCCACATGACCATACCAGCATAACTGATTCATCGTTAAGAAAACCTCTATCCTTGGTAAATGTCGTGCTTTCAGAAAATTCTCATATTTAACGTGTTGGGTTTGGTTAGATTTAACATTGCAGATCCATCTAATCATGGATTTATCATTTGGTTACAGAGGACGAGTCGAGAGTCGAGCATTCACTGTCTTATGACACCCTTGACACAACTTACCCAAAATGTAGGGGAGACAGCTCACAAAATTGTGCTCATGGTGTACCGAGGTCACATGCACTCAGTATATATCCGAGGTGGCCGAAAGAATCTACTACTACTTCCAGGGTGCCGTCATCTCGTACCATCTGTTTGTGGGAACGATCATCAATAGGGCGTTCTATTTATCTCCCTCCCACGGAGGAAGATTAGACACAAGGTCATGGAAGTAGAATTTGAAAAGCCAGCGCTCTAGAGAAAGAGCACTCTGACCAAACAAAAATTGCCTGGGTAGCCCCGTTGGCATTTCCCCGGTGGGAACGCCTCAGGCGATTAGCAATAAACTAATCCCTTCTCAAAGAGCGAGAAATTAAATCTGGGAGGGTGGACCTCCTAAAGCTGCACAGGACTATATCTCAGACCGTCAGAGAACAAGGCCACGCCAGCACAGCTTACCTAAGACTGTCGGTCGGATTTTGGTATGAAGTAGCCATCAATTAAAATATTAGAATACCCGTCCCAAAAGAGGTAAAATTAATTCCTTGAACAGAAGAGTTTTGCACCACTTTTATATCCCATTATGAAGATTAAAATCAAGCTATAATGCTACTAAACCTTGTCAAGAATCATTATTCCAATTTTGATCAAAATCTATTACATGATTCTGATTATAGAAAATGTCTCAAATTAAAAGCTTAAGCTTAAAGCGTCTTAAGAAGAAATTTAAATTCAGGGAATTTTTCTTAATTGGTGTCTAATGACTATGGATTAAACTCAATGTGAATCTGAAATATTTGAATTTTCGAATAGGAGGTTGTACTCATATTATACCCCCTAAAAACCCTTTAAAACACTAAAAGAAAACAAAAAAACCCTGAAATCCGAAGAATATTTATTAATTGATGTCTAATATCTATTGTTACAGTTTCACAAAATCAGAGAATTTCTATGAAGTGATTCTGCCCCCTTTTTACCCCCTATGAATAAAAGTAAATATAGTCCACAATTACGCCTAGCAGTTGTGTTCCGAAAGTCATAATGATCGGTTAATTAGTTTAGGAGTGAATCCTGTACATATAAACACACCTAACTTGATAGAGATAAGATAAGAACTTGAGATTGAAAAAAAACTTACCTCGCACTGCACATTCGTATCCTGGACATGTCCATTCGCGTCCAAACTATGAAGAGCAATTTCTATTGGAGGTTGGTTATCCAATGGACCTTGATCGAAAAGGGACATGGGACCTGGAGATGTGGACGACAGATTCTGAAAATGTTAAATAAAAAAAAAAATTTAAATTAAAAAAAAAAAAAATTTAAATTAAAAAAAAAAAAAAAATTTAGATTAAAAAAAAAAAAATTTAAATTAAAAAAAAAAAAATTTTAATTAAAAACAAAAAAATTTTAATTAAAAACAAAAAGAATTTAATTAAAAAAAAAAATTTAAATTAAAAAAAAAAATTTAAATTAAAAAATAAAAATTTTAATTAAAAAAAAAAATTTAAATTAAAAAATAAAAATTTTAATTAAAAAAAAAAAATTTTAATTAAAAAAATTTTAATTAAAAATTTTTTTTTTAATTAAATTAAAAAAAAAATGGTCACAGTTTGGATAACATATCTTTTCATGTACAAAATGTTGCTTAATAACCCCACGAACAGTCAATCACGTTGCTAGATTTGCTAACTTATCTCCCTTTGCAGTGGAGTAAGAGAATACTTCGGACGTATTAGTTGACGAAGAAAGGGAATTTTCATTTCGAAATTAGATATGTAAAAAGGCAGGATTTTCAGTTACACCGACTATAAAGTAAGTATCTATTTTATAATATTCTTTACAAATAAAACGTGGCGATTGTGTAAACGGGGTTGTGAATACAGGGGATAACTAGGATTGACTAAGAAAATAACATTGTTTAATTTTTAGTTCGTTAATTAACTTGTTTCATTTTTTCGATTGATTAATTTATTATCATTGTTCAGGTACAATATTCGTGTAATCTTTTTTTTTCTCATTAAAATTCCTAATTTGCAGGCGCTCTTGTATAAGCAGTAACCGAGCTGAGGGAGATAACTATTTTTCTTAGCCGCCGCTATTCCGAATTCGCTTATACTTTGGCAAGGGAGATAACTTTGTTTATCGCAGCATGAAAGAACATAACTTTTCTTTTTATGCTTATATAAAGTGTATACAATTTGTGGCATGTAAATAAAAGTGCTTAAAAGTTATTTTGAACGCATTTAAAACCCGTAACATGTTTTTAATTAATTGTTATAAAGTTTATGAACTTTGTGGCATAAAAGTTATTTTCTTTCATGCTGCGATAGGGTTAGGGTTTAGGGTTGGGTTTTTTAACGCATTTCAAAACCGTAACATGTTTTTTTTTTATTAATAAACAAAGTTATCTCCCTTGCTAAAGTATAAGCGAATTCGGAATAGCGGCGGCTAAGAAAAATAGAGTTATCTCCCTCAGATCGGTTACTGCTTATACAAGAGCGCCAATTTGTATATAAGTTTATTCATTTTTTTTGGATAACATTGTTTCATTGCTCAATTCATTATTTTCAGCATCCCAAATTGTCTCTTGAAAATAAGTTTATTTTCTTAGTGAATCCTAGTTATCCCCCCCCCCTGCATTCACAACCCAGTCTACACTAGCACCCGAAAAGTTTACTTAATCTAAACGGATGGTTAGTCACATTTTTAGATTAACTAAGTTACATTCGCAGTTTGAGCTCTGATCTTCCAATATTAATTTTGCATTCTCTATTAACTTTACCAAATTACCCGTGAATAAAGTGCTAAGTAATACTCAGTTCTAAGTGACAGTTTTTTGGGGGTTGAAGGTTCAATTCTGGGTGCGGGCGATATCAAGAATACAATTACGAATTACTTAAAACTTCTACTTGGTCATGGCTGACGGAACGAGAGCAAGCTACTCTTGCGGATTAAATAAAAGGTTCCGTTCGAAATTCCGTACAGATTTCCGAGTTTGATACACCGTAAGAACGCCGGAGGTTACATCGACCGAAACGTTGTGAGAATAACATCCAAGATGAGAACAGTAGTCCGAATAATCCAAACAATACAATAACAGTGGAGATTCAGAATAGAGCTGCATCGTTTTTCGGCAGTTAAAAAACTATTTAAAAAAGAAAACAAACAAAAAAAAACACTGCAGATTTTTGTTGGGGGGGGGGGTCACTTTGCTATTATACTTCCATTATAAAATGTGCACTTACTTTATAGCCGGTGTAATTGAAATAATGTACGACGTAATCGCGTTGACACACCGGTTCTCTTTTAGATCACCGAAGTTAAGCGACGTGGAGCCTGGCCAGTGCAAGATGGGTGACCATTTGAGAATGTTATGTGCTCTATGTCATCATCTTGTGACCAGGATGTTATTTATCTCCCCCCCCCCCCCCCCACAGCGGTAAGATGTGACACAAGGTCGGGAAAGTGGGATTTCATAAACCAGCGCCCGAGAAGATGAGCGCTCTAGCCATTAAAAAATGCCTGAGCAGCCCCGTCGGCATTCCCTGGTAGGGGCGCCTCAGGCAGTAAGCAATAAACTTACTCCTCCCCAAAGAGGGGAGGCAAAGCCTGGGAGGGTGGACCTCCTAGAACTGCACAGGACAAACCTATAGAACGGCGTAAATCAAGCCCCGAAGGCCAAGACAACACCAGTCTATGGGGTGCAGTATTCATCGGAACGGATACTACACTTTGATCTTAGCCAAAAGGCCAAGAACTCCTATTTATCTACGTCCCACAAAGTAGAATGTGACAAGGTCGGAAAGTGGGAATTTGCACTCTAGAGGAAGAGTACAGAGTTTCTTTAAAAAATGCCTGGGCAGGGCGCCTCAGACAGTAAGCAATAAACTTACTCCTCCCCAAAGAGGGGAGGCAAAGCCTGGGAGGGGGTTAACCTCCCAGAACTGCACAGGACAGACCCATTGATCGGCGTAAATCAAGACCCGAAGGCCAAAACAACACCAGTCTATGGGGTGCAGTATCCATCGGAACAGATACTACACTTTGATCGTAGCCAAAAGGCCAAGAACTGATTTGATATTCCCTGTAAACTTCCTTCTGTGGAGGAAGCCGGCATAGCCCGACCAGGGCTAATACCACACGAGAGATTACCGGTTCGTTCGTTCGTAACCGAAATCAGCCAAAACAACTTTCTAAATTCTAAAAGGCAGGATTTTTATTTAAACTACCAATGCTCACAAAAAAAATGAACTAGTATTCACAAATGGTCACCCATCTGGTACTGGCTAGGCTCCACGTTACTTAACTTCAGTGATCTAACGAGAACCGGTGTGTAAACGTAATTATGTTATACATTATTCCAGTTACACCAGCTATAAAGTAAGCGTGCATTTTATAATGAAAATACAAAAATGTTGACTTGATATTTTCGAGAAAATATTTAAAAAAAAAAAAAAGAAATTATTTTAAAAAGTTATGGATGTAAAATTTTGCTATAAAAATAGGATATTTATAAAATAAATTGATTGAAGATTTTAGTTTTTAAATTATAAAAATTTATCTATAACATTTTCAAATTAAATTTTACATTTTGCTATAAAAATAGGATATTTATAAAATAAATTGATTGAAGGTTTTAGTTTTTAAATTATAAAAATTCATCCATAACTTTTTAAAATAAAATTTTAGATTTTGATATAAAAATAGGATATTTATAAAATAAATTGATTGAAGGTTTTAGTTTTTAAATTATAAAAATTCATCCATAACTTTTAAAAATAAAATTTTAGATTTTGATATAAAAATAGGATATTTATAAAATAAATTGATTGAAGGTTTTAGTTTTTAAATTATAAAAATTCATCCATAACTTTTTAAAATTAAATTTTAGATTTTGATATAAAAATAAGATATTTATAAAATAAATTGATTGAAGGTTTTAGTTTTTAAATTATAAAAATTCATCCATAACTTTTTAAAATTAAATTTTAGATTTTGATATAAAAATAGGATATTTATAAAATAAATCGATTGAAGGTTTTAGTTTTTAAATTATAAAAATTCATCCATAACTTTTTAAAATTAAATTTTAAATTTTGATATAAAAATAAGATATTTATAAAATAAATTGATTGAAGGTTTTAGTTTTTAAATTATAAAAATTCATCCATAACTTTTTTAAATTAAATTTTAGATTTTGATATAAAAATAGGATATTTATAAAATAAATCGATTGAAGGTTTTAGTTTTTAAATTATAAAAATTCATCCATAACTTTTAAAAATTAAATTTTAGATTTTGATATAAAAATAGGATATTTATAAAATAAATTGATTGAAGACTTTAGTTTTTAAATTATAAAAATTCATCCATAACTTTTTAAAATTAAATTTAAGATTTTGATATAAAAATAAGATATTTATAAAATAAATCGATTGAAGACTTTAGTTTTTAAATTATAAAAATTCATCCATAACTTTTTAAAATTAAATTTTAGATTTTGATATAAAAATAGGATATTTATAAAATAAATTGATTGAAGGTTTTAGTTTTTAAATTATAAAAATTCATCCATAACTTTTTAAAATTAAATTTTAGATTTTGATATAAAAATAGGATATTTATAAAATAAATTGATTGAAGGTTTTAGTTTTTAAATTATAAAAATTCATCCATAACTTTTTTAAATTAAATTTTAGATTTTGATATAAAAATAGGATATTTATAAAATAAATTGATTGAAGGTTTTAGTTTTTAAATTATAAAAATTCATCCATAACTTTTTAAAATTAAATTTTAGATTTTGATATAAAAATAGGATATTTATAAAATAAATTGATTGAAGGTTTTAGTTTTTAAATTATAAAAATTCATCCATAACTTTTTAAAATTAAATTTTAGCTTTTGATATAAAAATAGGATATTTATAAAATAAATTGATTGAAGGTTTTAGTTTTTAAATTATAAAAATTCATCCATAACTTACTGAAATATAAGCATTTGAAGCTGAAAATAAAACAAAAAAACATTTTCCTGAAAATACAGTCAACGTTTTTCTATTTTCATTGATAAAATTCTGTTAAAAATTATTCAAGATAAAGTAATGAAATTTGGCATGTATATGTAAAATTTGCTGGTGAATTTCATGAAACCATTAAAAAGAGGATAGCTCAACATTTGAGCACCTCATAAGTTTTAAAAAACTGACCCCTTAATTAAATTTGTTTAATTTGCAATCACTTTCACATAATCTTCCAAAATAAAGTGTTTATCATCATTGCATGTGTTTTTTTAGGGAGGGGGTCTGCTTTTTTTTTTAGACGATTGTGCGTGGTTTTTAGAAGACTTTTTGGGGAACCGGGCTTGCCACTCGAACTTAGGGTTAGTGATAGGGTTAAGAGAGGTTTTTTAGAGGGGGGGACTTACCATTTGGACCTAGGGTTAGAGATTAGGGAATGGGGGGGGGGCTTTCAAATTTGTATTTAGGAATAGTGGTAGAGCTAAGGGGAATTTTTCTTAGAAAAGGGGCTTGCAACTTGGATTTAGATTTAGTGGTATACCCTAGCAGTAATTATAATTTCTTTTTAAATAAAAAAAATATATAAATAATTTGGCAGGCTAACTGCCTTAAAAGGCTATAATGGCCCGGAAATGGAGAACCATTTTATGTTAAATTTACATGTGAAACTGATCCCCACCCTAAATTCTAAATTAATTTTTTCTTCTTTTGTTTTTTTTGTTTTTTCTTTTTTTTTTTTAAGGTGTTCACATGTAATCGCATAAAAGTAGAATTCTTTTTTTTTCATTGCCAGCTAGAAAGTCATTTTAAACCAGAATCACGATTGGAATGAGCACACTTCAAATCCATTAACGAAGATGAACTGGTAGTCACGGTGATTCCAGCTCTGGTAGCGTACATTAAAGTTGTTGCGGTTAAAAAGCTCTTGGTCCAAACTTGGGTTTGTGGTCGTGCAAGTCTGTCGTTGATTTTGATCATGTGTCAGCATTCCCCGACTCTTTCCGCTGGTATCAGCAGCAATCATATCTATCACACGGTGAGGTAGACGAGGAGGTCAAGTCGGGATTCGGAAAGGGTTTTGATCTGGGAATGCTTCTTACATCCCCTCCCTCCCCTCGACCCACTCAATCCCTGCTTCGTGTCTGTCTGTCTGCACGTGTGGTCAGCAATTTTTTCTCCGACGGTGCTCTTAACTGATGGTCCATGGTGGCCGGTACATTCACGTTGAAAAAAATTAGAGTGCTTAGAGTTGTCTGTTCAAGCTTACATACGATAAGCATGGAATGATGGAAGAAGGTCTCTTCTACATTTGTTGGTCTCTGACTACAGTGAGGCAATGATTGAAAGGAGCAGTTGGGGTCACTCGTATTGCGTCAGAAGTAAAATTCTTGGATTGTTGCAAGACAAACTGTAGCAATGGCGTGTGGCACGCATGCTTCCCTTGATCAAGGGAGGAAGTCTGAGGTTAGAAGACAATCAGATACGGTCGCAGTTCTGACTGTAAACGATTCCGACCAGTAATCCAACGGCACTCACTTCCATAACCCAGCAGGAAACCAGAGTTCAATTCCAGAGAGAGTATTGTCGGATGGGCACCACCAGGAGTGAAGACTGCGGCTTAATTTGACTCAACACAGAAAAACTCACCCGGTTCGGACACCGGTATGATTGACAGATCGATAGCGCTTTCTCAATTTAGTCTGGTTGATTCCAATAACGAATAAGATTTTGGCATGCTACCTAGTTCGTCGATGTTAGAGACTTTTTACTCAGCTTCTATCTTCCTTCCGCCCATCGGCGAGATCCTTATTTTAGAGTTTAGGCACTGCGCGTGGGCACATCACCCAAAGTTCAGTTCCTTATTCCGAGTACGACTTGGTTCGCAATTCCATCCGGTAAAGCAAAGGATTAGAGGCCCTGGGGCCCGTTCACGCCCTCAACCTACTTGGAACGGGTGGAATGAAGCAAATCTCTCGAGCAACAGAGTCGACCCACATTTTTGCGTCGTTCGCAGCGAGTGCTAAGATGGCTACTTTTAGGTAAGCAGAACTGACACTGTGGGCTGAACCAAATGTCCAGCTACGGTGCCTAACGTGATGCCCATGATATCCCCAAAAGGGTGTCGGTTGATATAGACAACTGGATGGTGGCCACAGAAGTCGGAATCTGCTAAGGAGTATGTAACAAATCAACGAACCCTGGAAATGGATTGCGTTAAAGCAATGGACCGATGCCGAGCAGTCGTGATAAGGAGCGATAACACGCACGCTGTAACGATGCCGTGACGAGTAAGAGGGCACCACGGCGAGCATGGAATCCTAAGGTGTGAGCCGATCGCGGATGCAAATCTTGGTGGTAGTAACAAATATTCGAACGAGACCTTTCATGACAGAAGTGGAGAAGAGTTATGTGCCAATGGCGTCGAGCACTGGTCAGTCGGTCCTAAGAGGTGAGTGAAAGTCTTCTTGAAAGGCACCGTAGTAGTACCAGGTGTGTATATGTGTATGTATGTGTGTATGTGTGTGTGTGGGTATGTGTGTGTGTGGGTGTGTGTGTATGTGTGTGTATGTGTATGTGTGGGTATGTGTATGTGTGTGTGTGGGTATGTGTATGTGTGTGTATGTGTGTGTGTGTGTGTGTATGTGGGTGTGTATGTATGTGTGTGTGTATGTGTGTGTGTATGTGTGTGTGTTCTCAACAACAACCGTAACAGGCCTCCCCATCAAAAAGGAATCAGGTTAATATTCCCATACCCAGACTTAGAGAGAGCCTGGGGGCAGCGACATCATCATCATCGATGTTAGTTGCGCCCATCGCTTCCCGAGCGAAACCACAATGACGCAAACGAGCTCGGCGACTTTGCCAGAAGTCTTGAGAAGAGTTTTCTTCGTAAAAGTCTAAGTCCGTAGAATCGGCTTGTCCAGAGATACAGAAAAGGTACCTGCAGAGCACTGCGGCATGAGCAGCGTTTTATGCACATCCAGCAGCCCTAGAAAGTCTGGCTTAGGTTTTCGCAGCTCTCAAGTCGATCCGTACCCACCATCCGCAGCAGGTCTCCAAAGTGTACAACGTCTCGTTGATGTTATCAACGTAGTTAAGAGAAGTCGGCAAAATGGATCTGTACCTTTGAAAGAAGGATTGGCTCTGAAGATCAGGTTGTGCCCACATGAAGCTAGGAACGAGTACAGGGCAGTAGCATTTGCTATGTTCACGTTTTGTGACAAAGGCATAGGGACAGCAACGGTCCATCGCGGCGCCGATCCATCTGGTGGTGGTAGCGAGGGGAGGAAAGCGATACCTGTGGGAGTCTGCCGTCGGACAGCAAGAATGTTGTGTTGACGCGGCATCCTCCACTTTTGCGCTGTCTACGCGGCTTCCTCTTTTTTCTGATCTCTTCACAGTTAACATCGTCATGAAATAATCCACTCGCGTTGTTGCTACCGACACATCAGGTGGCAAGCAAAATGGCTTCTTGCTTGGGTCCTCTTAGAGCGCCACAGCTTTCAGCCCCTTTTCGGTTGAAGATGAATGCATCATCTGCATCTGTCCACGACCTTCGGTCTGTCCCTCTTTGCCCGTTTCTCAGCCTCTCTCGGCGTGGATACATTCGTCGGTGCTTATGCTGATTAGCGGCCATATAAAAAATTATTTTTATATAAAAACAATAATATATACTTATTAAGCATTATATTCTTACTCACTGTACGAAAAAGTAGAAAAATATCCACTAGAACTTTAATTACAAGTATTTTTCCATTCTGCGTATCATAACAGCGACTCGTTCACTAAGCCTCCATCTTGTTTTTTAAAAAGATTTTAAGGGCAGATAACTGAAATCTTCTGAAATGCTTATACATAAGAACGTTATTTTATCACGTAAAAAAAGTAAACATTTTAACTTCACATTTTCATGAGTTTCGTATGCTGGAAAAAATTCTAAAAAATCATCAGCAGTTTATTTTATGTATCCTCTTTTGAATGGTAAAAAAAGTTTTGTTGATAATCTTAATCTAAATTAAAGTTACATCGTGTTACATATAGGGGGGATAAATAGTTCACAACCAATGGAAGGTCCCTATAGAACACATGCGTTTAATAAATCTCGTAAAAATCAATTAATGCTCAGATTTTCACGAAATTTTCGATACTTATTCACTTTCGGATTAATTAATTTTTAAAATGTGGTTTTCGATCGAAATTTTAGATCTTTTAAGAAGCTCCCCGCCAAAAAATAAAGCCCCGCTATTCAAGGGAGACAACTTTTCAGCCACTTTTGCTTAAAAAATGGCGCTCTTGTATAAGCAGGGGGATAACTCTATTTTACTTAGCGGCCGCTATTCCGAATTCGCTTATACTTTGGCAAGGGAGATAACTTTGACACAAAGTTTATAAACTTTATAACAATTAATAAAAGAACATATTACGGTTTTGAAATGCGTTAAAAATAACTTTTAAATGCATTCAAAATAACTTCTAAACAATTAATAAATTCGGAGTAGCGGCGGCTAAGTAAAATAGAGTTATTCCCCTCAGATCGGTCACTGCTTATACAAGAGCGCCAAAAAAAATTAACAAAATAAGAATGTATAACTTATTATATACGATTTTAGTATCAAGGGATTTTATTTTTTTTTGTAATTAAATTTTTCATCAATTAACAAAATAAGAATGTTTTATTATTTCGGAGAGTAACTTCTGTCCGACATTGACGTGAATTACATCGCCATCTGGACCAATTGCTCGATAAAACCATTTGATGGCCATTGTTGCAGAGACGCTGCTGATGTAGTACTATGTGGTTTTGCAAAAAAACTACAGCAGACCCCTTGTCGTGGACCGGGTTGTGAGTCTTAGAAAATTCATGAGCAAAGAAAACTTTAAGGAAAGCTGCACTCAAACACGTGTGAAAAGGTTAACGCGTCAAGAACTTAGCAAGCCGAAAAGTTGTCTCCCTTAGCAGCGGGGTTATTCTTAGAGGCCGACTAACTTTAGCACTAGTGGCGGGGAGCTTCTTAAAAACATCCGAAATTTTAATATTATATAAAGCAAAAGAGTCTAAATAAACATATCAGATTTATTTTTTATGTTTAATCATACCATATATTCGTAAACTTGCCGTTAATTCGTAAATAAAAAGTGGAAATAAATTCAATACTATTATGATTTGAAAAAAAAAAACCCAAAAACCCCTGTATTTTCTCATTAATATATACGGCAGATACGAAAAACAAGGAGGGCCGCTGACCTCCGGTGAAAAAAGCTTGAAGAAAGTGTCTACGGATGTCTGAAAGTGATACAATTTTTTTTTTAATTCATATTAATTTCAGACTTTTCTTTCATCATATTCTAATAATTAACATAATACAGACTATTTGAAAAATAATTTATTTGATTGTTTTCAAAACTTAAAAAAAATTTTCATTGAAAAAAACAAAAAACAAAATAGAATAATCTTTTTTTTTTCAAGAAATAATGTTTTTGAGCAACGGAATGTGTTTTTTTTATTTAATGTTTTTTTGGAAATATTTAGTGAAAATAATGTTTTTTGGGAGGGTTAGGGTCTAGGTTAGGGCATTTCCATTTCTAAGAAAAAAAAAATTTGATTCCGAAAGTTACTCCATTTCCAAAGAAAAAAGGTTTTCACTATTATTAAAAAAAAATGTTTTGAAAACAATCAAATAAAAACAAATAAATTATTTTTCAAATAGTCTGTATTATGTTAATTATTAGATTATGATGAAAGAAAAGTCTAAAATTAATATGAAAAAAAGGAAAGTCTGAAATTAATATGAATAAAAAAAAATGTATCACTTTCAGGCATCCATAGACACTTTCTTCAAGCTTTTTTCACCGGAAGCCAGCGGTCCTCCCTGTTCTTCGCATCTGCCATATATACTATAATCTGTTGAATTGCAAAGAAAAAAAAACAAAAAAGAATTAATTTTTAAGAGATTTAAATGATTTAAAATGATTGCATCATTTCGAAATGTTGAGGTTTAAACATCGAATTTGGAAAAAAGGGTTCCCAATTTAAAAAAATTTTTTTAATATAATATAAAACTGACGATTATAAAATAGCGAAATCGACAGCGATTTTATAATTTGTAATTGTAAATAGGTGTTTTATTTGTTAGTGGTGACTCACGTTTTTGACCACCCGTTTGACAATGACCAATGTATGGGAGTCTGTAACTGCCTGCATGAATATGTTAGCTTGTGGCAGATCAATAGATCGATGAGACAAACGAGCATTGAAGGAAAGTGCTAGCCTGTTTAACTACCTCTTTCCTTTCTAGGTTCGTTCGGCTTACTCTCTCCTCTTCTTTCCTCTTCTTCCTTTTCTTTTTATTTCTTGCTTTCTTCTTGAAGAGGGGATCATCTTGCGGGCAAGTTGCTCGTAAAGATAAGTTATAACAGATGTGGCCAAAGTGTGAACTCTCAAGAAAAGTGTTAACACATGTTTTGAACAAGTGGGTGCGAAATAAACTTTTATAAAACCAGGGAATTATCGGAAAGAAATCAGTTTTTCTTGGCGACAACGGATAGCTCGCCTCGCCATCAATGAAGACAGCAACAACAACAAGAGCATCCACTTTTAAGCACGCCTTCTGTCTTCCCCACAATAACAACTTAACCAAGAACGCACACAAACACACACACACACACACACACACACACAAACTTTAAAGACAACGTTAAACGTTCGTGTCGTTTCAAACATTTTTATCCTGCACAAACTTTGTTATATTTTACATTTTTGTAAAATTGTTTACATATAAAAGTTTTATTCTTTTACTTTACAGTTTCTTTTTTTTTTATTAACAATATTGTATTGTTAAAAGTTAGCATTCGCTAACTGGTGATCCTTGTTTTCGAATCGGTCTCAATTTATCTACACAAAATTAGTTGTTTAGTGTGGTGGCTTGGTAATCCTTAAAGACGCGACCGTCGTCTAAAACACCAGACCCCAAACAGGGAACCAAAGACACCCCATAAGCTGTTTGGGGTATATGTTACGACGCTCAGCAGAGGCGCGAACGGGGTCCAAAAAAAGAACGAGAAAGAGTTCAAAAACATAAATTTGCAACAAGTAAAGTTGACTTATGTCTAGAATAGACATTTTTCTACTTACCTATGTAATTTGTTTGTATTTTTACGTAGTATAAATGGCTTTTTATTAGATGTTAAAAAAAAATTTCTTGTTTTTTAAAACATCTAGTTTCTCAAAGAAAAATGGCGGCCAGTCCCTCTATATTATTACGTAGAGCGGCCATTTTGAATTCTTCGAAAACCGTCTGTTGAACTTAAATTTCTAATAAATAGCACTTCAAACGGGTTTAAAATACAGGGTGGGCAAAAATAAGGGTCCTATTTTTAAAAATTCATAACTTTTTTATTTATTGATTTTTTTAATTTTTTTTTTTAGAATAAGTAAAGGACCCCTTCCGAAGCAAGCATGAGCCGTATTAGCCCTAAGGAACGTACCCTCATATAGAAAACATTATTTTTGCTTAAAAAACTCAAAACAGTGTAAAAAACAATACTTTAGTTTTTGTAAGTTTTAAGAAGTGTTTTTCGGCTAAAATTTGTTTTGTTTACTTCAAAATATCTCGGAAGGGTCAGTCTACACACACATAAAGTTTGGTGAGTTTAACTTTTATTTTGTGGAAGTTATTCAAATTCAAGTTATTCAAATTTAAAGATAGGACCCTTATTTTGGCCCACCCTGTACAAACAAATAGCACATGCAAGTTTGAAACTAACTTTTACAGCTTACAGTTACTTTTATTTGTTGTATATTTGTTTTTTTAGCGTTTTTACTCTGCTGAGTCTCGTAAAAGATGCCCAAGTTTGAATTCACATCTTAAACAAAAAGTACTTCCATCGTCAGCAATGTTTTACTGTTAACGTTTATTGTACGTTAGTGTTCGCCGTTTTTCAGTATATTCTTTACGCTAAAAAGAAAACACATTTGTACAACAAAAATATTATATCATTTTTATCAATTTTCGATCGTAACTACCGGCTTTACCAGTGCCGTCATTTTAAATTAGTTTTTACATTTCATTTAATGAAATTTAAAACAATTCTTTAAGTTTTTAGTTGAATTATTGGGAATCTTTTACTTTACCCTGCAGAGTCGTGAACGGTGTCAAAAAACGAACGAGAAAGTGTTAAAAAACATAAATATGCAACAAGTAAAGGCGACCTACGTCGAGAATAGATATTTTCCTACGTAGCTATGACATTTGTTTGTATTTTTACGTAGTATACATGGGTTTTTATTAGATGTAAAAAAAAAATTGTTTTTTTTTGCACAAAAAGAAAATGGCGGTCGGTCGTGATTCTCTTACATACCCCCCCCCCCCCACGACCGCCATCTTGGATTTTGCGATTTTGGTGTGACTAACAATTTAATTTCTAATAAATAGCACTTCGAACGGGTTAAAAATACAAACAAATGCCACAGGTAAGTTTGAAAATTACTTTTATCGCCTATAGTTACTTTTATTTGTTGTATATTTGTTTTTTTAGCGTTTTTAGTCTGCTGAGTAAAGTAAAAGAAACCCGGATTATTATTATTATTTGCAGTATGGAATTTTCAATAATACAATTATTTATTTCACATATCAATTTAAGGTAAAATAATCCCCCATTTCAGGGCTATTCTAGCGTTTTAGGTCAGTTAACCATTTTATTTTTCTATGGGAGATAAATCCTGTGCATTTTGTTTATCATTGTTTGTTTTTTTTAGGGGAGGGGGATGTCTGCTTTTTTTTCTTCTTCTTTAGACTGTTATGTGTGGTTTTAAGAGGGTTTTTGTTGGATGGGGGCTTGCCACTCGGATTAGGGTTAGTGGTAGGGTTAAGGGAGGTTTTTTTCGTTTTGAAGGATGGTTTGCCATTTAAAATTAGGGTTAAGGGAGTTTTTTAGGAGGGGTCTTGCCACTCGTACTTAGGGTTGGAGTTAGGGTTAAAGGAGGTGCTTGTCACTCGGATTTATGTTTAGTGGTATGATACGTGCATTTTAGGAACTGGGCTTGTCACTCGAACCTAGAGTTAGTGGTACGGTAATTACTTTTTATATTAACTTTTAAGCTTGAAAAATATCAAAAGAATTTCGAGGGCTAACTGCTTAAAAAAAAAAACAGGTAAAGGGAAGGGATCAAATTACAAATAAAATTGTTAAAATTTAATTATTTTCAATAAATTTAAGTTAGAAATGATGCTAGTATTATTGGTAATTATGGTGTAACGCTTAATTTCTTTCAAAATGTATGAAACTACAGTAATTTTAGACAGGTCTGATTGAAGAACTAGAACTAAATAGTGACTAAAAAACTCTTAAAAATTAATAATGAGCAAAAAAAAAAAAAAGTATTTCATTTCATTTTTGGTCATCCGTAGATATTGAAAACTTCACCCACAATGATCATTTTGGTGTATAAACAGACCCCGGTTGAAAAAAAACGGATTTTGTTCACTTATTTCTCAAGCTAAAGATGAGTATTTTTCCCAGTTCGATAATTTAAGCTTTAAATAAACTATTTGAGTTTAAAACAACTTCCTATGAATATAACTCTATTTTGAAGATATTTAAAAATGCAATAAATGAAAACAATTAAAATCGCATGTACGTATTTTTAAAGTACGCATAGACTGATGACGTGCGCTATTCTATAGTTTCCCTAGAATGTCTCTAGCGAAAAGAAAAAAAAACCGAAAGCATTTTTAAAAAACGGAGAAATAAAAAAAAAACGGAGAAATAAAAATAGAGAAAATAAAAAAAACGAAAAGAATAAAACGGAGAAAAGAAAGAAAGAAAGAAAAACAAGACGGAGAAAAGAAAGAAAAACAAGACGGAGAAAAGAAAGAAAAACAAGACGGAGAAAAGAAAGAAAAACAAGACGGAGAAAAGAAAGAAAAACAAGACGGAGAAAAGAAAGAAAAACAAGACGGAGAAAAGAAAGAAAAACAAGACGGAGAAAAGAAAGGAAAAAGAAACGGAGAAAAGAAAGGAAAAAGAAACGGAGAAAAGAAAGGAAAAAAACGGAGAAAAGAAAGGAAAAAAACGGAGAAAAGAAAGGAAAAAGACGGAGAAAAGAAAGGAAAAAAAACGGAGAAAAGAAAGGAAAAAAAAAACGGAGAAAAGAAAGAAAAAAAACGGAGAAAAGAAAGAAAAAAAAACGGAGAAAAGAAAGAAAAAAAAACGGAGAAAAGAAAGAAAAAAAACGGAGAAAAGAAAGAAAAAAAAACGGAGAAAAGAAAGAAAAAAAAAACGGAGAAAAGAAAGAAAAAAAACGGAGAAAAGAAAGAAAAAAAAACGGAGAAAAGAAATGAAAAAAAAACGGAGAAAAGAAATGAAAAAAAACGGAGAAAAGAAATGAAAAAAAAAACGGAGAAAAGAAATGAAAAAAAAACGGAGAAAAGAAATGAAAAAAAACGGAGAAAAGAAATGAAAAAAAAAACGGAGAAAAGAAATGAAAAAAAAACGGAGAAAAGAAAAAACGGAAAAAAAAACGGAGAAAAAAACGGAAAAAAAACGGAGAAAAAGGAGAAAAAAAACGGAGAAAAGAAAGAAAAAAACGGAGAAAAGAAAGAAAAAAACGGAGAAAAAAAAGAAAAAAACGGAGAAAAAAAAAACGGAGAAAATAAAAGAAAAAAAACGGAGAAACGAAAGAAAAAAAAAACGGAGAAACGAAAGAAAAAAAAAACGGAGAAACGAAAGAAAAAAAAAACGGAGAAACGAAAGAAAAGAAAAAACGGAGAAACGAAAGAAACAAAAACGGAGAAACGAAAGAAACAAAAACGGAGAAACGAAAGAAACAAAAACGGAGAAACGAAAGAAACAAAAACGGAGAAACGAAAGAAACAAAAACGGAGAAACGAAAGAAATAAAAACGGAGAAACGAAAGTAAGAAAAAACGGAGAAAAAAAAGAAAAAAACGGAGAAAAGAAAGAAAACGGAGAAAAGAAAGAAAAAAACGGAGAAATGAAAGAAAAACGGAGAAAAGAAAAAACGGAGAAAGAAAGAAAAAACGGAGAAACGAAAGGAAAAAACGGAGAAACGAAAGGAAAAAACGGAGAAACGAAAGGAAAAAACGGAGAAACGAAAGGAAAAAACTCGGAGAAACGAAAGGAAAAAACTCGGAGAAACGAAAGGAAAAAACTCGGAGAAACGAAAGGAAAAAACTCGGAGAAAAGGAAAGAAAGAAAAAAACTCGGAGAAAAGGAAAGAAAGAAAAAAACTCGGAGAAAAGGAAAGAAAGAAAAAAATTCGGAGAAAAAGAAAGAAAGAAAAAATTCGGAGAAAAAGAAAGAAAGAAAAAATCGAAGAAAAAGAAAGAAAGAAAAAAATCGAAGAAAAAGAAAGAAAGAAAAAACTCGGAAAAAAAGAAAGAAGAAAAAACTCGGAGAAAAAGAAAGAAGAAAAAACTCGGAGAAAAAGAAAGAAGAAAAAACTCGGAGAAAAAGAAAGAAGAAAAAACTCGGAGAAAAAGAAAGAAGAAAAAACTCGGAGAAAAAGAAAGAAGAAAAAACTCGGAGAAAAAAAAAGAAAGAAAAAACTCTGAGAAAAAGAAAGAAGAAAAAACTCGGAGAAAAAGAAAGAAGAAAAAACTCGGAAAAAAGAAAGAAAAAACTCGGAGAAAAGAAAGAAAAAATTCGGAGAAAAAGAAAGAAAAAATTCGGAGAAAAAGAAAGAAAAAATTCGGAGAAAAAGAAAGAAAGAAAAAACTCGGAGAAAAAGAAAGAAAGAAAAAATTCGGAGAAAAAGAAAGAAAGAAAAAACTCGGAGAAAAAGAAAGAAAGAAAAAACTCGGAGAAAAAGAAAGAAAAAACTCGGAGAAAAAGAAAAGAAAAAACTCGGAGAAAAAGAAAGAAAAAACTCGGAGAAAAAGAAAGAAAAAACTCGGAGAAAAAAAAAGAAAAAAAAAACAGGGATGAAAAAAAAAACACGGAAAATAAGAAAGAGAAAAAGAGTGAGACGAGCTAGTGAAAAAGAAAGGAGTGAACAGCGTTATTGCTGTCCACTCTTGTGACCGGATCATTTAATAATCATAATAGTATAAAAAAAGGCAAAAAAAAAAAGGCGGCTAATTTTCATTTTTGTCCTTGTTGCTATGGTAATCCAATGAGACTGGCAAATAATGCCAATGATGAAGTCATAGCGATTTAGCTTTGCTTGCTGATATTGTAGTTCGCTGGTGGAATACTAAAGAATCAACACTTGGACAAATACATTTAATTTGGCCGAGGATTTTATTTAGACAAAAGAAACGGTTAATTTGGCCGAGGATATTCACAGATTTACAGTCTTTCTAATCTGACCCAAAATGACTATCGGAACTAGAATTGGGCTGTATAACAATTTATGTTATGGTATCGGTTTTCTTTCATCTTTCTCAGTTTTTGGTTCAGTTTCGGCGTTTTATTTAACATTTTCTTTCTCTGCTTCTTGGCCTGGTATTTTGGTGCAAGGACCTAGTTTAGCACATGTTTTCTGTTTTTCTATTTTGTTTTCAATAAAAAATGTCTTGTTGAAAATAAAAAAATGTTTACTTTGAAATTTTTTGCAAATAAAAAATGTCAAAAAACTTGTCTCAATTATCCCCGACCTTACATAGCGGGCGTCATGCCTAAGGTAAATACATTCCAAAGAATGTAATTTTTATTTAATATAGAAATAAATGTTCCCATAACTTCTTGGCCTTTTGGCTAAGATCAAAGTGTAGTATCTGTTCCGATGGATACTGCACGCCTGTCCTGTGCAGTTCTAGGAGGTCCACCCTCCCAGGCTTTGCCTCCCCTCTTTGGGGAGGAGTAAGTTTATTGCTTACTGTCTGAGGCGCCCCTACCGGGGAATGCCGACGGGGCTGCCCAGGCAATTTTTAAATGGCCAGAGTGCTCACTTCTCGAGCGCTGGCTTTTCAAACCCCACTTTCTCGACCCGATCTTGGGTCACATCTTACTTGTGGGAGTAAGATAAAACTGGCCTTGTGCCTAACTCCTGGGGAGGAGTAAATAAAACCTAAATACATTCTTGGCCTTTTGGCCAAGATCAAAGTGTAGTATCTGCTCTGATGGATACTACACCCTATAGACCGGTATCGTCTTGGCCTTCGGGCATGATTCCGCCGGTCTATGGGTTTGTCCTGTGCAGTTCTAGGAGGTCCACCCTCCCAGGCTTTGTCTCCCCTCTTTGGGGTGGAGTAAGTTTATCGATTACTGCCTGAGGCGCCCCTACCGAGGAATGCCGACGGGGCTGCCCAGGCATTTTTTGTAGGCCAGAGTGCTGAACTTCTCGGGCGCTAGCTTTTCAAATCCCACTTCCCCAACCTTGTGTCACATCTTACCGCTGTGGGAGGTAGATAAATAACTTCTTTCTTTCTAAGGAAGCCATTCATTCTTTTGCATGATGATGCCTAGTTATTACGAGCAGGAACACCCGACGTTGCTCGGGATTGAATCAGGAACACAATTGTTCTTTTTCACTATGCTCATGACACTCTATTTCGTTTTTTTTATTTATTTATTTTTTATTGACCCCTCACCCCCCGTTCTGCCCCCTAATATAGTCAGAAAAAAACATTTTTTTTTTTTGGAAAACTCATAATTAGTGTCTTATACATATGGTTTAAATTTCATTAGAATCACATGTATTTAAAGTTTTTAGCGGGTTTTACCCCCCCCCCCCCCCCCTTTAGGGGAGGGGTTTATAGAGATTGGGCACGCAGAGATTCGGGACCACTTCCATTTTCTTCCGTGGAAAATTTTAAATATGAATACACTTTTAGTTTTATGGAAATTCTTTAATCTTTCTTTCTATAGGGAACACACACACACACATTACCTACTAGACACCATCCTCGAGTGTCTTGGATCTCTTTGTACAAGGGTTTGTCAGAACAACCTGCCATTAGGATACTTCACCCCACAAGTAAACCCTGACCAAATATTCAAGATGACATAGTATTCGCAGCACATATAAGATCCTCTCAGCACGGCTATACACTGGCTTATACGAGGAATAGTGCACCTTCTCCAAGTGATGTTACTTCAAGTAACACCACGTAGCTAGATACTCCACCAGACTAGATGAATTCTTGTCCTGGAATCCGGTAAGACTAAGTACTGAAGTCAACGGTATCTATGGAACGTTATATATACCGTTGACCTCTGAACGCTCCCTTTTCAAACTTTTATCGGCTGTTCTGCCGTAGCACATTTCTCAACGTTCTAACTGCTGAGCGCTTCCTCACATTTATTTTTCAGACTTTGGTACTTGTTGCTGTATTTTTTATTTTTCTTCAATCTCCCGCCCTGATGAAACCTTCTAATCAAGGTGAAACGTAGATGGATATTTAATTTATATTTTGGTTTTCCTTATAAATGATTATATATATATATATATATATATATATATATATATATATATATATATAATGGAAGGGTAAGAAAATCAGTCATTGAAATAAGGCTCTTCGAACTCGGACGAACATTTATGTTGACTTTTCTTTGTGAGAAGTTGGATTTAGAATTCCCATACTATCATTGGATTGGAATGGTAACTTGTGAGCGGTATCTTGAATGATTTAGTTCTTTTCTTTTTTTTGTGGGGGGGGATTTATTCATCATTGTGCCGGCCGACGTGAAAGTGTATTATCGCACATTGTTCCGTTTTTTTGTTTTTTTTTAATGTATTTGGGACCGATTATTTGCTTGTTGGAAGAAATAATGCACGAGCTACTTTTCTAAGACTTTCCTTTTTTTATCGTTGTTCTTCCTTGTTTTTTAATTTTAACTTTTATTTTTATTTTTTTTCCTCTTCTCTTAAGTGACCTCAACTATTGCAACGCCACATTGTGTATTGTCGGCAGTTGAAACCAGTATTCCAGACATTTAATTTCCCTGATGATCTGCCAAGCAAGTAACTGCTTGGTAGTGAAACACGTGTAGGAAAAAACATTTAATTTGAATAAATAATATTTGTAAGAAAAAATATCTTTAATGGTGATCATTGGTGTCCTGAAAGGAATGCTTTGGTAAGCCTTCATAAAATCACATATAAATGCTCTGTACTCTGTAATCGAGTATCATCGAGCTTGTTTTTATTGGAACAACCCCGGTCTTCACTGAATGATCTATTTTATAAGTGAAAAATCTAAATCTATATATATATATATATATATATATATTTATAAATAAATATTATTTTAAAAATAAACCTATATATACTAGTGTTTCATGCCAAACCTGTAATCATCAGTATAGGAAGAAACAATCCCCGCCGGTCACACAGTTTGAACCCCAATACGAAAGTCATGTTTGACTCAGTAGCCGAGGCACATACCACTGCTTCAATGCGCATGAGATTAACCAGTTGACTCTGATGACAGATTTTATGAAAGATTTATGAAGAATAAAGCTTTAAATATTAATTTTGTTCTCATTCTTTAAGCCCCTTATTTTTGTGAGGAAGAGGTTAGGGTCATACGTTAACTGCAGAAAAAAACAAAAAAACATTTAACGAGATGTTCAGACTTTGAAGTAAGTTAACCCTGCGCTATGTTATTGTTCTGAAATAATTAGTTGTTTTTTGTTTCGTTTTTTAAATATGTTGCAATTTATTTTTTTAAATGACATTAAAAAGCTTAAGATTTTTATAAAATAATTTTCTGATTCTTGCAGATTTTTCTTTTCTTTTTTTTAATTTTTATTTTGTGAATATCCCCAATTATGATTAAAGATAAGCGTTTTCAAGCAACTTAAACAAAAAGAAAACTCCCTTAATCCTATCACTAACTCTAAGTCCGGGTGGCAACTACTCTCTCTCTCTCTCTTTTGGTTTGTTCAGAGTTTTTTTTGGGGGGGTGGGTGGGAGGAGGACGGACTAGAGGTTTGAAAGAAACAAATAATAAAATCAAACGGTGTTTATTAAAAATGAAATTGACATATATTACAAATTAATCATAATAATGGTCATAGATGATCATCATAATAATGGTCATAGATAATAATGATCATAATAATGGTCATAGATAATAATGATCATAATAATGGTCATAAATAATAATCGTCATAATAATGGTCATAAATAATAATCGTCATAATAATGGTCATAAATAATAATCGTCATAATAATGGTCATAAATAATAATGGTCATAAATAATAATCATCATAATAATGGTCATAAATAATAATCATCATAATGGTCATAAATAATAATCATCATAATAATGGTCATAAATAATAATCATCATAATAATGGTCATAAATAATAATCATCATAATAATGGTCATAAATAATAATCATCATAATAATGGTCATAAATAATAATCATCATAATAATGGTCATAAATAATAATCATCATAATAATGGTCATAAATAATAATCATCATAATAATGGTCATAAATAATAATCATCATAATAATGGTCATAAATAATAATCATCATAATAATGGTCATAAATAATAATCATCATAATAATGGTCATAAATAATAATCATCATAATAATGGTCATAGATAATAATCATCATAATAATGGTCATAGATAATACTCGTAATAATGGTCATAGATAATACTCGTAATAATGGTCATAGATAATACTCGTAATAATGGTCATAGATAATACTCGTAATAATGGTCATAGATAATACTCGTAATAATGGTCATAGATAATACTCGTAATAATGGTCATAGATAATACTCGTAATAATGGTCATAGATAATACTCGTAATAATGGTCATAGATAATACTCGTAATAATGGTCATAGATAATACTCGTAATAATGGTCATAGATAACACTCGTAATAATGGTCATAGATAACACTCGTAATAATGGTCATAGATAACACTCGTAATAATGGTCACAGATAACACTCGTAATAATGGTCACAGATAACACTCATAATAATGGTCACAGATAACACTCATAATAATGGTCACAGATAACACTCATAATAATGGTCACAGATAACACTCATAATAATGGTCATAGATAACACTCATAATAATGGTCATAGATAACACTCATAATAATGGTCATAGATAACACTCATAATAATGGTCATAGATAACACTCATAATAATGGTCATAGATAACACTCATAATAATGGTCATAGATAACACTCATAATAATGGTCATAGATAACACTCATAATAATGGTCATAGATAACACTCATAATAATGGTCATAGATAACACTCATAATAATGGTCATAGATAACACTCATAATAATGGTCATAGATAACACTCATAATAATGGTCATAGATAACACTCATAATAATGGTCATAGATAACACTCATAATAATGGTCATAGATAACACTCATAATAATGGTCATAGATAACACTCATAATAATGGTCATAGATAACACTCATAATAATGGTCATAGATAACACTCATAATAATGGTCATAGATAACACTCATAATAATGGTCATAGATAACACTCATAATAATGGTCATAGATAACACTCATAATAATGGTCATAGATAACACTCATAATAATGGTCATAGATAACACTCATAATAATGGTCATAGATAACACTCATAATAATGGTCATAGATAACACTCATAATAATGGTCATAGATAACACTCATAATAATGGTCATAGATAACACTCATAATAATGGTCATAGATAATACTCATAATAATGGTCATAGATAATACTCATAATAATGGTCATAGATAACACTCATAATAATGGTCATAGATAACACTCATAATAATGGTCATAGATAACACTCATAATAATGGTCATAGATAACACTCATAATAATGGTCATAGATAACACTCATAATAATGGTCATAGATAACACTCATAATAATGGTCATAGATAACACTCATAATAATGGTCATAGATAATACTCATAATAATGGTCATAGATAACACTCATAATAATGGTCATAGATAACACTCATAATAATGGTCATAGATAATACTCATAATAATGGTCATAGATAACACTCAATAATGGTCATAGATAATACTCATAATAATGGTCATAGATAATACTCATAATAATGGTCATAGATAACACTCATAATAATGGTCATAGATAATACTCATAATAATGGTCATAGATAATACTCATAATAATGGTCATAGATAATACTCATAATAATGGTCATAGATAATACTCATAATAATGGGCATAGATAATACTCATAATAATGGTCATAGATAACACTCATAATAATGGTCATAGATAACACTCATAATAATGGTCATAGATAATACTCATAATAATGGTCATAGATAACACTCATAATAATGGTCATAGATAATACTCATAATAATGGTCATAGATAACACTCATAATAATGGTCATAGATAATACTCATAATAATGGTCATAGATAACACTTTGGGAGCTGTGGGGAATGTGGAGTTGCCCCTTAGTTGCCATTGCTCCCAGGTCCACTCTGGCTCAGGTACCTGTAAGGGCCCCATCTATGGGTCAAATAGAACCTACTGGCGCTACCAAATCAGGTTGTCTGAAGTTATTGACTTCCTGACTCAAAATGCACCAAACATTGATGGTTTAATTTTTTTTCCTTTGCAAAACTCAATCATGTTCTGCAAAATCCCAAATAAGAAATAATTCCCTCCCTCCCGTCTTCCCTCTCTCCCCTTCCCCCTTTCACTCAACCAAACACCATGAATAAATACTTAAACATATAAAGAACTTGAAGCATAAAAACCTTCACCAAAATACACCCAGGACCACGACCGGAGGGAGCATTATTTTTGCTAGTATACAATATAGCTGAAGAAATTATCTTTTATACAACGGATAATTAGCATGGTGGACTAATCCGCAGAAATCAGAAAGCAAATTAATATTTGCAAAATAAAAATTAAAAAAAAAAAGAAGAGAAATCAGTAAAAATCAGACAATAAATATAGTGAATTTTCCGTCATCGCTTGCAAAATCAGATAAAACTGATTGATAAAATTTAGAATTTCAATTCAAGGTATTTTCAATCACTGACCGAGGACACAATAGATGAAGTGTAGTATCGGTTCTGATATTACACTTTGATCTTAGCCAAAAGGCCAAGAAAATGTTAATGAGATCGTCAGTTGAATGAACAATACTATGAGAGGATGGAAAAGATGAAGTATTAGAACAGATACTACACTCTGCTCTCTGCCAAAAGGCCAAGAATGCTTAATCATATCTAAAATAAGATGCGCCTATTCAATTTGAGCATTTCACGACAATGAAAACGCTATTTCAAACCCAAGTGCGACGGACGGACTGACCAACGAACAAAGCTTTTTATATAGATTTTTGGATGCATCAGAAAAAAGCATTACTACTAATTGCTTGACTATCAGATTCAAAACAAAGATATTCATAATCCTCTGGGGATCCGACCGTTTTTTGAGGCCATTACAACCAGCAGACAATGGAAATTGTTCTATTAAATTGACCAGTTGCATTAAAACTCAGATAAATCAATAAATCTGTCCATATTTGCGAGGTCAGATGCAACAAGTCTGTCATCGTCATGAGCGATGCAGTTTTCTTACGGAGTCAGAATCAGAAACAATTCTTGTGTTACCAGAGTCTGAGTAAGTAAGAATAGCAGTTAGATGTTAAATTTTTATCAAGTTTAAATTATTTTGGAATTTTTTAGATGAAGATTGACAATTTGTATTATTGCAATCATTTGGACTACTATTCTCATATCAGAAAAGAAAAGTGGAGAGTAAGATGTCTCAATGAAGCAGCACAGTACTAGGTAGACCTAGTATAGAATACAATATATATATATATATATAGTCTCAGAAGTATCTCAACCATTAAAACTATATAAGGAAAATAAACCCCAAAAAACCTTAAGTCCGAAGTCGTTCAGTGGAAAATCACTCATGTAAGTCAATTTAATTTTTACAGTTATTATATTAGTTTGCTTCTAACATTATTTAAGGGATCACCAGTTGTTTACCATGAAAAAATGTTTCGGGAATTTATATTTTGTATATATATATATATATATATATATATACAAGGAACCACGTGTTAAAATAAATTCACCCAGTATATTGACACAACAAAGGAAACAGGATATAGGCCAATCTATAGAAAACTAAACAATAGAACAGGATATACGAAGTAAAACTTACAAGACCTTTGTTCGCGGGAAGCCCAACGATTGGCTGAGAGAACAACAAAAAATCTGATTGGTTAACTAGCTAGCCGTGTATATAAAAACACCCGGCAAAAATAACCCCATGCATTTTAACCTGAAGATTCCCCCCGGGGATGAAACGCGGAAATCTCTGTGTAGCTTAATTGCCATAAATATATTTTCATAGCTTACTACCTAGCTCTACTTACGTATCGAGCACTGTTGAAGTAAATACTGAAAATTGATACATAAAAAAATTTATATCTCTTTATAAAATTTTATGTGGATACATGAAATACTAATATATATATATATATATATATATATATATATTAGAGTTGGGACGATTCCAAAATTTTTTTTCTTTATTTCGATATAATTACTGATTCTAATTCTTTTTAAATTTCTTAATTAACGATTTGATATTTTTTTTTTAATTTTTAAATTACTGTACAACCCCAGTGTAATATATATTTTTGCAAATGTAAAAAAAATACACTTGGGATGGTGGGGGGAGGGGGGTGCATATTACATGAGTAGATCTTTCTAAATATTTTTTCTTAAATTTTTTCCTTGTAATTGATTGAAAATTGTGAAACTAAGGATTTATTTTTCTTTTAAAACAAAGATTTGTATTCGTTCGTCATTAGTGTACAAATTTTGATATTTGAATTTTTTCACAAAAAATTGAAAGTAGTTGATGATTGGTATTCAAAATAAGACACTGTAGGAACAGAATAGTTAACAAAGAGTTTCTAAATAATAATGCTATTTAGAAAAACATTAACATGGGAAGGGGGCACTTTGTTAACTATTCTGTGCCTTCCCTCTATCAAAGAATGTTCATATTTTTATCCTAATTAGATTTGGTCGGTTATTAGATTGATTTGTTTTACTGTAAAAAGAAAAACAAGATAAATATAAGAATAATATAATACTAATAATAATGTCAAATTTGTAGATTAACACCCTCAGCAAATGAGATTCTACTTTTTTTTTTAGGTATGAACACCTTGAAAAACTTGTCGGAAAGAAAAAAAAGTTTAAATTTAGAGTGGGAGATCAGTTTCATATATAAATTTAACGCAAAATGATCATTTCCGGGCCAAAATAGTTGACGATTGGTATGCAAAATAAGATGCTGTAGGAACAGAATAGTTAACAAAGTTCCCTCCCATGTTAAGAATGAGTTTCTAAATAATAATGCTACTATTTAAAAAAAATAAAAACATTCTTAACATAGGAAGGGGCAGGCTTTGTTAACTATTCTGTACCTTCCCTCTATCAAAGAATGTTCATATTTTTAACCTAATTATAAAGATTTGGTCGGTTATTAGAGTGATTTGGTTTACTGTAAAAAGAAAAACAAGATACAAATAATAATAATAGTAATACTACTAATAACAATTATGGCAAGTTTGTAGATTAACACCCTCAGCTAAATCTCCCCCTTACCCCTAAATGAGATTCTACCCAGTTCGGTTCAATTCCTGTAAAAGCACAAAAACCCTCAGTGTAACTTTGAGCTCCAATGAACGAAAAATAATTCGGCTCACTGCAGAATCTCACTCGATACTCACTTCTCTTCTCCTGATTTTCCTTCAGTTAATTCCGCTTAACCAATCAGAAAAAAACAATCCGCTGGCTCACTATTTGTCGTCAAGGCTAATCCACGTATTATTGTGCAGCAACCAATAGATTTGTTACTTCGAGGTTGCGAGTTCAATCCTCACTAGAAAACTAGTAAGCCAAAACTTATTTCCCTTTCCATCTGCAAGCCAGACAAAGGAGGACCCTCTTACCGCGGGGATAAAGTAAGTCCGGGCCATCTCCCCCACTTGATTCCGGCTCAAGATCATCAATTCCGCCACATCTCCTGAGGTCATCAGATCTAAGCTTGTCTTTCAGATTCACATAACACATCCATCATATTCTCATATTATTTCTCACCATGTCCTTAATCCTCAATCGCCAGGTTTCACTTCCATACATCATCACATTTCGTACATTTCGCCAGTGGTAACACTCTGCTGGTTAGTCATGGCAACTTTTTCCATGTCATTGGTAGTCGTCGCTTTATCCTAAAGCAGATACCAGCTATGAAGAAAATAATATGGTGACTACAACTCTGTCCACCTGTGGAAATCCAAATGAAGCCACTAAGATGAATCACAAAGAGATATCCAACAGATCCGGGTTTCTAAACAGTAAAAACGATAGGAATTGCTCCTCGTCTAGGTTATTGGTTGAGTTACATAATCATCTTGATGGCGCCATCAAGATGACTATGTAATAATTTAATCAAGGGAGGCGCGAGTGCGCTCTATCCCTTAATAGACTTCACGAATAGCCTATGCTGGAAATCTCATTTCTTTGATCAATCATAACTCAAAAACCAATAAACCAAATTAGTTAAAACTTTGCACAAAATTTTTATTTGATAGATTCTATAAGTGTGTAGAATTTCAGCATCATTAGTCAAGGCAACCCAGAGATCCAGAAAGTTAAATCATGAAATCATGTTATCTGTGTGTACGTATATACGTATGTGCCACCCTGTATCTCATCAACTATTTGATGAATTCAGCTGATTTTTGGCAAAGATAGAGGCTATAGGGTCTAGTTGATGGCATTTTAATTTCAGTTTACCATATACCTTAGTTTTCCAGAAAGTTCTAAAAAACCTTAAAAATGACCATTGTATTGAGGCATAGCCTTTACAAAAGTAGTGACATTCCATGAAAAATGCCAGTATACTGAAATCATATGCCCTTAATAGGGTTAAGATGAAAATTCATATACACTAAATGTACAAAAGCAAATAAAATTCCCAAATTTTTACACTTTTATAGTATGACTACATATCAACCAAACCATTTCATTATCACATCACTACAGTATAAATCTCTATGTATGAGTGGATGAAGTTTGTGAGGTGCACTGAAGAAAAATTCCTACCAGTAAAATACATAGCCCTGTTGTGCTCGCATACCCTTAATGACAATAAAAGTGTAAAAATTTGGGAATTTCCTTGCTTTTGTACATTTAGTGTATATGAATTTTCATCTTAACCCTATTAAGGGCATATAATTTCAGTATACTGGCATTTATCATCGAATTCTTTAATGATTTTTAATTCATTGACTACACTGGCACTGATCCTTCTGTCGCTGCATGCGAGTAGTTAATCTCACAACTGAAGATAATTTTGTTAGCTGAAACAATGGCCGCGGCACACTTCTTACATTAATTATCATGCAATCAATTAAAAAAACATGTACTTAGAAGAATGAAAGATTTATTAAACCATATGATCGTCCAGTGGCTTAAAGATAAGAGAAGTCGGGGGAGAGAAAGAGAGTTAGTTATGTTTTAAGTGCATCGCTTAACTGTATTAATGTTTTGTTAGACTATTACACTCTTCTGACCTCACGGGATTGGAGCTCCTAACCACATTATGGTGCACTAAATGCATGTTAATTGATGGATGATTCAGGGCAAGTTTAGACCATTCTTAAACGCATGTTCCCAGTTCGGTCGTTTCTTCTAAATTCATTATCTTCCAACAGCATGAGAACAGGTGACTTCATGTCTGCCTGCTTCATTGGCTTCTGGTTCTCATAATTCAGCAGTGTCCATCCCTTGACCTCTTTGTGACCCTTGTCTGAAACGTTTCCTGTTTTCCAACATAACCGCCATATATATATATATACGAGCTAATATATCAGAGTGAACGTACCCACCTTAATGTTTAACAGTTGACCTTTTCCGAAGGCAATAACTAATGATTAAACATCTTTTGAATATCCAATGTCCCAATTGCTAAAACGACGCAATCATGAGTACAGATATGAAAGGCCTAATGACAATATAGAACAAGCTGGATCGGGAATTCTATTGCAACAATGAATACAAGAGCCACTTTCATAAACCGTGTATCCTTTTCGTAAAAGGTTACGAAAAGTTTTTTTTTTTTTTTTTTTAAATATTATACAAAGGCTCTTTCATTGGTTGTTAATTGAAAGTTACTGCGGAGGTGTATGTTATAATAGTTATCAGAGAGGTGAAGTCGGCAGAAAATAAAAAAGATAAAATTTTACTCTTTGCCCCCATGCTGTCAACAGGGAAAATAAAAACGATAAAATTTTACTCTTTGCCCCCATGCTGTCAACAGGGAAAATAAGATAAAATTTTACTCTTTGCCGCCATGCTGTCAACAGGGAAAATAAGATAAAATTTTACTCTTTGCCTCCATGCTGTCAGCAGGGAAAATAAAAAAGATAACATTTTACTCTTTGCCCCCATGCTGTCAACAGGGAAAATAAAAACGATAAAATTTTACTCTTTGCCCCCATGCTGTCAACAGGGAAAAAAAAAACGATAAAATTTTACTCTTTGCCCCCATGCTGTCAACAGGGAAAATAAAAAAGATAAAATTTTACTCTTTGCCTACATGCTGTCAACAGGGAAAATAAGATAAAATTTTACTCTTTGCCCCCATGCTGTCAACAGGGAAAATAAAAAAGATAAAATTTGACTCTTTGCCTCCATGCTGTCAACAGGGAAAATAAAAAAAATAAAATTTTACTCTTTGCCGCAATGCTGTCAACAGGGAAAATAAAAACGATAAAATTTTACTCTTTGCCCCCATGCTGTCAACAGGGAAAATAAAAAAGATAAAATTTTACTCTTTGCCCCCATGCTGTCAACAGGGAAAATAAGATAAAATTTTACTCTTTGCCCCCATGCTGTCAACAGGGAAAATAAAAAAGATAAAATTTTACTCTTTGCCCCCATGCTGTCAACAGGGAAAATAAAAAAGATAAAATCTTACTCTTTGCCCCCATGCTGTCAACAGGGAAAATAAAAAAGATAAAATTTTACTCTTTGCCCCCATGCTGTCAACAGGGAAAATAAAAAAGATAACATTTTACTCTTTGCCCCCATGCTGTCAACAGGGAAAATAAAAAAGATAACATTTTACTCTTTGCCCCCATGCTGTCAACAGGGAAAATAAAAAAGATAAAATTTTACTCTTTGCCCCCATGCTGCTAACAGGGAAAATAAAAAAGATAACATTTTACTCTTTGCCCCCATGCTGTCAACAGGGAAAATAAAAAAGATAACATTTTACTCTTTGCCCCCATGCTGTCAACAGGGAAAATAAAAAAGATAAAATTTTACTCTTTGCAGCCATGCTGTCAACAGGGAAAATAAGATAAAATTTTACTCTTTGCCCCCATGCTGTCAACAGGGAAAATAAGATAAAATTTTACTCTTTGCCCCCATGCTGTCAACAGGGAAAATAAGATAAAATTTTACTCTTTGCCCCCATGCTGTCAACAGGGAAAATAAGATAAAATTTTACTCTTTGCCCCCATGCTGTCAACAGGGAAAATAAGATAAAATTTTACTCTTTGCCCCCATGCTGTCAACAGGGAAAATAAAAAAGATAAAATTTTACTCTTTGCCCTCATGCTGTCAACAGGGAAAATAAAAAAGATAAAATTCTACTCTTTGCCCCCATGCTGTCAACAGGGAAAATAAACAAGATAAAATTTTACTCTTTGCCCCCATGCTGTCAACAGGGAAAATAAAAAAGACAAAATTTTACTCTTTGCCCCCATGCTGTCAACAGGGAAAATAAAAAAGATAAAATTTTACTCTTTGCCCCCATGCTGTCAACAGGGAAAATAAAAAAGATAAAATTTTACTCTTTGCCCCCATGCTGTCAACAGGGAAAATAAAAATCATATTGTGTGTGTGTTGCAAATACCTATAAAAAATTTTTTTAAAGACATGGTTTAATTTGGTTTACGGCATATCAACCTCTTATGGGTCATTTAATGCTGAAACATTACTTGTAGTATAGTGAAATGTTTTTATGCTTTAAGTTCTAAAGAAGTATTTATTTATGGTGTTTGGTTGGGTTGCTTTGTTTTACAGCATATCAACCCTTTTCGGGTTATTTAATGCCGAGTACGGTCATTTTGGTGAAAGTTTTTATGCTTCAAGTTCTTTATATGTTCAAGTATTTATTTATGGTGTTTAGTTGAGGGGGAGGAGAGGGAGTGAAATTGTTTTTTGTTTTGGATTTTGCAGAACATGATTGAGTTTTGCAAAGAGAAAAAAGCAATAAAACATCAATGTTTGGTGCATTTTGGGGCAGAAAGCAGATACCTTTAGACAGCCTGATCTGGTAGCACCCGAAAAAACGCATTATAATGGGAATTCACTTTACTATATAAAAATAACATTTGAAGCATACTGCATGCAGTATAAAACATAACACTAGGGGTGGGACGTAATGGGTGAAAATTTCAGATTCATGCAAATAGTATTTTTTTGGGTTCATTTATACATAAATAAAACTAAATCAAACATTTTGAAAATTTTGAAAAATTCAGAAGGTGCAGGCCAGAAATAGTTGTTAGGGCTCCACAGGACTCAAAATCCATCATTTTTCAGTGAAAAAGTGGTTTCATGCGACATTGCAGGTCCTAAACCATCTTCAAAAGCTATGAATGGATATAGATGGTTAAATCTGATATAGTACTTTAATTTAGGACCATTTTCAGGCTGTGAAAGGGTTTTCATGAATGTAAAATAGCCAAAAACTATTGGCCTGCACCTTCTGAATTTTGCAAAATTTTCAAAATGTTTGATTGTTTAGTGTTATTTATGTATAAATGAACACAAAAAAATACTACTCTCATGAATCTGAAATTTTCACCCATTACGTCCCACCCCTAATAACACTTAACATTTGAAAGGGAGAGTCTGCAATCAACTTTCTAATTGGTCCGCATATACTTCTTAGAACTGTCCCTGGTGCAAACGTGCAATGCCCCAAAGTTTGCAGGGTTCATGATAAGATGCAGAAACGTATCTGTAATTTGATTAGCCCCACCCTTATTTTTTCTCTACACCCTCTCTCCCTCACAGATGTGATGTTGCTAGTCTCAGTCTTTTCTATAAATACTATTATGGCATGTATTCTTTAGAATTGTGTGATCTATTCCCTGCTTCTTTTGTTCAAGCACATTTGATTCGTTGGTCTAGTGGTCTTCATCAATTCAATGTTTTGATACCTCATTGTAATACATCTTCCTATTCCAGTAACTTCTTTCCAAGAACTGCAGGCTTGTGGAACTCTCTTCCTGCTGACTGTTTTTCTCCTATCCATAGCCTTGGTTTTTTTCAAAACTAAGGCTAATAGGCATCTCTTGTCTTTGCGATAACCATATTTGTTCGTGTTAGCTCCTTACATAAAGTAGCTTCATGCCTTGTCTGGAGCGATTTCCATACAAAAAAAAATTGTCCACGTGGAAAATATATAGAGAAGTTGCTAACAAACGGTGTAGTGATATTGGATGTGAGTGTGTAAAAAAAGTGTGAAAACGGAAATTTTGATTTACGGTTAGAATAAGTAAGAAAAAGAAATTTTCCATTGGAGGATAAGTTAGAGGTTAGGCTGATGTGTATCAGAAGTTGTAGAGAAGCAAGATCAATTTTGCCTCTTGGGTGTTCGACTTAAGGTGAACAGACGTCCGTTTTTGAGGCTCTTCCACTACCCCGACAGGAGTTGGCCGTAAAAATGCAATTCATTTCAATGTACTTACTGTAAAAAATAAACCAAATCCCAGAGCAAATAATGGAGTTATTTGTTGTTCTTTTTTTAATTCCAAACAATGGAGGTTGAACAAGTTTTGAGGGAATATAAAATTCACAAGTTGTCCCCAATCGCATAATGTGTATAGTTGCTTAGTTTTTGTTTTGCTTGTTTGTTTTTTTGTTTTTTTTGTTTTCTTTTTTGCTTGCAGTTTAATGAGAAGTGCAATCGTATGTGTTACTAGCAGGGTTACTCTGCGTCGCCTGGGAGTCTTATTCTTTTCATGTAAATTTTTTTGTTTCTTTTACAAAGTTCTTTTGTTTGTTTTAATTGCTTCCATTACTCTAGCCAAATAATTTTTTTAAAAAAATGATAGAGTACTGTTAAGAAAAATAAATGCCTCATACGTTGCGAACATTACATATATCTGGATGATAGACTGAAACAATCGTATGCAAATAAAAAAAATGATTTTTTGGTGAATTTGTGAGAATTTGTTCCCTACATTTGATGTGGTTTCTATAATATTAAAATATTGATATTACAGCTCTAGTCCTAAACTATCGAGCTATTGGAAAACTTTGTGTGATGAAACATTTATATTGTATGTATATATATATATATATATTTTTTCATTTGTTAATTTTCCAACGAATGTTAAGTCTGCAATATCTTGGATTTAGTTAGTTTGTCTGGGAATTTAAACTGCATTTTACATTTTTTTTTTTTTTTTTAATGACTCAAAGCTTCTTTAGACTATATATATAATATAAATTTGTGTGTGTGTATATATCAAGGGAGGCGCGAGAGCGCTCTATCCCTTAATAGACTTAAAAAACGGCCTATGCTGGAAATCTCATTTCTTTGATCAATCATAACTCAAAAACCAATAAACCAAATTAGTTTAAACTTTGCACAAAATTTTTATTTGATAGATTCTATAAGTGTGTAGAATTTCAGCATCATTAGTCAAGGCAACCCAGAGATCCAGAAAGTTCAATCATGAAATCATGTTATCTGTGTGTACGTATATACGTATGTGCCACCCTGTATCTCATCAACTATTTGATGGATTCAGCTGATTTTTGGCAGAGATAGAGGTTCTAGGGTCTAGTTGATGGCATTTTAATTTCAGTTTACCATATACCTTAGTTTTCCAGAAAATTCAAAAAAAACTTTAAAATGACCATTGTATTGAAGCATAGCCTTTACAAAAGTAGTGACATTCCATGATAAATGCCAGTATACTGAAATCATATGCCCTTAATAGGGTTAAGATGAAAATTCATATACACTAAATGTACAAAAGCAAGGAAATTCCCAAATTTTTACACTTTTGTTTTCATTAAGGGTATGCGAGCACAACAGGGCTATGTATTTTACTGGTAGGAATTTTTCTTCAGCGCACCTCACACACTTCATCCACTCATGCATAGAGATTTATACTGTAGTGATGTGATAATGAAATAGTTTGGTTGATATGTAGTCATGCCCTTAATTAATGACAACAAAAGTGTAAAAATTTGGGAATTTCCTTGCTTTTGTACATTTAGTGTATATGAATTTTCATCTTAACCCTATTAAGGGCATATGATTTCAGTATACTGGCATTTATCATGGAATACATATATATATATATATATATAAAGATAGAAGAAATACGAGTGATAAACAAGTACGAATGTCCAGATTTATTTCAAACTTTGTTCAATGCAAGGTATATTCTGTAATAAACTAATGTTTATTATTCTTTCCTTAAGCCAAGGCTTTTCCTTAAGCCAAGACCGAAATCTTATCATTTGATTCTATATATATATATATATATATATATATATATATATTGGCAGTCGGGATTTGACTCTCGGCAACGTTACAATGCCAGATAAAGCACAACTCCCTTGGTAGAGGTAAAAGTGTAGTTTCTATTTAAGAAAATAGTATGAAATATAAAAAAAGAAAATTGAAATAAAAATATAAAAACTTTACCATCGTAGCATCGCCATGGGTATACCTTGGGTCGTCCCATTGAGTTGTCTTTGTTAAATGATTTATGTAAAAGCTGAAAAATAAAAATAAAACAATTTTAGACAGGGTTATTGTATCCAGATTACAGGGGGATCTAATCAAATTTCTGATTTGTGATTCCATAAAATTAACGAGCGATCTTCAAAAATATTAAATGTACTCGTGATAGAGCAAAAATGGTCTCTGTAGCATTTGTGTCTGAGTTGTTTAATTAATTGCAATTAACAACGATCCAGCAAGACAACAACCTTTAAAAGAATTAACCACCAGAGACACGAGTATGAACAGAATTCACAATCCGACCAAGTAAGCTTTTATCTCCTATCTCTTTGTCTCATGGAACCAATCACCATAATCATCATTGTCGTTGTATGCAACACAATGTCCAAATAAAAATTCAATTGGAAATATTTGGAGTTTAAGAAGATGAAAAATGTCTGTAAGATGTTTTCTAATGAAGATATTGAAAATAAAAAAAAGATGACGTAATATTTCACTCGAAATAATTTTGGTGACTGAAATAGGATTTAGTCGATGAAACATTTCAGAGGGGGGAGAATAAAAAGAGATGAAATATTCACAACAACTGACACTATCAGAAGCAACCAATAACATCTTGGATTTCCGGTCTAAAGTACATATATTCCAGCAGATAGGCAGGGGAGGTCAATGAGAGCTGACCCCTGCGCGTGACACAGTCAGTTTGTTTTTCTAGGGTCTGACAGTCAGTTGAGATTTGTGTGCCTCTTCAAGTAAGATGGGCCCTTGGGCTTAGTTGTTAAGTCCTCGGATTTGTGTTTTGATTTGGTTGGGCTAAGATTTTTCAGTTTAACAGGTCTGTTATTCAAGGGAAGAAAACAAGCATCGTTGTAACCTCTAAAAGAATAAAACTTTCTTAATGGTTTTAAACCGGAATTGCAATTTTATTTGGCGGGAGAATTCCTGTGTTGTAGCACTGACTCTCTGTCAGTGCTACAACACAGGAATTCTGAGATCAGTGTCAGAATCAAATAACAACTTTAGACCGGCATCGTTGTAACCTCTAAAAGAATAAAACTTTCTACAACGAAAACTTGCAAAAAAAAAAAAAAAAAAAAAAATTTTCCATTTAAATTGCACGATGTGTTGATTTTCAAAAATATTTCACTTAAATACATTTTCATGCGTGCTTCAAAGATGTTATCAATTTCCTTATTCAAATAGCGCCAATCTGAGCATAATATCGACTGGACTATACTTATACTAACGTCTTCTAGAACTTGACGTGCTCTTCTGCCCTTACCGTGATTCGACCCCTCGGGGTTAATACCATCAAAATGAGGAGGAAGAAAAGAAAAAAAAAACTATAAGACAGTCTCGCCTGACACAGTTGTTCTACAACGAAAGCTTGCAAAACAAAAAAAAAAAAAAAAAAAAAATTATTTAAATTGCACGATGTGTTGATTTTCAAAATTATTTCACTTAAAAACATTTTCATGCGTGCTTCAAAGATGTTGTCAATTTCCTTATTGAATAAAACTTTGTTAGTGGTTTTAAACGCGGGTCGCAATTTTATTTGGCGGGAGAATTCCTGTGTTGTAGCACTGACTGAGACCCCACAAGAGATACTGCGACTAGTGTTGTAATCAAATAACGACTTTGAACCAGCATGAGCTAACCCTAACCACGTGTGCAGTGAACGCACGCAGAACACGTTCACACAGCAAGACAACAACCACTAATAGAATCAATTGCAGAACACGTTCGCACAGCAAGACAACAACCACTAATAGAATCAATTGCAGAACACGTTCACACAGCAGGACAACAACCACTAATAGAATCAATTGCAGAACACGTTCGCACAGCAAGACAACAACCACTAATAGAATCAATTGCAGAACACGTTCACACAGCAGGACAACAACCACTAATAGAATCAATTGCAGAACACGTTCGCACAGCAGGACAACAACCACTAATAGAATCAATTGCAGAACACGTTCGCACAGCAGACAACAACCACTAATAGAATCAATTGCAGAACACGTTCGCACAGCAGGACAACAACCACTAATAGAATCAATTGCAGAACACGTTCGCACAGCAGACAACAACCACTAATAGAATCAATTGCAGAACACGTTCGCACAGCAAGACAACAACCACTAATAGAATCAATTGCAGAACACGTTCGCACAGCAGGACAACAACCACTAATAGAATCAATTGCAGAACACGTTCGCACAGCAAGACAACAACCACTAATAGAATCAATTGCAGAACACGTTCGCACAGCAAGACAACAACCACTAATAGAATCAATTGCAGAACACGTTCGCACAGCAAGACAACAACCACTACTAGAATCAATTGCAGAACACGTTCGCACAGCAAGACAACAACCACTAATAGAATCAATTGCAGAACACGTTCGCACAGCAGGACAACAACCACTAATAGAATCAATTGCAGAACACGTTCGCACAGCAGAACAACCACTAATAGAATCAATTGCAGAACACGTTCGCACAGCAAGACAACAACCACTAATAGAATCAATTGCAGAACACGTTCGCACAGCAAGACAACAACCACTAATAGAATCAATTGCAGAACACGTTCGCACAGCAAGACAACAACCACTAATAGAATCAATTGCAGAACACGTTCGCACAGCAAGACAACAACCACTAATAGAATCAATTGCAGAACACGTTCGCACAGCAAGACAACAACCACTAATAGAATCAATTGCAGAACACGTTCGCACAGCAAGACAACAACCACTAATAGAATCAATTGCAGAACACGTTCGCACAGCAGGACAACAACCACTAATAGAATCAATTGCAGAACACGTTCGCACAGCAAGACAACAACCACTAATAGAATCAATTGCAGAACACGTTCGCACAGCAGGACAACAACCACTAATAGAATCAATTGCAGAACACGTTCGCACAGCAAGACAACAACCACTAATAGAATCAATTGCAGAACACGTTCACACAGCAAGACAACAACCACTAATAGAATCAATTGCAGAACACGTTCGCACAGCAGGACAACAACCACTGATAGAATCAATTGCAGAACACGTTCGCACAGCAGGACAACAACCACTAATAGAATCAATTGCAGAACACGTTCGCACAGCAGAACAACCACTAATAGAATCAATTGCAGAACACGTTCGCACAGCAAGACAACAACCACTAATAGAATCAATTGCAGAACACGTTCGCACAGCAAGACAACAACCACTAATAGAATCAATTGCAGAACACGTTCGCACAGCAAGACAACAACCACTAATAGAATCAATTGCAGAACACGTTCGCACAGCAAGACAACAACCACTAATAGAATCAATTGCAGAACACGTTCGCACAGCAGGACAACAACCACTAATAGAATCAATTGCAGAACACGTTCGCACAGCAAGACAACAACCACTAATAGAATCAATTGCAGAACACGTTCGCACAGCAGGACAACAACCACTAATAGAATCAATTGCAGAACACGTTCGCACAGCAGGATAACAACCACTAATAGAATCAATTGCAGAACACGTTCGCACAGCAGGACAACAACCACTAATAGAATCAATTGCAGAACATGTTCACACAGCAAGACAACAACCACTAATAGAATCAATTGCAGAACACGTTCGCACAGCAAGACAACAACCACTAATAGAATCAATTGCAGAACACGTTTGCACAGCAGGACAACAACCACTAATAGAATCAATTGCAGAACACGTTCACACAGCAGGACAACAACCACTAATAGAATCAATTGCAGAACACGTTCGCACAGCAAGGCAACAACCACTAATAGAATCAATTGCAGAACACGTTCGCACAGCAAGACTACAACCACTAATAGAATCAATTGCAGAACACGTTCGCACAGAAAGACAACAACTACTAATAGAATCAATTGCAGAACACGTTCGCACAGCAAGACAACAACCCCTAATAGAATCAATTGCCAGAGAAGTGTCCAGATGTTTGTATTATAATCGTCTTTCTGTGTTTTTTTATTGCATTTTTTGTATGGAAATCGCTCCAGAGAAGGCATGAAGCCACTTGATGTAAGGAGCTAAAAGAAAGAAAAAAAATTACCACTTCAAGGTCAAAACCTAGGCAGCGATAAGTGTTAGATAGATTCCGACTCAGAAAACAGCAATTTTTCCCCCTTTGTCAGAAACATCGCTCATGAAATGTGAGGACTAAAGGTAAAACATAAGAGAAGCGAGAGTTACAAGGCTGCCGAAAGTAAGCCCAAGTTAGTCACTTTCTGCTCTCCTAATTGTTGTATTTGACAACAATTCAGCCAAACGAATCCAGAAGAATTGATCACAAGTTCTGCTTTGAGGAATTTAACCAACAAAGTTTTTATATTTATGAATCACTACTTCTGTACAAGATCAGATATACGTGGTGTCTAAGTATAAACGTGACCCATCTCTACGTGATGTCTAAGTCAATAAATAAAGAATAAGTTGTCTGCATCATAATCGTCTGTGTTAATTAATTGTAATTAACAACGATCAAGTCATCCGAACGACTCCAGAAGAATACATCACAAGTTCCACTGAGAACAAACGAACAGACCAAATTTTTATATGTGCGAATCAGATATACACGGTGTCTCAGTAGACACGTGACCCATCTATATGCTGATAACTGATGTAAATAAATTATTTACATCAGTTATCAGCGTTTTCTTATGAAGATACACTATGTGAAGCAATTAAGAATAGGGAAAACATTTCTATTGGACAACGGAAGAAACTAACAGTTTGCCGATGAGCCAAAAAGAATTGCCTTGCTAAGAAAATGCATATTAACAAGGACTTGATATGTCTACATATTAAGTCCTGTTTCTGAACTTTTGAGATGAGGATTGATAATATGTATTGCTTGCATTATTCAGAGTCCTGTTCTCATCTTGAAAATTCATACTAGAATTGTTCGCAAGGACCCGTGGCAAAACGGATAAAGTACTAACTGTGGGAACGGACGCATCTTGAGGTGGGCGTATCTGTTGGAAATCGTTTTGGTTTGACTTGCGCAATTTAGTGCGGGTGGACCCGTACAGTCGAGTGCAGAATAGGGCTGTTCTCACAGTCGGAGCTCACAGACGTGACATGGTCACCGCGTGACGAGACCTCAGATCAAGCGTCAATGTGCAACTGCGCATAGAGGCTCTGTGACGTCACAGACTTTTGCGTGGGAAGCAGAGTTTGTGGCAGTCTGGGTTTTGGAGGCGAACCTATCAGACATGATTTAAGATGTAGTCCGTCACATGATTAGCGGAATGGATTCCCTAAGAAAATACAGGTGAAAGATCTCTTCCCCCCCCCCCACGAATGGCTAAGGACTTAATTGATAAGTAATTACGAAAGCAGTAATTTGCTCTCTCTCTCGACGTTGGTGAACATCTCCAAGCCGATAGATAACTAACGCCTGTAATAAAGAGAATTGAAAGTTTAAAAGATTGTTTGTCTTCGGAGTCGGTCATGGAGCTTTTGTGTTGCAGCGGCGTGGTTCACGGCAGAATAAAAGAGGAGAGAATTCAATCACTAGACGACGCACCCCTCCACGTGGCGAGGAAAGATTGAGGGTGCGAGAAATTTAAAGGTATGCAAATTATATGATTTATGGTGTTAAAAATGACGAGTGATTATACGAGAACTGCCACGGCCCGTTCCGGGACGAGTATACAAAACGAGAACTGCCACGACCCATTCCATGTCGGGCGCTATGTAACACTAAGTAAAATTCAGTTCTAAGTGACACTCTTCTACAATCACGAATTACTTCGGACTTCTGTTTGGTAATGGCTGACGGAACGGGAGCATGTTTTCCCCCATGGATTAAATATGACTTGCGTTCGAAATTCCGTACAGATCCCCGGGTTCTACAAGATACATCTAAAGAAGGTCGGAGGTTACATCGGCCGAAACGTTGTGAAAATAACACTCAAGATGAGAACAGTAGTCCGAATAATCCAAATAATATTAAGTCCTGGTTTTGCATTTTTCTTAATTCTTCTTCTATATAATAACAGTTACCGTACATGTGTCCGGCATGCTTCATGGTATGAAGAAGAGGAGGAGGTATGCGGAGAGGGGACGAATAAGAAGGTGAAAAGAACAAAGAGAATGGAAGAAACAATGTCAAACGCAAGCTCAAATGTCAATCAATAATTAAAAAATATATTCCCTACTGTCGCTGAAATGTAAAAACAAATGAAACACCATCTCAATTTAAAATTACGTATGTTTTGGGGGAGGCGGAGAGAGAGAGAGAGAGAGTGAGAGAAAGAGAGAGAGACAGAGAGAGACAGAGAGAGAGAAAGAGAGAGACAGAGAGAGAGAAAGAGAGAGACAGAGAGAGAGAAAGAGAGAGACAGAGAGAGAGACAGAGAGAGACAGAGAGAGACAGAGAGAGAGAGACAGAGAGAGAGAGACAGAGAGAGAGAGAGACAGAGAGAGAGAGAGACAGAGAGAGAGAGAGACAGAGAGAGAGAGAGACAGAGAGAGAGAGAGACAGAGAGAGAGAGAGACAGAGAGAGAGAGAGACAGACAGAGAGAGAGACAGACAGAGAGAGAGAGACAGAGAGACAGAGAGACAGAGAGAGAGAGAGACAGAGAGAGAGACAGAGAGAGAGAGACAGAGAGAGAGAGAGACAGAGAGAGAGAGAGACAGAGAGAGAGAGAGAGACAGAGAGAGAGAGACAGAGAGAGAGAGACAGAGAGAGAGAGACAGAGAGAGAGAGACAGAGAGAGAGAGAGACAGAGAGAGAGACAGAGACAGAGAGAGACAGAGACAGAGAGAGACAGAGACAGAGAGAGACAGAGACAGAGAGAGACAGAGACAGAGAGAGACAGAGACAGAGAGAGACAGAGACAGAGAGAGACAGAGACAGAGACAGAGACAGAGAGAGACAGAGACAGAGACAGAGACAGAGACAGACAGAGAGAGAGAGAGAGAGTATTTTATTTAGCAAATAAATCAATATTTTATTTACCTTTAAAAAGTTAGAAAAATATTTAAATCTGGTATCGAAATGGCTAAAAAAAATAAGTTAATTGATTGTAAACAATGCCTTTTAAAAATAAAATATGTCATCTTCATTAGAAATCTCGTTTATTTTAAGAAAATTTTTAAAAAAATATTTACATGGTTGGAAAGCGAATAAAACAAAAATAACATCTTGATTGTTTGACAAACTTTTCGTTGAAAGAAAAAAAAAATCATATTTTTTCTATTCAATTAATTTCGTGTAAATCCAGCCTTGTTTGTGTTTTTTTTTTTAACGCAGGTAAATTAACGGATTTTTAATTCGGCACTGTTTGGCATTTAACGTAAACATCCGGAAAGCATCGATGCCGATGGACTCTTAGTGCAGGTCCCAAAGTAAAAAAGCACCGTTATTATCTCCTGTAGTAAGGAGGTTGAAGGTTCAATCTTTACTAGAGGCGATAATAACTAAGAATAACATAAAATTAACACTTCGACCCGGCCGTGGCTGATGGAACGAGAACAATCTACCACTGTGGATTTTATTTATCTCCCTCCCACAGAAGATTAGACACAAAGCCGGGAAAGTGGGATTTGAAAAGCCAGCACCCTAGAAGAGCACTCTGGCCGACCAAAAAATGCCTGAGCAGCCCCGTCGGCATTCTCCAGTGGCAATTAGCAATAGACTAACCCCTTCTCAAAGAGCAAGAAGGTAAAGCCTGGGAGGATGGACCTCTTAGAACTGCCCAAGACTGTTGGTCTGATTTTGGGATGAAATAGCCACCCTGGAATGGATTAACTAAAGAGTTCAGTTGAAAATTTCGTACGGGTTCCAGAATTCAACAAAGATTCCAAGACTGAGAGATCCTGTATACAACAAAACTAGGGAAGAATGAGGCGTTACTCTGCACGCAGAAATTGGTCAAGGGTCAGTTATTTTGCACAGAATTGGTTTCCTGCAGTTTCAGCAAAGAGATGAGACTCTTAATGATCTCGATTGTCCAGGAAGGAAGCAATCCTTTGATGACAACACGGCGGGAAATAGTAGCGGAAAATACTCAAACATCTGTCCGTATGAATATCCGCAAGAATAGTGGAAACAAGCTAACCAAGCATTTATACGCAATTTAGAAAACAAAAAAAATCAGTTGGGTTTTGCATGTAGATCAGAAAAATAAAATCTACCAACAAAAACTTCAATATATTAGGTTTCGTGATGGGACGATTCCAACGTTTTTTCCACCCCGATTCCGATACAATTACTGATTCTGTTCTAAATTCCGACACAATTACCAATTCTAATTCTATTTAAATTTCTAAATATTTAATTAGAGATTAGTTGCGTTTTTTCAATTTTCATCTTATTATTTGCTATGTAAAAACATCAAACTAATCGCACATGGGAATTTTCCCTGTTTTTAACTGCTATATCGATCATCTTAGGAAATTCACATCGCCTCCAGTAAAAGACACACGTTGAACAAGGGAAGAGTCTATCAGGCATATGTATGCAGTTTGATGATATATGGAAGTGAAACCTGGCCAGTGAGGGTTGAGGACATGCGTTGCATGGAGAGAAATGATATGAGAATGATACAGTGGATGTGTAATGTGAGTCTTAAGGGCAGACTTAGATCTGGAGACCTCAGCAGCAGATTCAATCTGGACAGTATAAGGAGATGTGTGCAGTACAGGAGACTTTGATGGTATAGTCATGCTGAAAAAATAGATCAGAGTTCTTGGGTTAATAGATGCAGAACAGTTGAGGTAGCAGGTTCAGTTCACAGGAGATGGCCGAGGCAAACATGGGAAGAAAGTGATAAGGATGTACTTGAGAGAAAGAAGGATAAATAAAGACCTGGACAGAGATAGGTATTTTGGAAAAGCCATCTAACACATGCCAGCATATAAAATGGATGTTAAACTGAAAATAATGATTCTACGCCGAGGACAAAAGATGTCGTCTAGTGTATAAAAAAGTGACATTTAAGAAAACAATTTCAGTTCGTCTGGAAAAAAAATTAAATTCTACTTTTCCGAATTTTTGAGATGAGGATTGATATTTTTTATTATATGGACTACTGTTCTCATCTTGGCTGTTATTCTGACAATGTTTTGGTCGATGTAACCTTTGACCATCCTCAGGTGTATCTTTTTGGAATAGCATTTTCGTTGGTCCTTGAGCTATTTCAAGCGCATGTGTGGTGGGCCGACAGAAATGCTTTTTCAACTGCTAATACTCTGTTAGATAAGTTTTGAGAGTCGTAATATAAAAAGTATATTATCAAAATTAACATGAAAAAAAATGTATTACTCAGTAATATAACCACCATGTTCATTAATTACACGCTCACAATGACGTCATCATTTTTCTACTTGCTCATGATATTCATCTTCTGGAATGTCTCTTAGCATTCGCAGCGCCTCAATCTTCACCTCCGCGGAATTATGAAATGTAGTTTTCCGTAGTTCTGTCTTCAGTTCATGGAACAACAAGCTGTCGCATATTGAAGCAGAGTCCCTATTCACCTGATCTCAACATATGCGACCGCTGGTTGTTCCATAAACTGAAGACAGAACTACGGAAAACTACATTTCATAATTCTGCGGAAGTGAAGATTGAGGCGCTGCGAGTGCTAAGAGACATTCCAGAAGATGAATATCATGAGCAAGTAGAAAAATGATGACGTCATTGTGAGCGTGTAATTAATGAACATGCTGGTTATATTACTGATTAATACATTTTTTTTTTCATTTTAATTTTGATCATATACTTTTTATATTATGTATCTCAGAACTTATCTAACAGAGTATTATAATTGTAGAAAAGATGTTTGTGTTTTTAACTGAAACCTGGGGACCCTCTTTTCAAGCAAGGTCAGTCAGATGAATATACAGACGCAGTGATGCTACTACAAAATTACAAAATGGCTATATACGACAAGCATCTCACAATCTCATCGCCAAACATGACAATGCACGCTGTCATGTTTCACGTGAGACCAGTTCATTTTTCGAAAGTCGAGGAATTGTTACATTGAAGCAGAGCCCCTATTCACCTGATCTCAACATATGCGACCGCTGGTTGTTCCATAAACTGAAGACAGACCTACAGAAAACTACATTTCATAATTCCGCGGAGGTGAAGATTGAGGGGCTGCGAGTGCTAAGAGACATTCCAGAAGATGAATATCATGAGCAAGTAGAAAAATGATGACGTCATTGTGAGCGTGTAATTAATTAACATGGTGGTTATATTACTGATTAATACATTTTTTTTTTCATGTTAATTTTGATCATATACTTTTTATATTACGACTCTCAGAACTTATCTAACAGAGTATTATATCAATTATATTAGAAAATTCACATCGCCTCCAGTAAAAGAGCCCAGTCGACTAAGGAAAGAGTCTACCAGGCATATGTACGCAGTGTGAGAATATATGGAAATGAAATCTGGATAGTGAGGGTTGAGGACATGCGTTGCATGTAGAGAAACGATATGAGAATAATACGATGGATGTGTAATGTGAGTCTTAAAGACAGGCTTAGATCTGAAGATGTTAGCAGACGATTAAATGCGGACAGTATAGGGAAATGTGTGAAGAAGAGTAGACTTCAATGGTATGGCCATGTTGGAAGAATGGATGAGAGTTCTTGGTTAGTAGATGTAGAACAGTTGAGGTAGCAGTGTCAGTTAGTAAAGGAAGGCCAAGGAAAGTATGAGGGTAAATAAAGACCTGGCCATCGATAGGTTAGTTTGGAAGTCAATTTCTAAAAGCCGTCCAACACATGTCAGCTTGTAAAACGGACGTGATGTATGAACATGTCTGTGTGTGTCTACGGCACAGGCCGTGATCGTTGCGCCGGTCCAAAGTTACTACGCGATTCAGACACTATTGGTCGCAGTGTCAATGGGGTGGTCTCAGGCAGTATTGCAACAGAGGAATTCTCCCTCCAAATAAAACCACAACTTTAACTCAAAAGAAGTAATAGGTTATTTGTTGGAGGTTAGGGTTAGGTTTATTTGTTGGAGGTTAGGGTTAGGTTTATTTGTTGGAGGTTAGGGTTAGGTTTATTTGTTGGAGGTTAGGGTTAGGTTTATTTGTTGGAGGTTAGGGTTAGGTTTATTTGTTGGAGGTTAGGGTTAGGGTTATTTGTTGGAGGTTAGGGTTAGGGTTATTTGTTGGAGGTTAGGGTTAGGGTTATTTGTTGAAGGTTAGGGTTAGGGTTATTTGTTGGAGGTTAGGGTTAGGGTTATTTGTTGGAGGTTAGGGTTAGGGTTATTTGTTGGAGGTTAGGGTTAGGGTTATTTGTTGGAGGTTACTGTTAGGGTTATTTGTTGGAGGTTAGGGTTAGGGCTATTTGTTGGAGGTTAGGGTTAGGGCTATTTGTTGGAGGTTAGGGTTAGGGCTATTTGTTGGAGGTTAGGGTTAGGGTTATTTGTTGGAGGTTAGGGTTAGGGTTATTTGTTGGAGGTTAGGGTTAGGGTTATTTGTTAGGGTTAGGGTTATTTGTTGGAGGTTAGGATTAGTGTGAGGGTTAGTACTCGTTTTTTCCGTTAAACAACAGACCAAATCAAAACGTAAGTCCAAGAACCCATCTTGCTTGAAGAGGCACACTGATCCAACAGACTGCTAGTCACCAGAAAAACAAACTGACTGTCCCACGCCCGGATGCCAGCTCTAACTGGACCCGTATAGGCTGGAATATATGTGCTTTTTACTAGAAAATCTTAGATCCCGGTCTTTTTCTCACCTATCCCCATTCGACCACCCAAAAGGACCACTCAGATAATGGCTAGTCTTATCTATAAACATCAAAGACTCAACTCCCAAAAGGTCTTTATTCCTGGCTAAATTTAAGGGAACCTCTGTTTAATGAGACACTTTTTTTTTTATTAAAGATAAATCAGACTCTGGGTGGCCGAACTCAAAATCAGAGATATTTACAATTTTTTCTGCAGCAGCCAGCTATTCGCATGCACCGAAAATATGAAACACTAAACATGCCACCTAATGCATGATGATGGGGATGATGATGATGATTGCCTGGTCTGTTATAGTGGTGACCATGTTATAAACAAATTCACTGGACACTGCGTTGTTTAGCAGCTGCTGTCAAGTTCATTCTTACCATTGCTATGTCTGCTAGTCTCAACGAACATTTAGAAAAAATGACTGCATTCTTTGTAATTAGCAATGTCATTCCTATGCCGTGAATGGTGAAATGCCACGCCGTAAAGCCTAAAGTAGAAAATGGGATAGGAAGTCGGTGAATAAGAATAGTTAAAGACTGGGGCAAATAAATGGATACTTTTTTTTTATGAGCATAGCAGGGGGAGGGGGGCATATACGTTTTTGTTTTCATTAAAAGAATTAAAATTCTTTTAATCAGGTTGAATTAAAAATTGGAAATGGAATAAAAATAAACTTCATTGTTGATAAAAATAAAAACATTAAAAAGAAGAATGATTATATGTCCATCCATTCAATCTGTGTGTTTGAGAAAGAGAGGGGAGAGAGATGAGAAAGAGGGGGGAAGGAAGAAGGAGAAAAGAGAACGAGAGGGGGGGGGGGAGAAAGAGAGGGAGAGAACTAGAGAGAGATAGGGGGGGGAGAACTAGAGAGAGATAGGGGGGGAGAACTAGAGAGAGATAGGGGGGGAGAACTAGAGAGAGATAGGGGGGGAGAACTAGAGAGAGATAGGGGGGGGAGAACTAGAGAGGGGGGAATAACTAGAGAGGGGAGGAGAACTAGAGAGAGATAGGGGGGGAGAACTAGAGAGAGAGGGAGGGAAAGAGAGAGAGAGGGGGAAAGAGAGAGAGGGAGGGAAAGAGAGAGAGGGAGGGAAAGAGAGAGAGGGAGGGAAAGAGAGAGGGAAAGAGAGAGAGGGAGGGAGGGAAAGAGAGAGAGGGAGGGAGGGAAAGAGAGAGAGGGAAAGAGAGAGAGAGGGAAAGAGAGAGAGAGAAAGAGAGAGAGGGAAAGAGAGAGAGGGAAAGAGAGAAAGAGAGAGAGGGAAAGAGAGAGAGGGAAAGAGAGAGAGGGAAAGAGAGAGAGGGAAAGAGAGAGAGAGAGAGAGAGAAAGAGGGAAAGAGAGAGAGAGAGAGAGAGAAAGAGGGAAAGAGAGAGAGGGAAAGAGAAAGAAAGTGAGAGGGAAAGAGAAAGAAAGAGAGGAAGAGAGAGCGAGAGCGCAACTAACCAATTAGTATTCACTTTTTCCCCTTCTCATACTGAACAAAAAGTGGTCAGCCCCTCTTTCCCTGCATTCGTCATGTAATCAGCATTTACCCCCCCCCCCCTCTCTCTCTCTGCCTGCATGCTGTCTCTTATCGTTAAGATTTCAAATAAATAAATTAACTCAAGTATTTATGTGATTTGAAAGGAAAAAGTAAAAGTAATATGACGTCGGATGCATACTGCTAGTATTTTATGGAAATCTCATCTTACGGCATAAATTAATTAGAGAGAAGAACCAAAACTAGACCAAGTGTATTTTAAGTATCCAAATTACGTGTCAGCAGTCGACAGAAATGTCGTTATGGCACTGGATCCAATATCACGAAAATGCCACACCTTTCCACACGAAAACAAAAACGCATTTTTGCAAACTGACTTGCTTTCAAATCTCAGAATATTTTTTCTTCTTCCATTAATAATATTCAAAACAACTGTTTTTAGATTATTTACAAATAAGCCGCGCGTGCGTGGTCCCCCTCTGTATGTGACTCGATGTGGCGAAATTGGGGCAATTTGAGGCATTTTTGACCCCCCGAGGGCGCGAACCCGAATTTTTCTGAGGTCAAGGATGCTCATTTTATATCCAGAACAATTGCCTCTACATTTTGGCCAAGTTTCAGAAAAATTGAATGGATGGATCAAACATTATGGGAGCAAAAGGGTCATTTTTTGCCATTTTGGGGGCTTTTGACCCCTGGGGGCGCGAACAAGATTTTTTCCAAGGTCAGCAATACTTATTTTCTATTAGGAACAATTGCCTCCAAATTTTGCACAAGTTTCAGAGAAATTGAATGGATGGATGAAAAGTTATGGGACAAAAAATGTTATTTTTTGCCATTTCGGCCCCTTTTGACCCCCTGGAGGGCTAACCAGATTTTTTTTACAAAAATCGGAGAATGTCACTTTCTAACCTGACCAAAGTTACAACTTCATGCAAAATTTCAGAGAAATTCAATGGATGGTTGCGGAGAAAAATACGGATGGACATGCCTCAAAACATAAGTCCCCCGATTTTATAAATCGGGGGACCAATAAGTCACCACTTATGAAGGCCAAAAGACATTCGAGGATAAGAGTTAGTGAGGTTAGGGTTAGTGAGATGGATAGATTCTTAGTTGAATGATGAAGAACACTATGAGAGGATTGAAAATGATGAATGGAATGAACAAAATTGGATTAATTATGAGGACGGTTTATGACAAGTATTTGTTGACATTGGATTTGAAGACGACCATGTTGTAGTCTGCAGGGAATAATACAACATGTTGTAGTCTGCAGGGAATAATACAACATGTTGTAGTCTGCAGGGAATAATACAACATGTTGTAGTCTGCAGGGAATAATACAACATGTTGTAGTCTGCAGGGAATAATACAACATGTTGTAGTCTGCAGGGAATAATACAACATGTTGTAGTCTGCAGGGAATAAAACAACATGTTGTAGTCTGCAGGGAATAATACAACATGTTGTAGTCTGCAGGGAATAATACAACATGTTGTAGTCTGCAGGGAATAATACAACATGTTGTAGTCTGCAGGGAATAATACAACATGTTGTAGTCTGCAGGGAATAATACAACATGTTGTAGTCTGCAGGGAATAATACAACATGTTGTAGTCTGCAGGGAATAATACAACATGTTGTAGTCTGCAGGGAATAATACAACATGTTGTAGTCTGCAGGGAATAATACAACATGTTGTAGTCTGCAGGGAATAAAACAACATGTTGTAGTCTGCAGGGAATAATACAACATGTTGTAGTCTGCAGGGAATAATACAACATGTTGTAGTCTGCAGGGAATAAAACAACATGTTGTAGTCTGCAGGGAATAATACAACATGTTGTAGTCTGCAGGGAATAATACAACATGTTGTAGTCTGCAGGGAATAATACAACATGTTGTAGTCTGCAGGGAATAAAACAACATGTTGTAGTCTGCAGGGAATAATACAACATGTTGTAGTCTGCAGGGAATAATACAACATGTGATTGATTTCGACTACAAACATTGTCAAAATGATAATGTATGAGAAGAAAAGGCATGACAAAATTCACTCTAACGATCAGGAACAAAAAGAAAACATAAGTAAATTGAGTTTTAAAAATCATTATTCATATAATATATATATATATCAAGGGAGGCGCGATAGCGCTCTATCCCTTAATAGACTTCAAAAAAGACCTATGCTAGAAATCTCATTTCTTTGATCAGTCATAACTCAAAAAACAAATTATTTAAAACTTTGCACAAAGTTTTCATTTGATAGGTTCTATAAGTGTGTAGAATTGCAGCATCATTAGTCAAGGCAATACAAAGATCCAGAAAGGTCAGGAGTGATTTTGTGTTATACGTGTGTATGTACGTACGTGTGTGCCACCCTGTATCTCATCAACTACTTGATGGATTCAGCTGATTTTTGGCAGAGATAGAGGTTCTAGGATCTAGTTGATGGCATTTTAATTTCAGTTTACCATATACCTTAGTTCTCCAGAAAATTCCAAAAAACCTTTAAAATTACCATTGTCTTGAGGCATAGCCTTTACAAAAGTAGTGACATTCCATGATAAATGCCAGTATACTGAAATCATATGCCCTTAATAGGGTTAAAATGAAAATTCATATACACTAAATGTACAAAAGCAAAGGAAATTCCCAAATTTTAGAAAAAAATTTTAGAAAAAAAAAATACCCTACTAATTATAAAAAATAAATGATTTTTAATAAAAAAATATTTGCAGCATATACGTGGTTTCCAAAAGTCATTTTGCCTAGTATTCCAAATATATATATACACTGCGTGCCACAATTATATGCAAATCGATTTTTTTGTTCTAACTCCGATAGTTTTCAATAAAAATTAGTGAAACTTGGCACGTTATATGGCAACACTAACACATGCGCAGATCTAAAATTCTAAGCTAATCTGCGCAATAGTAAACAAACGGCAGCCATTTTGATGACTTGAAGCCTGTTTCAGCGTGCCAACTTTATATGCAAGATGGGACGTAAAGGTGCTTTGAGTCAAGCTGAAAAGTCTAAAATTGTCCAAATGATTCATAATAAGATATTAGAAATAGCCAAAGAATTGGACTGTGATCATCGTACAATTAAACAATTTGTTACTAACCCTGAACTTTGCAACGGACATTCTGACAAAGGGGAACATTCGTAAAAAAGCATGTGTGTCGCATCGAGCCATGAATAAGATCAAGAGAGAAGTCCGCCATAACCCTCTTGAAACTAGCAAAAATTTTTTTGAAAACGCTAGCGTTTCCAAATCAACTCGATGTCGTATCCTGAGGACGGTTGCAAAATGTGGAAAGCCAGAGGTTCACCCTCCATTAAAGGACATCCACAAGAAAAAGAAAATGGCTTTGGAGTGAGCAAGAAATAACATGACGGTAAATTTTCAAACTGTTTGTCCACTGATGAATGTCAAGCGACCCTTTATGGACCCAATGGATGTATGAAAGGATGGTACCGTAATGAGGGTCCACGTCCCCACCGGATCAGGCGTCAACAAGGAGATGGTGATGTGATGTTTTGGGCTGCAATCATTGGTAATGAGCTGGTAGGACCATTCAGAGTCGCAGATGGAGTGAAAATGACTGCCAAACTCTACATTAACACCTTGTACCCTGGCACAAGAAGAAGAATTTGTCATTCCGGAAAAAGATGGTATTTATGCATCATAATGCACCGCCTCACGCTGCAAGGATAACCACTGAATATTCGGAGAATGTTTTTGCCAGACATGGGAAAATAATGCAATGGCCAGCTTGTTCTCCAGATTTAAATCCCATCGAAAATCTGTGGAGCATCTTGAAATTTACTCCGGGGGCAAGGCAGTACACCTCCAACGATGACCTCTGGAATGCTGTTCTGACTGTTGCCAAAGAAATCTCATCAGATGAAATCGAAAGTTTGATATCTTCAATGGACCAAAGGCTTTTTTCTCTTGTTAATAAAAATGGCAGTTATATACAATATTGATTGTACTATGAAACCATATTAAAGATGTTTGCTCTGTATTATTGTTGTTCTCAAATTACATATTTCTAAAATAATCAATGTTTTAATTTTCCGTCACCACTACACAATATTTGACACTTTAGAAATGATTTGCATATAAAGTTGGCACGCTGGAAACAGGCTGAAAGTCATCAAAATGGCTGCCATTTGTTTACTATTGCGCAGATTAGCTTAGAATTTTAGATATGCGCATGTGTTAGTGTTGCCATATAATGTGCCAAGTTTCAGTAATTTTTATTGAAAACTATCGAAGTTAGAACAAAAAAAATCGATTTGGAATGCAGTGTGTATATATATATATATATATATGAAAATTTATAGCTAAAAGGTAAACTTTTAGAGAGTTGGACCTATTATGAGGTAAGGAAAGCTCAATATACTGGATAGAGCAAAAAAATATGATAAGTCAATGAAAATAATTAGACCTGCAAATGGAAGCAAATAAAAATCTTCAGTTGTTCAAAACAAGGACATTTAGTGAATAACAATATTTATTTTTCTTCTCTTTCATTCCTTAAGCCAGGCTTTTCAAAGATTAAAATCTTATCATCAGAGGAGGTTAATGATGGATAAGTTGACAGATGAGGACTGTCAATATTCGAAAAAGTTTTAACGTTCAAACGGGCATTTTCCAGTGTAAAGGAGTGTCACCAAAACCGGAAATCCAAGTAGTATGGGATTCAGATGTATTGGTAAATCCAGAAGAATCCGTGTAAAAATCCAACGACGACGATTCTACCCAAGTCTGTAGTCTGTGGAGGGAGGATCAGATAAAATTGGCCATGTTGAGAAAACGTAATTCTTCCTTTTTTCTATGAAACGGATTCAAACTAAAGGCAAAAGCAACGACAAGTTTTCAATAAAACTTAGGACGAATTGTTGTATTGGATAATGATTATTTGGAATTGTGGGATAGGAGGAAAAAAGAGAAAAAGCACGGGAGAGAATGGAAAGACAGAAGAGGGGGGTAGGAACCAAAGAAGAGAAGAAAAAATTATATATATATATATATATATTATACAGGGTGGGCAAAAATAAGGGTCCTATTTTTAAAAATTCATAACTTTTTTATTTATTGATTTAAAAATTTTTTTTTTTTAGAATAAGTAAAGGACCCCTTCCGAAGCAAGCATGAGCCGTATTAGCCCTAAGGAACGTACCCTCATTTAGAAAACATTATTTTTGCTTAAAAAACTCAAAACAGTGTAAAAAACAATACTTTAGTTTTTGTAAGTTTTAAGAAGTGTTTTTCGGCTAAAATTTGTTTTGTTTATTTCAAAAAATCTCGGAAGGGTCAGTCTACACACACATAAAGTTTGGTGAGTTTAACTTTTATTTTGTGGAAGTTATTCAAATTCAAGTTATTCAAATTTAAAGATAGAACCCTTATTTTGGCCCACCCTGTATATATATATATATATTATAAATATATATATATATATATATATTGGGAAGAGAAGGATGAAAGTAATCCGACGTGATGGGAAAATGAAAAAGGAAAACCAAAAAATGGATGTTTTTTATGTGTACATCAACGTTTCGTTTTTATTTATAAGACTTCATCAGGATGATAAAATAGAGAAAAAATGTCATGCAAGTGCAGATACATGTAGGGTAGACATATTGGGAGGAAAAATAGAATGAATTAGTGGCCACTGCTGGGTGGACGTCCGTATTTGTTGGAGAAATAGAAATGAATGTTGAAAAGAGTGAGTGGGGGAAAAAAAAAAAAAAAAAAAAAAAAAAAAAATGGAGGGATGGGGTGAGCAAGGACTACTGTGGCTGGTGGTAAGAGAAAGAGGTGGGGGATACGTAAAGAAAGAGGCAAAATGCCTTCAGAAAAACATTTGTTAGATGTGTATATTAGTTTATTAAAATCAAAAAAATCTTCTCATTTTGATTTTTTTTTTTTACTAACATTTCACTCGAAATAACGAGCATCATCAGAGCTTTAAACAAATATAAGGTATTTACATAATTTTTTTTTATGTGTACATAAGAATCCTTTTTGGTGGTGATGAAAGATTGGCGTCCGGATGTTGTGTGGACAAACGGTGAAAATTTATTTTTTTAAAAATCTGAACGTAAAACCGCGAATGGCTCGCAAGTGGATATAAATTTAGGAAAGTTCATTTTTTTTTTTAAGCATCTTACAATTTTTTTTTAATAAAATAATATACACATCTAACAAATGTTATTTTCTAAAGGCATTTTGCCTCTTTCTTTACGTTTTAAATTCTAAGATGCTTAAAATAAATGAACTTTCCCAAATTTATATATATAAACAAAAAATGTTTTTTCTTTTCTCTCTTTTTTGCTTTTTTTAATTTTTTATATGAATATGTAGCACTTCATCGGTGGGTTCAAATATAAAATATTCAGAAAAAAATAAATAACAAAATAAGTAATTAAAATCATAAAAAAAAAAATCAGTTATGTTTTAGTTTTATTACATTTGCTGCGGATATTAATATTTACTGCGTTATAAGCAATATTGCCATCCGAACGTTTTTTGAGATTTGAAACACCCACCATTTAAAGAGGTCTTCCTCGAAATATATTATGGAACACGGTCACACAGATTACATCAGTGTTGAAGTCTTGCCTAATCAAGTAAGATTTGCTATATATAAAAAAAAAATTTAAAAAGGTTTTGAAAAAATATAATTAAAATCACTTTTTTTTGTCTTACTTCTCAACGCCGACATATTTCCAGTTCTTGCATTGTGATAGCCTTCTAATACTCCCCTCTCTCTCTATATATATATGACTTGTTCACAAATCTAAACACTGTTATTTAGCTGAAATCAACAAGTCAGAATTCAATTAGAACGAATTATGTGTGCGAGTAAAGTGACATTCTACGGCTTCCTGACGGTTACGATAGTAACAGGAGTGTTCCCATTCGAAATTCCAGAAATTTATTTTTTTAATAAATTGTTTACAAAATGAAAAACACATTTATCAATAATACTCATAGAAATACGAGAGAATTTAGTATGGTTGTTTTGCACTAAAACGCTAGAATGGCCTGGAAATGGGGGATCATTTTATTGTAAGTTCATATGCGAAACTGCCACTCTTAATTATAAAATAATTGTTCATTTTTCTTTCTTTTTGGCAAGTTTTTCAGGGTGTTCACTCATAATCAACTAAAAAAGTAGAATCTCATTTGGGAGGGGGTGTCATAGCGAAGGGTGTTAATCTAAAATACCTTTTTTTCGTTTTGAAAGTATCGACTGATATGTTTTAAAAGGAGACAGGAAGTCACCCATTGATGAAACAAAAGTCTTCTACTTCTTTTATCCTTGAATCGTTTGAAGTATGGCAAAATTAATATTTTCAGAGAAAGCGATGGGAAAGGGAGGTGAAGCAAGTCAAGAGAAAACGTGATTGAGAGAGGAAGAAGAGAGAAAAAGAAAAAGATAAAGCGAGAGAGAGAGAGAGGAATAGAAAGAAAAAGATAAAGCAAAGAGAGAGAGAGAAGAGAAAAAGAAAGATAAAGCGAGAGAGAGAGAAGAAGAGAGAAAAAAAAGATAAAGCGAGAGAGAGAGAAGAAGAGAGAAAAAAAAGATAAAGCGAGAGAGAGAGAAGAAGAGAGAAAAAAAAGATAAAGTGAGAGAGAGAGAGGAAGAAGAGAAAAAAGAAAGATAAAACGAGAGAGAGAGAAGAAGAGAGAAAAAGAGATAAAACGAGAGAGAGAGAAGAGAGAAAAAAAAGATAAAGCGAGAGAGAGAGAAGAAGAGAGAAAAAAAGATAAAGCGAGAGAGAGAGAAGAAGAGAGAAAAAAAGATAAAGCGAGAGAGAGAGAAGAAGAGAGAAAAAAAAGATAAGAGAGAGAGAGAGAAGAGAGAAAAAAAAGATAAAGCGAGAGAGAGAGAAGAAGAGAGAAAGAAAGATAAAGCGAGAGAGAGAGAAGAAGAGAGAAAAAAAAGATAAAGCGAGAGAGAGAGAAGAAGAGAGAAAAAAAAGATAAAGCGAGAGAGAGAGAAGAAGAGAGAAAAAAAAGATAAAGTGAGAGAGAGAGAGGAAGAAGAGAAAAAAGAAAGATAAAACGAGAGAGAGAGAAGAAGAGAGAAAAAGAGATAAAACGAGAGAGAGAGAAGAGAGAAAAAAAAGATAAAGCGAGAGAGAGAGAAGAAGAGAGAAAAAAAGATAAAGCGAGAGAGAGAGAAGAAGAGAGAAAAAAAGATAAAGCGAGAGAGAGAGAAGAAGAGAGAAAAAAAAGATAAGAGAGAGAGAGAGAAGAGAGAAAAAAAAGATAAAGCGAGAGAGAGAGAAGAAGAGAGAAAAAAAGATAAAGCGAGAGAGAAAGAAGAGAGAAAAAAAAGATAAAGCGAGAGAGAGAGAAGAGAAAAAAAAAAGATAAAGCGAGAGAGAGAAGAGAGAGAAAAAAAAAGATAAAGTGAGAGAGAGAGAGAGAGGAAGAAGAGAAAAAAAAAGATAAAGCGAGAGAGAGAGAGAGAGGAAGAAGAGAGAAAAAAAAGATAAAGCGAGAGAGGACGGATTTGAATGACAGTCTTTTTGTGCTTTGCAGCTGACAGCTCCGCTATCGGATCCAGCCCTACACCATCATCAGGAGAACCACTTTGCAGTTTCGGCCCCTATTCCTCGACTGCTTTTCTGAAGTGGCGGGACCCCTCTATTAAGAAGAGGTTATGTAACACTGATGTCATCTGCCGATAAATGCCATCAAGCCAGATACACGTTTCAGCCATCATCATCAATTGATTTTGATTGCAATGTGACGTCATAAACTACCCTGCATATGGCGTCATCACTATCTCCTTCATCCCTCTTCTTTCGCCGTCCAAAATTCACCTCTCCTTCCAGTTCGTATCATCCCTCTTCAGCCATATCCAATAAGATGTTTTCTCTGCTGTTTCCTGAAGATCTTTAATCAATTTTCTCAATTCTGAGTTGTTACAATAAAACCGATGTCGAAATAAGTTTACAACCGTTCGCTCTACATTTCCTCTTGCCCCAATGGCCAAATAATGGAATTCGATCTTCCATCCTTTATCTTGACACTCCTGTACCAACTCTTCATATCTACTCTTTCTTATTTTCTTCTCATGGTACTGTTAATTCCAGTATTATTCCTTCTTTCTTTTCTTCACACCACACGACAATATCTGGTCGTTGTCCAGATGATATCAACGGGAATAGACCGGCGTAAATCAAAACCTGAAGACCCAGACAATACCGATCTATTGGGTGGGGTAAAAACCCCTTAAACTGCTATTACTATTATTATTACTATTATTTCTATAACTATTATTATTGTAATTATCATTATTGTAACTATTGTTGTTATCATTACTATCATTATTGTAACTATTGTTGTTATTGTTATATTATGAGGGGCCCTGTATTCTGAAAGCGTGTAAAGTTAGCTAGTATGGATGATGAACTGGGTGAAAGAAATAGGATGGAGTGCAAAATAGGTGCATAAATAATTTGGGGCAAACAAAAATGTTTCCACGGTGATTCATTCTGAGAATCATAACACACTGGATGTTAGCTGGCCGAGATGAAACACTCGGATCAAAAAGGTTAGACGCAAAGCGATATTGAGTTCTGTTATGACATTGGTTGAAGGGTCAAAGGGCTCTGACGTCACAGATCCTTGGTGAGAAATGAGCTTTCTAGATAGTTCACCATGGAGGCGCGAGATGGACAGACGTCGATTAACTGAGCTCTGCCATGCGTAGAGTCCGGGTGACATCGCCAGATATGGGCTAAGACGCAGAGCAAGATCCCAACGGCGGGACAAGAATATAGCTGATTGCATCCGTCACATTCCACAAACAGTATGAAAGTAAAAGAGAGTGTGAATGAAGGAACCGGCGAGTGGAAATCTCTCCGATTGAAGTGTGAAATAAAAGGATAGGATCTCTCTCAAAAGTCTTGCCTTCGAGCGTTTTTGTCTCCCGTGCATGAGAACAGAGTTTGCCCACAAGACAGGTACACCACTACGATCACGAGCCAGCAACGGAGATGGGTGTGCAAGCAAACCCACGACCAACAGTGAGGCAGAAATCTGTAAGGTAACTTTTAATATTGATTTAAAACGTAAGAACGATTTGAAACATGTTAAGGACATTATAAGTGTAAAGCCAGTTTGAAGGCTGAGGAACTATTGTTAAAATGTGAAGATAAAACTGTTAATTATTCTGCATTTAAATGAATGCTAAATTTTCTGAGAGGCCCGGCCAACGTTTCTAACTTTCGCAGTGAGTTTCGTGTTGTTTCGATTTTTGGTGGTGTCTTGAGAAACGTTGACCCCGGGCCTGCGCCATTACGATTTATTAAAATAAATATAAGAGTTGTAAAATATCGTTACATAATGATAGAAAAAAAATCACTATAATGTTACATATATATATATAATTGTTGCTAAGTGGCCTGCCGTTTCGAGCATGAAATGGGCTGAATTCGAATCATGGGTTACCACAAAAAAAAAATTTTTTTAAGCAAGAAAAACAGTATCGTTACATGATGATAGAAAAAAAAAATCACTATGTTACATTATCATTACTATCGTTATTGTAACTATTGTTGTTTTCATTACTATCGTTATTGTAACTATTGTTGTTGTTACTACTATCGTTATTGTAACTATTGTTGTTGTTACTACTATCGTTATTGTAACTATTGTTGTTATTACTATCGTTATTGTAACTATTGTTGTTGTTACTACTATCGTTATTGTAACTATTGTTGTTGTTACTACTATCGTTATTGTAACTATTGTTGTTACTACTATCGTTATTGTAACTATTGTTGTTGTTACTACTATCGTTATTGTAACTATTGTTGTTGTTACTACTATCGTTATTGTAACTATTGTTGTTGTTACTACTATCGTTATTGTAACTATTGTTGTTGTTACTACTATCGTTATTGTAACTATTGTTGTTGTTACTACTATCGTTATTGTAACTATTGTTATTGTTACTACTATCGTTATTGTAACTATTGTTGTTGTTACTACTATCGTTATTGTAACTATTGTTGTTGTTACTACTATCGTTATTGTAACTATTGTTGTTGTTACTACTATCGTTATTGTAACTATTGTTGTTGTTACTACTATCGTTATTGTAACTATTGTTGTTATTACTATCGTTATTGTAACTATTGTTGTTATTACTATCGTTATTGTAACTATTGTTGTTACTACTATCGTTATTGTAACTATTGTTGTTACTACTATCGTTATTGTAACTATTGTTGTTACTACTATCGTTATTGTAACTATTGTTGTTGTTACTACTATCGTTATTGTAACTATTGTTGTTGTTACTACTATCGTTATTGTAACTATTGTTGTTGTTACTACTATCGTTATTGTAACTATTGTTGTTGTTACTACTATCGTTATTGTAACTATTGTTGTTACTACTATCGTTATTGTAACTATTGTTGTTACTACTATCGTTATTGTAACTATTGTTACTACTATCGTTATTGTAACTATTGTTGTTACTACTATCGTTATTGTAACTATTGTTGTTACTACTATCGTTATTGTAACTATTGTTGTTACTACTATCGTTATTGTAACTATTGTTACTACTATCGTTATTGTAACTATTGTTACTACTATCGTTATTGTAACTATTGTTGTTACTACTATCGTTATTGTAACTATTGTTGTTACTACTATCGTTATTGTAACTATTGTTGTTACTACTATCGTTATTGTAACTATTGTTGTTACTACTATCGTTATTGTAACTATTGTTGTTGTTACTACTATCGTTATTGTAACTATTGTTGTTACTACTATCGTTATTGTAACTATTGTTACTACTATCGTTATTGTAACTATTGTTGTTGTTACTACTATCGTTATTGTAACTATTGTTGTTACTACTATCGTTATTGTAACTATTGTTGTTATTACTATCGTTATTGTAACTATTGTTGTTACTACTATCGTTATTGTAACTATTGTTGTTGTTACTACTATCGTTATTGTAACTATTGTTATTACTATCGTTATTGTAACTATTGTTGTTGTTACTACTATCGTTATTGTAACTATTGTTGTTGTTACTACTATCGTTATTGTAACTATTGTTGTTGTTACTACTATCGTTATTGTAACTATTGTTGTTGTTACTACTATCGTTATTGTAACTATTGTTATTACTATCGTTATTGTAACTATTGTTGTTGTTACTACTATCGTTATTGTAACTATTGTTGTTACTACTATCGTTATTGTAACTATTGTTGTTGTTACTACTATCGTTATTGTAACTATTGTTGTTGTTACTACTATCGTTATTGTAACTATTGTTGTTACTACTATCGTTATTGTAACTATTGTTGTTACTACTATCGTTATTGTAACTATTGTTACTACTATCGTTATTGTAACTATTGTTGTTGTTACTACTATCGTTATTGTAACTATTGTTGTTACTACTATCGTTATTGTAACTATTGTTGTTATTACTATCGTTATTGTAACTATTGTTGTTACTACTATCGTTATTGTAACTATTGTTGTTGTTACTACTATCGTTATTGTAACTATTGTTGTTACTACTATCGTTATTGTAACTATTGTTGTTATTACTATCGTTATTGTAACTATTGTTATTACTATCGTTATTGTAACTATTGTTATTACTATCGTTATTGTAACTTATTGTAACTATTGTTATTACTATCGTTATTATTACTATCATTATTGTAACTATTATTACTATCACTACTATTATTATTAACTATTGTAAGAACTCTCACTAGTATTATTATAATTACTATTATTATTACTATTCTTATTAGTATTATCATTATTTTTTATTATTACTACTACTGCTACTATTATTATCATTACTGCCACTATCATTATTAGTACTATTATTGCAACAACATCAAAAACGACAACATTATGCCTTGATTTAAGCCTGTAACCTATTTATCTTAAAATGTACCCTGTATTAAAATATTGGAAGGTCTAAAATAATCCTAGTTGCATTGTTTATTTTTTATTTTTTAATTAAGACTAAATCTTCCAATTTTATTTGTTTACTGAAATTCTACTACCTTACAACAGATTATACTTATCAAGGGATGCATTCATTTTTGTGCTATATAGTCAAGTTGTTTATGTTAAATTTTCTAGATTGTTCACAAACTTATCTAGAGTAAACCGTTTGAAGTGCCTACAGTTAAAACCTATCTCATCTTGTTGATTTAATAAACAACTTTTATCAGGGAACATAACAATAGCCAACTTTTCACTAAGACAAAGAAAACAAGTGAGGTTGTACAGTGTGGGTGTCGAGGCCTTTTTTTAAATGCTCCATTTTACTACAGGAACTATATTCTACTCTTTTGGGATATTATGCCTATATTATTATCTGGGTTATTAAATCAAAATTTGTGGTTAGTGTATCTGGTCTTAAAATCAGTACCTGTACCCCCTATGTAATTAAAAAAAAATTAGGACTGTTTTCAATGGAATACACTTCCTAAATACACTATATTTTTGGTTAAACACTTTTATTGTAACGGGCATTTATTATCTCTAAAGCTACATTCATAATTATTATTATTTTGTAAGTTATCATCACTTTTTCATATATATCTATTATAACTCTTAATTTTTTCCAAGTTTTCTGTACAACTATAACTAAGTTTAATCGTGTTTTTATTGAATATTTTATGCAGTGGGTTATTTATTCGGAAATATCGATTTTAAAAGATTAATGAACAAATGTCCAATGTGACCAATATTTGGCTGACATGACCTTGCCTTTTTTTTTCTTCTTTTCTTAACATCCGGTTTTTTACTGGTGACGTTTTCAATGTGAGTTTTTTCACGTTTTATTTTTATTTAGCCTGTAAAGAGATCTGAACATCGAAACGCTGGCCGATTGACGTAGGCTATAGTATTGTTTATGTAATCTTATATAAATATATATATATATATATATATATATATATATATAACGTAAAATATAATAACACGAAATTACATGATTGTCGATGCAATAATTTATTTCAACCTTGCGGTTTTATTCAAGCATCCAATTTGACAATTACATTTTTGAGACTGACAGAAAACTGAATTCACCACCGACACTTCAAACACAACCAGAGAGAGTGGTGGTCGCAGCCAATCTAAATACCTATTACAGAGCGAGTAGAAATTAACATCTTATATTTAACTAAAGCAATCGAAAGGGATCTTATGGTTTTTTTTGGTTTTTTTAGTTTGTTTTTATTAAAATAATAACGTCTGAGTTAAGCGCACATATTCTATATATATATATATATATATATATAAATAAATAAATCCTGACAACATTGCAACAGTGTTAAATAGATGCTGCCACCTAAACTAGCTCCTATTCTTACAAACCTGTTCAATCGCTGCTTAAATGAGAAGTACTTCCCATCACCTTTGAAAGCTTTGTCAGTCTGCTCAGTATTTAAAAATACTGGAGATTGGTCTTCTGCATCTCAGTACAGACCAATCAGTCTCCTGTACATCACGAGTAAGTTGTTTGAATCTTTAATAAATAAAAATGTCGTTAACCACCTCGGCAAAAACAATCTACTCAGTGACAAATAATATGGATTTCGTCCTGCAAGATCAACTGTTTATGTGCTGACTGTAATATTACACAGGGTCAGTGAATTAATTGGTTGTCTTGGTTGTCTTGTTTTACGGCATATCAACCCTTTTCAGGTTATTTAATGCCGAATGCAGTCATTTTGGTGAAAGTTTTTATGCTTCAAGTTCTTTATATGTTCAAATATTTATTGATGGTGTTTGGTTTGGTTGTTAAATCTGTTTCTATTTAACCCATAGTTGGGACCCTAACAGGTACTACCACTCCGGGTCAGAGTGGACCTGGGAGCAATGGTAATTAAGAGGAGGCTCCACATTCCCCAAAGTCCGTAAGCCGGATCTCACCATCGGATGTAGTTTAAGGTCATATCCAGGACCGGGAGTAGGGTAGGAAAAATAAAATAAAAAAGGGGAGGGAGAAAGGGAGAGGGGCTGTTGTTTTTGTTTTTGGTTTTGTAGAACATAATTAAGTTTTACAAAAAAAAAAAAAAAAAAAAAAAAAACGTCAATGTAGGTGAATTTCGTCTCAGGGAGCTACAGGGCAGCCTGATCTGGTATCACCAGCAAATAATATGGATTTCGTCCTGCAAGATCAACTGTTTATGTGCTGACTGTAATATTACACAGGGTCAGTGAATTAATTGACGAAGGCTTCGTTAGCAGAGCAATAATTCTTGATATGTCAAAGGCCTTTGATAGGGTTTGGCACAAAGGTTTGTTTCACAAGCTTGATAGCCATGAATGTCTTTTCAACTATCAAATCCTTTCTCTAAGATAGGTTCATATGGCAACACTTCAAAGAGCATTAATGATCAAGGTTTTGCTGTTTCTCTCTCTTCCGACCTGGAGCACGTAGTGCAATGGGGAAAAAGGTGACTGGTTACTTTTAATACGTCTAAAACCAAGCTTCTCTCCTTTCACCACCAACGCTCGGATCCTCACTTTCCCCCAATTGAAATAAATGGCTCTCTCTTTGAAGAAGCCCCCTGCTAAACTTCTAGGACTAACCTACAAGCTAGACCTTAAATGGAAGACTTGCATCAAATCTGTTGCTAAGGTCGCTGTAAAAATGGTTGGATCATTCTATCGCTCCAGAAAGTATCTCATTCCTGACGCAATCCTCTACCTGTATAAGAGTCTGACACGTCCTAAGATGGGGAGGTACTGTTGCCACATCTGGGGAGGTATCGCTCAGAGCACCCTTTCATGCCTTGACAAAGTACAAAAACGACTTTGAAACCAAGTGGGGAGTGTTCTCTTCTCTTCCCTGCAGTCTCTTTCTCACAGAAGAGATATTGCTAGTCTTTCTCTACTCTATCGTTATTTTCATGGTAGGTGCTCGACTGAGCTCCAATCTATGGTTTCTCCCTGTGAAACATTTACAATAAACTCATTCACCCTTATCCTCAAGTGGCCTATGGGCCTTGATAAGTGGTGACTAGCTTGTACATTAAAAAATTACCATACAATTTTAAACCCAAACAAGCATAACTCTTTATCTGTAGTGCGTCAAATTTAAAACAAAAACGAATTTTAATAATAAATTACATATAAAACAGATCACATGTTAAAGAATATCCTCACCTTGTAATAATCTAAATTACTATATCATTTTTAACTCATAAGTATAACTCGATAATCTTGCAATATAGTTAACTACAAAGAAATCTAATATATATATATATATATATATATAACATAAAGATAGAGGCAAAATGCCTTCATAAAAACCATGTGTTAGATGCAGATATTTTTTATTAAAATCAAAATAAAAATAAAAAATAAAAACATTTTTTCTTCATCTTTTTTAACTCATAAGTATAACTCGGTAATCTTGCAATATAGTTAACTAAAAATAAATTTAATATATATATAATCAATAAATTATATATTATATTTATTTATGCAAACATTGTTAAAAATAACAGAACTCGTCTGTTTAATTATATCTTTTTTATTTTTTCAATTTTTCTGATGGTCTTTTTTGTATTAAAAATCCAAAAAATTAATAAATGTTTCACAGGTTTCACGAACATGTTCGATTCTTCGTCGAATCATCCTCACTTGTCAAAAGCAAATGAACAAAAAAGCTGGAGAAAGAAGAGAATTTTAAAAAGACGGTGGAGAAACGCACATAGAACGTTTTTCGCATTGTTCCAGAAAATCGTTGTCGATTTAAATTCAGCAACGATGGATGGCATCACAGAACAAAATCGCATTATGTTAAGCATTTTAAAATGTTACCACTGGTTTCATATGTGATGTTGTTAATTTTAGGTTGTCGTGTTTTTATGTAGATAGCTTCCAGTATTTAAAATTTTTTTTAATTGGTTTTGGAATGTATAATTTTAGTGTTATTAACTAGAATTTGTCTTAAATCTGACTTAATACACACAATATTATATATATATATATAGTCTAAAGAAGCTTTGAGTTATTTTAAACAAAAAGACAAAAAAGAAAAAAAAAAAGAAAAAAAAAAAGGAAATGCAGTTTAAATTCCCAAAGAAACTAACTAAATCCAAAATAGTGTAGACTTAACATTTGTTGGAAAATTCATAAATAAATAATATATAATAGTAAGTAAATAAAATAAAAAGGGGGATTAAGTATCTAACAGTGAAACAAAAGCAGGAGACCTTAACGTAAGCATCTAATATTAACACGGGGATCTTCAGCTGTTTACCATGTAACTGTTTCGGAGATTTAAAAACAGGACAGTTATATGCATGGCTCTCCAATGGTACAGATCAAACTACCATTTCCCCAATAATCAAGTGTCGAAATAATTCAGCTTAAAATGTTACTTATATATACATAAATAAATAATAAGAAAATAATAATAATAATAATAATAATAATATACTACCCTTAAGACTACCGTGTGATATGGTAATTTGCATATCAAATAAAATCATTTATAACAATAGTACTACTAGTAATAATAATAATAATAATAATAATAATAATAATAAAATACTATCTAAACACTACACCTACGAACCATTCTACGATATTGTAGCTAGAAATAAAATTATATAGGAATTAAGGTTGCATTGAAAAAAAAAAAAAAGCTTTAGTACCTTTGGTACCAGAAAGGCAAATAGATAAGAGGAAGGAAACCTAGCCATACAGATCTAAATACCCAATATATATATATATATATATATATATAACTTTTACCAGACACATTAAAATTTAATTTACTACCGACCTGTATACTTTAAACGTTTTGAAACTTAAGTTTTCCTTTTTTTTTTTTCAAAAATTAGATTTCGTTCAAAACTCTCCTTTGTCACCCTCTGTTGTTGTTGGCGATTCATTCCTTAAAAAAAAAAAAAAAACGTGAGAGAAAGACTTACCCTACCAGTAATCCGAAGTTTGAATGGCAAACTCCCACCTCTCGATTTAAGGTTAGTAAGTCATTTTTTTGTTTTTATTTGACTATCTTTTCAACCTGAAATTATCCAAAGTGAAGTGACCACCTATAAAACTCTACATCATGATTTTTTCTGTGTTTCGGCAAGTCAACTTAACAATAACAAATTCAGAGATAATAAATCTTACAATCAGTTTTCACATTTTAAAAGTATACAGGTCGGTAGAAAATTACCTTTCAATGTGTTTGGTGAAAGTTATTTGTATTTTTTTTTTTATTTCTCGACTGTTAACTATAGTACAAGATTACTGTATAACTCTTTATTCGTACCATTACTAATTTTAAAAAATCACATTTCATATTTCATATTCGCACACCGTATAATGCAAAAAATGTCTTACCGTGTTAATGCCATATCAAATAAATTTGAAAAATTAACGTTGATTAACAGATTATGAGAGTGTGGCTGTGGTGTCAAAAAATCGATATTAATAAATAAAAATGGGAGCCACTTATATATATATATATATATATATATATATATATATATATGTCTGTCTACCTTTCTTTCGGCCTGTTTCTGTTTCTCTCTCATACACACTATTTTCAACCTTTCAATTTTCCAATTTTATTTTTAGTTTTGTCATGTAATATTCAATACGCAGGTTAAATTATATAAAACTTGTTTTCAACAAAAACGCATCATCAATATTAAATGAGAGAGAGAGAGAAAGAGATAGAAAGAGAGAAAGAGAGAGAAAGAGAGAGAAAGAGATAGAGAAAGAGATAGAGAAAGAAAGAGAGAAAGAAAGAGAGAGAAAGAAAGAGAGAGAGAGAGAAAGAGAGAAAGAGAGAGAGAAAGAGAGAAAGAGAGAGAGAAAGAGAGAAAGAGAGATAGAAAGAAAGAGAGAGATAGAAAGAAAGAGAGAGATAGAAAGAGAGAGAGAGATAGAAAGAGAGAGAGAGATAGAAAGAGAGAGAGAGATAGAAAGAGAGAGAGAGATAGAAAGAGAGAGAGAGATAGAAAGAGAGAGAGAGAGATAGAAAGAGAGAGAGAGATAGAAAGAGAGAGAGAGAGAGAAAGAGAGAGAGAGAGAAAGAGAGAGAGAGAGAAAGAGAGAGAGAGAGATACAAAAACAAAAGAAAGGCTTGGTGAGTAGGTTTGTTATGCTTCAATCTGAAATAACATAGGTTATTTTCCCTTGTGCCTGAAGGGGGGGGGGGTATGTATAATATATATATATATATATATATATATATATATATATATATATGATAATTTTATTTACACAGACATGTACAAAATAAACCCGGTTAAAATTCTCTGGATTACCACCCTGTGGATATTTTTTACCTGGATTATTACCATTATATATATATATATATATATATATATATATATATAAATTTCATGTCATAAATGCAGGGAACAAATTTCCATAAATTCATCAAAACGACAGTTTTTATTTGCATACAATTGTTTCGCGCTTCCTTAATCACACACACCTTCATAATATATAGAATTTACAATATGTCAATTTCTGGAGGAGGCTTCATCAGTGTCTATAAAATATCACCAGCTTTTTATAGGTACTGATGATACCTCCTCAAGAAACTGATATTTTGTAAATTCTGTATATCATGAAGGTGTGTGTGATTAAGGAAAGGGGAAACAATTGTATGCAAATAAAAACTGTCGTTTTGATGAATTTATCGAAATTTGTTCCCTGTATTTATTGAGATTTATGATTCCACACTATTGAGCTATTACTTAAACCTTAGTGTTAATAAAAATTTACATTAAAAAAATGTAAATATATACATATATGTTAATACTACTACTAAATATATATCTATGGCAAGTTAGCTGTAAGTTACACAGAGACGTCCATGTTTCAGTCCTGCAGGATTCATGGATTTTTGTTAGATATATATAATTAAAAAACAACAACTGCTCAGTAGTGTTTAGGTAACTAACTAATCAGATTCGTTGTTATGTTTCCCTCATGGGTTAATGTTTTCATTGGCCAATGCCCAATCTTCTCCCAAACAAAAGTCTGGCTAATCTATACATTGTCCTTTGTGTGTAAGTGTGTCAACTTAACAAGTGCCCTTATTTTAGTACGTGCCGGATTGAAATAATTTCTTTTCTATTCAGCTTTTTATTCGTTGCTACTTTAGATGTTTAGTTTTTTTTATTCATTTATTAATTTACATAGTTATCCTAAAAGTAAGTTTATCCTATGTCTACAGTTGGTTGTTATTTCACTTCTACAGTTTACCAAGTTTTTTGGATCTTTAAAATTTCAAGCTTTTCATTCAAACATAATCTGCACAGGTCATCTAAATATCTGATACTACTCCAGATGAAGCGCTTAATTTCAGTGAATGCTCAGCGGCAACGATCGGGCAGGTCGCGGAAGTGCCCGAGAGCTGCCGAGACGAAAACGAGGCTGAAGCAGAGCTGACCGATCAAGTTGCTGCCAATCATCTGTGCTCAGCACAACAAAATAAGCGGTAGGAAGACCTTTCGAACCGACCGCAAACGTATCCGTAAACCCTGACCCTCGACGAGAAAATATATGAAATTCCCCCCACCCCCCAAAAATATACAAAATAAACTTGCCTAAATATCCTGAGAAAAATAATATACTTCTTTGTTTTATGTAAAAAAAAAAAAAAGACAGAAAAAAAAAAAAAGACAGAAAAAAAAAAAAAGACAGAAAAAAAAAAATTGGCTAAATATCATAAAAGAAATAGCATTTACTTTGATTTATGTAAAAAACAGACAAAAAAAAATTAAAATGGTTCATTCGACCCACGAAAAAAAAGTTTATTTATAGTTCTTCAGCTATGGTTTGTTCATTTTTTTTATTTTTTATTTTTTTTTATTTCTTTCAAATATATATTTTTTTCTTTTGTATTCTTTGTCTTATATTGTCGTCTGCCACTCTTCCATTTTATGACTTTCAGTTTTGCTTCAGCCTCGTTTTTGTCTTGGCAGCTCTCGAGCACTTCCGCGACCTGCCCGATCGTTGCCGCCGAGCAGTCACGGAAATTAGGCGCTTCATCTGGAGTAGTACCAAATATCTAGATGTACTGGCCCATTGTAATATTTTTCACTTAAGTATTGCCGAGTGTCCTCTTCCAGTATTTGTTCACTAGTGATGTTTAGAATCGTTTTTTTTTTCTTATTGAATGTGCTTTTATGGTTATTATACCTGGTTTTAAAATATACAGAGATTTCTCCTACCTAGTAATTTTTGTTATTGAGGTTTTAGTGGGTAAATATTGTGGCTTGGTAAACGATGCCTTTGGTTGAGCAGTTATTTTGTAGTGGACAAAGAACATGAGTTCAACAGTTGCAGTTTTTCTTTTCATAACTGTTTTATTTCTATTTGCTATTCGAATACGAATTATTACTATTTTCAGTGATTATATTATTGTTCTTAATGTTATCGCTATTGTTGCTATATTTATCACTGTTTTTACGCATTTTATTATTTTCTTTTCTACTGTTCTCATTTTGTATTTTTTTATTGTGTGCTTTAATTATCATTTCTAAGTTTTCACAGCAACTGTAGAAAAGTTTTAAGTTATTTTTATTGAATACTAGCAGGAAGACCCGACGTTGCTCGGGATTGAATGAGGATCACTACTATGTACTTTTTCACTATGCTCATAACACAATATTACTTTCTTTGTTTTTATTGGCTCCCTCCTCCCCCTGTTTCGTCCCCTAATAGAGTCGGAAGAAGCTGAAATCTAGGAAAACTCTCTTAATTAGTGTCTTATACATATGGTTTAAATATCTTTAGAATCAGATATACGTATTTTACATTTTACGGGTGTTCTGTCTCCATGGGTCACTTAGAGGTGGGGTCTGTAAATATTCGGTACATCGAGGGTAACAGAGATTCGAGACCAATTCCATTATCTTCCCTGGAGAATTTTATAAATATGATATAAATTTCATAAAAATAGGATATATTTGAAATTTTATGGGGCTATGCCCTCATAGCCCCCTTAAGAGTGCACTTAGAGATTCGTGAACACTTCCATTGTCTTCCCCGGTAAATCTTATCTATATATCTCATATATCTATATCTATCTATATATATATCTATATCTCTCTATATATATATATATCTCTCTCTCTATATATATATATATATCTCTCTCTATATATATATATCTCTCTCTATATATATATATCTCTCTCTATATATATATATATCTCTCTCTATATATATATATATCTCTCTATATATATATATATCTCTCTCTCTCTCTCTATATATATATATATATATCTATATATATATATCTCTATATATATATATATATCTCTATATATATATATATCTCTCTATATATATATATATATCTCTATATATATATATATCTCTCTATATATATATATATATCTCTCTATATATATATATATATCTCTCTATATATATATATATCTCTCTCTATATATATATATATCTCTCTCTATATATATATATATCTCTCTCTATATATATATATCTCTCTATATATATATATATCTCTCTATATATATATATCTCTCTCTATATATATATATCTCTCTATATATATATATCTCTGAGTTTTTTTCCTAAACATTTACATTGTTTGAATTTATGCCTATAATGTATACACATATATAAATGTACATCTAAAAAAACTAAAGTACTAAATGAAAATGGATATCACATATGAAACTGTACCCCAAAATTAGATTTAAAAAAAAAAAACACCCAATTTTATAATGGCCTCAATTTTTTTTTTTTTGCTGTAAATTACTGTAATTAACTAGATTTCTAAATATGGAGTATAGTTTGGCGGAGGGGGGGGGGGGTGTTAACATCTCCTATCATACTGAAAATCTATTTGCAAAACAGATTCCAAATGCAAAATCTACCAAACAGTTTGAATAATACATGCTGGAAACGAAGTAGCAAACCAAGTTAAAAATATCACAAGTGTTGATTGTTTTAATAAAATGGCTGATAAAGGAATGAACTTACAAAAGTTATTTGTGATATCTTTCGGTTGAAAAGTTAAAGAGAATTTGATTTGTGTATATTTAGGTATGTGCGTGTGTGTGTGATGGCTTTGGAGGCAGAGTGGCATTCAGCGGAAATACATTTGTTTGAAAGTTAGAGTTGAAGTTACTGAAAATTCATCGATTCTGATAATGGAAGAAAAGGAAGATGGTGGAGAGAGGAGAGAAGTGGAAAAAAGGCAGACCATAGTCAGAATCAGGAACATCTATTTCAATAAAAAAAAATAATAATTTTCTAAGTGACGAGAAAATACTTAGCAATTTAATGTGTATTATGCCACTGGGCTGGTTTAATATAGCGTTCCAGGAACTGTTATAAGTAAAAAGCTCAAGAAACAAGAACAGATCAATATTTCAAACTTGAGCGTGAAAACTGACCTACAAAAGTGTGGTTTCAAACTTGAGCGTGAACTCTCACCTACAAAAGTGTGGTTTCAAACTTGAGCGTGAACACTCACCTACAAAAGTGTCGTTTCAAACTTGAGCGTGAACACTCACCTACAAAAGTGTCGTTTCAAACTTGAGCGTCAACACTCACCTACAAAAGTGTCGTTTCAAACTTGAGCGTCAACACTCACCTACAAAAGTGTCGTTTCAAACTTGAGCGTCAACACTCACCTACAAAAGTGTCGTTTCAAACTTGAGCGTCAACACTCACCTACAAAAGTGTCGTTTCAAACTTGAGCGTCAACACTCACCTACAAAAGTGTCGTTTCAAACTTGAGCGTCAACACTCACCTACAAAAGTGTCGTTTCAAACTTGAGCGTCAACACACACCTACAAAAGTGTCGTTTCAAACTTGAGCGTCAACACTCACCTACAAAAGTGTCGTTTCAAACTTGAGCGTCAACACTCACCTACAAAAGTGTCGTTTCAAACTTGAGCGTCAACACTCACCTACAAAAGTGTCGTTTCAAACTTGAGCGTCAACACTCACCAACAAAAGTGTCGTTTCAAACTTGAGCGTCAACACTCACCTACAAAAGTGTCGTTTCAAACTTGAGCGTCAACACTCACCTACAAAAGTGTCGTTTCAAACTTGAGCGTCAACACTCACCTACAAAAGTGTCGTTTCAAACTTGAGCGTCAACACTCACCTACAAAAGTGTCGTTTCAAACTTGAGCGTCAACACTCACCTACAAAAGTGTCGTTTCAAACTTGAGCGTCAACACTCACCTACAAAAGTGTCGTTTCAAACTTGAGCGTGAACACTCACCTACAAAAGTGTCGTTTCAAACTTGAGCGTGAACACTCACCTACAAAAGTGTCGGTTCAAACTTGAGCGTGAACACTCACCTACAAAAGTGTCGTTTCAAACTTGAGCGTGAACACTCACCTACAAAAGTGTCGTTTCAAACTTGAGCGTGAACACTCACCTACAAAAGTGTCGTTTCAAACTTGAGCGTGAACACTCACCTACAAAAGTGTGGTTTCAAACTTGAGCGTGAACACTCACCTACAAAAGTGTCGTTTCAAACTTGAGCGTGAACACTCACCTACAAAAGTGTAGCTTCAAACTTGAGCGTGAACACTCACCTACAAAAGTGTCGTTTCAAACTTGAGCGTGAACACTCACCTACAAAAGTGTGGCTTCAAACTTGAGCGTGAACACTCACCTACAAAAGTGTCGGTTCAAACTTGAGCGTGAACACTCACCTACAAAAGTGTTGGTTCAAACTTGAGCGTGAACACTCACATACAAAAGTGTCAGTTCAAACTTGAGCGTGAACACTCACCTACAAAAGTGTCGTTTCAAACTTGAGCGTGAACACTCACCTACAAAAGTGTCGTTTCAAACTTGAGCGTGAACACTCACCTACAAAAGTGTGGTTTCAAACTTGAGCGTGAACACTCACTTACAAAAGTGTGGTTTCAAACTTGAGCGTGAACACTCACCTACAAAAGTGTCGGTTCAAACTTGAGCGTGAACACTCACATACAAAAGTGTCGGTTCAAACTTGAGCGTGAACACTCACATACAAAAGTGTGGTTTCAAACTTGAGCGTGAACACTCACATACAAAAGTGTCGTTTCAAACTTGAGCGTGAACACTCACCTACAAAAGTGTCGTTTAAACTTGAGCGTGAACACTGATCTGCAGACAAAGCCTCTTATAAAAATGCTTGGACGCGTCTGAAATAAAACGCGTCCATTCAATCTTCCAGTTCAGCACAACAGACCAACTGATGGACATTGGCCTTTTATATTGAAGCATATAAACATCTTCGCAATTGATCCTGGTTCATTCTGCAGTCAGTGACCGATGCCGGGATGGAGTCATTAAAATCGACTAAGCCTAAGCTTCATCTCGAAAAGTGTCCAGATACTTTATTACAAAAGGATAAAGATTATATCTAACGGTAGTTATCAGATCTTAAACGGCAATGCCTTCACTCATCAGGTACCTTCTACGAAAAGACCACTGACGCAGTGCATGCTTCGTATATAGTCACATAAAAAGTCACAAGTGGTACATGAAGGGTTGTTGAGACCTATCAGAGGCTCTGATTGGTTTACTTGATTCACACGTTATGGGATATTTGAATAGAGTTAAGAGCAGTTGGTGTCAGTGGAAACATACGGAAAACCTTTTTTCTCATGACTAATGTTTATGTTTGAAATAGCATTTCCGTCGGCCTGCCAGGCTCGTTGCGCTTGAAATAGCTCAAGAGCCGACAAAAATGCTTTTCCAAAAGATGCACCTGAAGATGGTCAGAGATTATGTCAATATGCCGGGTATTCCTTCTGAATAGTTTGTCTATTAAGTTCCTAAATTCAAAAAGATGCACCTGATGATGGTTACATCGATTGAAACACTGAATATAACAGCCAAGAATCCAAATAAAAATTATCAATCCTCATCTAAAGAATTCTGAAACAATTTCATTTTTTTTTTCTACATGAACTCTAGAAATTACTGGAAACTTTTTCCTTAAATATCACTTTACGGTGCTTCTGTATTATTGGTGTAGATGAAATTTCATTTTCATTTTAGAAGAGTTAGTTGAAAGGGGAGATAATTCAAACTTTTTTTTTGTGGTAACCATAACCCATAACGAAAATCCAGAGAATTAATAAGAAAATAAATTTAAAAAAAAAGGTACTTATGCAGTTTACGGACCGGGCTGAAATAATAATGTTATAATTTAAAAAGCCAATCTTAACATGGGGAGGTGGGGGTGGGGGATTATCTCTTCTGTACTTTCACCTAACAATTTAATAAATAGAATAGTTAATCACCCCCCCCCCCCCGCCCATGTTAAGAATGGCTTTCTAAATTATAACATCATTATTTCAGTTTGGTCCGTAAACTGCATAAGTAACCTTTTTTAAATTTATTTTCATACTAATTCTCTGGATTTTCCTTATGGATTATGGTTACAATAATAATAAAAAAAAAAACAGTCTGAATTATCTCCCCTTTCAACGGACTCTTCTAAATTAGAAACGATAATTCATCTGCCTCAATACTACAGAAGTACCCACTTTACTTATATCAGCCCTAAAATCGAAAATTATAAAAAAAAAAAAAAAAGAAAAAAAAGAAGAAGGTAAGGCACTTCTGCATTCTTTATGAACCCGCAGCCGATTAAGAAATCGAAATTGAAGAGTTCCGTTTTTTTCTCCAAGTACCATTCATTCAGAATTCACCGGAAGTTGAATTTACCGGGAGTTGAAGTAGAATTTAGTTTTTAGAAAATGGAGTTAAATGAGTTGAATCTTCGCGACATTGGTAATTTAATGAACTAGACGCAAAAAACAATCGATTTTTTACAGGCACATCGCCATCCACAGGTGCCACAACAAATCATGTGGAAAACATGTGGCAAAAGGGCAAAATGCGTAACAAAATAGAATGTGGCACCCACACGCAAATGGTGGAGTCTTACTTAATGGAATTTATGTGGCGGCAGAAGTTTTCTGCTAACCCCATGGAAGCCATTATAAATCAAATTGCAGAACTTTATCCTGTTCAATAAAAGAAAAAGGACAAAAAAATACAGTCCCCCCCCCCAATGAAAACTTTTCATTTAGATAAAAAAAATCTCACCAAACAGAACTTTTCAACTACAATATATTTAAAAAAAAATAAAAGCAAAATCAATGTTGACCAAAAAATTCATTCCCCCCCCACCCCAATCAAAACTTTACATTTTTATTTATAAAATGTTTAATTCATATAATAAAAAAAAACAATTGTTTCTTGTTACCCAAAAACAAATCAGTCTTGCATTTTTTTTAGGTTGTAAATAAGTCACTTCCGGTTGAATTACTTCCCTTTATTTTCAGTAGAAGGACAGAAAATCTGCGGGTTCATAAAGAATGCAGAAGTGCCGAAGGGAATATGGGGGGTTCAGGGCTGGTTTAGTAGGTAGCAGTTGTAAAGTAGATAGTGATGCGGACTAAGTTCAAATCCAATCAGTCGCAACCTTCACGTGGTCCCCCCCCCCCCCAGTACCTGATTCTAGAAAGAATTGAAGATACCAATGCCAATAACAAAATCAAGCCCGATTCATTACGAATTTAGGCTGTGGGACAGGATGCAGGAAGACACAGAGTTTTTCATTTAATCCTGGGCAACGCCGGATATTCCTTCTGGTAAACACATAAAACACAGATATATAGAAAAAGTTAAGGAGTGTACACATTCATTGTACAGAACGATTTTACTACTAAATCAGTGTCTGCAACCGTAACGGATACAACACCCAGTGACATGGATTCCAGTTTAAAATAAAGTAGGCCACCAAATATGCACATATTTTCTTCTTTTTTTTTGGTGGGGGGGGGGGGGTATTTAAACCACAAATACATGCATAGATAAATCTATAAATGTCAATGTCTTTGTGTGTGTGTGTTCCCTATATAAAAAAGTTAGAGAATATACATAAAAAATAAGTGTATTTATATGTAAAAAATTTCCAAACGAAGCTATGAGGGTAGCGCCCTCTAAAAACTTTAAGATGACGCACCATGTTTCCGTGACTTCGCGTCGTCAACGTTCGGGCAGGTTATGGAAGCTCCCGAGAGTTGACGAGACGAAAACTGCCAAACGCTAAATTGAAGACTGGCAGCCGATAAATTATGACGAAGAAAACCAAACTAAAATACATAAATATAAAAATATAGAACGAACAAACCATAGGTAAACAACTATTATTAATTAGATGTTTATTTTTGGTTGTTTTTTTGTTGTCAAAGGAACCATTGTTAATCAAATGTTTTTAAATAAAGTTTTTTTTGTTTGTGCACCGGAAAGATTATAGAAATTCTTTTTTTGTTATTGAACGCGATTAATTTCTTCCAGAAGTTATCGGCTGCTTGCTGTAGCCTGATTGGTTAATAGTTTCGTCAACTCTCGTGCGCTTCTGAGACCTGCACGAACGTTGACGACGTGAAGTCGCAGAAACATGGTGCGTCATCTATAAGAGTACCCACTTTAAATATATCCTATTTTAATAAAACGTAAATCATGTAAAAAAAATTTCTGAGGAAGACAATGGAAGTAGTCCCTGAATTTCTAGATGCCTCTTAATGTGCCAAATCTCTATGTGCCCCCTCTAAGAGAGCGATAGGGGCAGGACCTTCTTAAAATGTAAAATATATATATCCAATCTTAATGAAACTAGAATTATGGGCGCTATGGGCCCAAATTCTAGTATATATTAAATATTCAATTGTTTTTAACGCAAAGCAAAATAAATTGTTTTGAACTGTTAAAATAATTTCCAACGCTATTGATAATGTTTACCCATTCATTTATTTTTTATTATAATCATAAATCTATGACGTCATGCCAAAGCTATCATTATTTTATTATGGTAATGTTTTAAGCTCTATTTATAAGAAAGTCCAAATAGCTCAGTTGGTAGAACGTCAGACTGAAGATCTCGAGGTTTCGGTTTCCGTCATGGCATCAAATTTATTTGTTGGGAATTTATTTACTGTCACACATCGCTGGCTTTTAGTTAGATATATTTTTTGGCAGCCCACCCCTTAACGGGGTTAGCTTGGCGCTTTCTAAGTGCCTTTTAATTATGTATGGGAATCTTTAACTCGAGGATTAGACCATGGTCAATGCTTACAAAATATGTGATGTAATCCTTATCTCATATGCTCGATGGATACTACACCCCATAAACTGGTATCGTCTTAGCCTTCGGGGCTTGATTTACGCCGGTCTATGGGTCTGTCGTGTGCAGTTCTAGGAGGTCCACCCTCCCAGGCTTTGCCTCCCCTCTTTGGGGAGGAGTAAGTTTATTGCTTACTGCCTGAGGCGCCCCTACTGGGGAATGCTGACGGGGCTGCTCAGGCAATTTTTAATGGCCAGAGTGCTCACCTTCTCGGGCGCTGGCTTTTCAAATCCCACTTTCCCGACCCGACCTTGGGTCACATCTTACCTTGTGGGAGTAAGATAAAACTGGCCTTGTGCTTAACCTCCTGGGGAGGAGTAAATAAATATGCTCCCACTTTGACCTTTTGGCGAGGATCAAAGTGTAGTATCTGTTCTGATGCTACACTTTATCTTTTCTGTTTTGGGTCAGAGAAAGAGAAATCCTTCTAGATTGAGGCAATTTTAATTTTTTGTCCCAATTAAGAGAGCCCCTTTTAGGGCAGCTGGATTTCCTCCACATTAAAAACCGATCTTGCGTCTAACTCTGCTCTTGTGTGAGGAAGCAAGTACATAAGGATTTAATAGATTTTCTATCTCACTTTTATTGTCATTAAGGGTATGCGAGCACAACAGGGCTATGTATTTTACTGGTAGGAATTTTTCTTCAGCGCACCTCACACACTTCATCCACTCATGTATAGAGATTTATACTGTAGTGATGAGATAATGAAATGGTTTGGTTGATATGTAGTCATACCCTTAATGACAATAAAAGTGTAAACATTTGGGAATTTCCTTGCTTTTGTACATTTAGTGTATATGAATTTTCATCTTGACCCTATTAAGGGTATATGATTTCAGTATACTGGCATTTCTCATGGAATGTCACTACTTTTGTAAAGGCTATGCCTCAATACAATGCCTTCTCATAAGTTTTTTTTTTAATTTTCTGGAAAACTAAGGTATATGGTAAACTGAAATTAAAATGCCATCAACTAGACCCTAGAACCTCTATCTCTGCCAAAAATCAGCTGAATCCATCAAATAGTTGATGAGATACAGGGTGGCACATACGTACGTACACACAGATAACACAAAATCATGCCTGAACTTTCTGGATCTCTGGGTTGCCTTGACTAATGATGCTGAAATTTTACACACTTATAGAACCTATCAAAAAAAAAATTTTGTGCAAAGTTTTAACTAATTTGGTTTATTGGTTTTTGAGTTATGATTGATCAAAGAAATGAGATTTCTAGCATAGGCCATTTTTGAAGTCTATTAAGGGATAGAGCGCTCTCGCGCCTCCCTTGATTTATTCATTGGTGGTTTATGGAAGATGAATTAGATTTGAAGAAATTGTATAACGATTTACAAAACATTATTATTAACAATATTTTCGACACGTTTCACAATATTAACAAAATCTTTAATATTTTTCTGCCTTTGGCCTCGACTTAATCGATATAATACTAACATTTATTTTGGGGTGTGATTAAAAATCAAATGATAATTTACTACCCTGTACAGGGATTGAACTTACAGACTTCAGATTAAGATACTTTTATGTTTAATACATTAAGTATGCAAATTAGTGATGGGACGATTCCAATATCCCCCCCCCCCCGATTCCGATACAATTACCGATTCTTTTCTAAATTCCTGATCTTTTTAAATTTCTAAATATCTAGTTACAGAGTTGTTTTTTTTTTAAATTTTCGGATTACCATAAAATCGTGTGTAATGTGTGCATATATTTTTGCAAAAGTAAAAATACACTGGGAGTTGGGGTGCGTACATTGCACGAATAACTTTTTTCTCAAATGTTTTCCTCATAATTGATTAAAAATAGTGATTTTATAAAGTCATTGTAAAAATTTCATCTATATTTTTCCCTGTGCCATTTTTTCTATTTATCCACTCGTGCTTTTACCTGTGCTATTTTTACCTTGTCATTTCTTCTATTTCTACCTGTGCCATTTTTACCTTGTCATTTCTTCTGGTTTTCTATTTTTACCTGTGCCATTTTTACCTGTCATTTCTTCTGGTTTTCTATTTTTACGTGTGTCATTTTTACCTTGTCATTTCTTCTGGTTTTCTATTTTTACCTGTGTTATTTTTACCTGTCATTTCTTCTGGTTTCTATTTTTACCTGTGCCATTTTTACCTTGTCATTTCTTCTGGTTTTCTATTTTTACCTGTGCCATTTTTACCTGTCATTTCTTCTGGTTTTCTATTTTTACCTGTGATATTTTTACCTGTCATTTCTTCTGGTTTTCTATTTTTACCTGTGCCATTTTTACCTTGTCATTTCTTCTGGTTTTCTATTTTTACCTGTGCCATTTTACCTTGTTATTTCTTCTGGTTTTCTATTTTTACCTGTGCCATTTTTACCTGTCATTTCTTCTGGTTTCTATTTTTACATGAAGTCGTTATTATGATCAATAGATTTTAGTTTTACTGGTAGTTTAAAATCAACAAATATTTATTATTTTATCAGTAGTAATAGAAAATAAAGTTTTAAAGCAAAAAATTTAAAAAATTAAAAGAATCGTTTTTGGAATCGAAAATTAGGCACAAATTTTTCCGATTGCGATACCCCAAAAAGGTTCCAATTTTTTCGATTCCCGATTCAGTATTTCTTTAAATCTAATTGATGTTTTATAAACTACCAATAAATAAATGTACTTTTAAAATATCTATTTACATTCACAATCAGTTAAGGACAATAAATTTGTAAACTAATGTACATTAGTAATACTCGCTTTTCGACATCTAAGGATTTCAGAATACATTGTGATGTCATAATAGACCACCTCTCTTCTTTTACTCCCATATTTCTCTCTCCTATTGTTTATTATTTACATCATTCCATTCCTCTCACTACTTATTATTCGCCCTTTACCCTTTCTCTCACCATCTAAAACATCTATGTACAGATTTTTTTAAATTCACAGTACACTGTGATGTCATAATAGATCCTTTTTCTTTCCTTTTTCTCTCTCTACTCTTTCCTTCTCCCTCAATTAATTACATCATTTTATTCTTTTCACCGCTCACCACTTTTTATGATTCGCCCTTCCTCCCACCATCTCAAATATTCACTTATAAATTCAAAAGATTTCCGAATACATTGTCAGGACCGGCGGGACAGTTATAAAAGTGTGTGTGTGGGGGGGGGGGGGGTCTCTCCTAAAAAGTGTGGGAGGGGCCGATTAAACACATACATATCAACTTAATTATTGATGACCGTAAAGTGTGTGGGGGGGGGGGGCAAGTCAAAAAGTGAGGGGCTTCAGCCACCCACCCCCAATGCCGCCGTCCATGATTGCGATATTATCACAGACCCTTTCTCCCTACCCCCTCTCTTTATATACTCTTTCCCTTCCCCTCACTGTCTCTTTTACTTATTTACATCATCATCATCATTCAATTTCTCTCACTACTCCTCTTAACACCCTCGTGGCATTTAGCAATGACTACAGCCCACAATAAGTCCGACCATGGAACCAGACAGACGAGCAGCGTCTCTTCTGTGAGAAACGGGTTGTAGAGGAGAGGAGGGATCTTCACCGACAAGATTGCAAAGTCGATTATTGCCTTAGATGATGGCCTCAGAGGACTGACGTGATAAGCTTTATTTATCTATGTCAGTTAAATATGTCAGATATTACTTACATCTTTGGCAGGAGGTTAGACACAAGGTCAAGGGGTGGTTAGAAGAAGTCAGCGCACTAGGATTAGTGTACTCTTGCCTACAAAAAATGTCTGAGCAGCCCCTGTAGCCCCTTCTCAGAGAGAAGGTAAAACCTGGGAGGGTGAAGCTACGACTGAGTAGGACCATACCCCAGCCCGACAGCAAAAAAAAAAAAAAAAGACCAGGAGAAATTGGAATGAAAGGGAAGATAGAGACCATACAATGAACAGCAATGATGAAAACAGACAAAATTAAGGAAAATCCTTGAATGCGGAAACCAACCAACCAACCAACGCTAATCTGCCACAGATAATTTTAAAATGTAAAAGGAACAAAACATAGAAAGAACATCGCACGAGCCTAAGAGAAGGGGTGAAAACTGCCAGAAAGCTAATAAACTGACCCCCCCCCTCACACACGCGTGCACAAATTAAATTCATCGACATAGATGCATGCATGTGGTGACACCACTTTCGGCTGGTACCACACAAAACTTGTGAAGGGTCAAGGAGGATGAAAAGCCCGAAGAGGGAGAACACCAACCAGACCTCTACCAGAGGGGTCAGAGAATGCTGGACCCTTGAGCAGGCTTATTGCCACTCATATTCCAGAGAAGACCAATGGTTGTTACTAGCGAGAACTTAATGGTAAACAGCTGCTGCAATAACACAAAGTGATTTGCAATGATTATTGAAAGAGGCGGAGAGTACTGGAAATCTGGGAGACTTGCTGTCACTCAGACTCCAGGGAGCACCACTAGTTATTGCCAGTGAGCAGTCACTGATAATGATTGGCGTGAAACCTTAGTGATTAAATAATAATAATAATGATAATGATAATAAATCTTACTAATGGCGATTTAGTATCTGTCTGCCTGAAGCCAAAAAACTACCATTGCTATATTTTTATGCTCAATTCAGTTTACTATATTATTTCGTTACGTATTATTGTGTACTATATTCCAATGCTTAATACAGGGGGAGGGTAGTGTAGTATCTGTTCTGTTATCATCCCAGACATTACCTCCTCCTTTGGGTGAGGGGCAGTGAAGGATATGTTCGTCCCGTCTCATATACTCGCAAAAATATTTGACAAGAGGGAGCATATTTTTGCTAATAATAACAATAACAATAATAACAATAACAATAATAACAATAATAATAACAATAATAATAATAATAACAATAACAATAACAATAATAACAATAATAATAACAATAACAATAACAATAACAATAACAATAACAATAATAATAACAATAATAATAATGGAATCATTGTGTACAGTGCTCAGCAGTTGCTCTACAACTTTGGCTAAGATCAAAGTGTAGTATCTGTTCCGATGGATACTGCACCCCATAGACTGGTATTGTCTTGGCCTTCGGGGCTTGATTTACGCCGGTCTATGGATCTGTCCTGTGCAGTTCTAGGAGGTCCACCCTCCCAGGCTTCGCCTCCCCTCTTTGGGGAGGAGTAAGTTTATTGCTTACTGCCTGAGGCGCCCCTACCGGAGAATGCCGACGGAGCTGCCCAGGCAATTTTTAAACCCCACTTTCCCGACCTGACTTTGGGTCACATCTTACTTGTGGGAGTAAGATAAAAACTGGCCTTGTGCCTAACTCCTGGAGAGGAGTAAATCAATACAACTCATCAAAAGTTCTTGTATAGCATATGTATGGAGGGCGGGGGGGGGGCATTAGGTGTGATTTGAGCGAATTTCGAGAAGCATCCAGATTTTAAAGGATGCAGTGTCTCCGTAGCCAACAACTGATGCAGACAGAAAAGAAATTTAAAAAATAATTCTGCAATTAACAAGAATAAAAAAATGTGTGAAAAAAAAAATAAATAAATAAAAATAAAAAATAAACGCAACAAAAATTACTTTTCTACTTACTTTTTTACGTGTGTTTACTGATTGCAAAATTTATTATCTATGCATTTGTTATTGTCACTTTTACTCAGCCAAGCCAGCATGCTTTGCAAAATGTCCGACAATTGTGCTGGGACTTGGACACGAATTTCAGATTTAAAAGTGAATAATAAAAAAAAAGAAGCTGACCCTTATCTGATTGACAACCACCCTCGAACTTAGGCTTATGGTTCCACTAATCCCTTTTAATTTTTGTTACTATCTTTTAAGCCTGAAATTCGCAACCAAGTCCGACAAAATTGTTGGCAATGTATGTGACAATAACCAATTCAGGGTGACTTTTTTGGGGGAGCTGGATTACCCCCACATTAAAATCCGACCTTGGGGAGGCAAGTAAATAAGAACAAAAGCATAGATACTAAATCTTGCAATCAGCAAACACACGTGAAAAGTATATAGGAAAGTAGAAAAGTAAATTTTCGGTACTTCTCCAGGTTAGGACCCCAGCTAATCCTGACCTGAAGTCGATTTTAGCTTGGGTCCTAATCTGGAGAATGCACCAAATTTTCTTGCGTTTGGTAACAGTTATTTGTTTTGTTTTGTTTTTTTAACCTTTTTTTCCTGTTAACTGTACTGTACACACGCCAATAATTGAATAGCAAAAAAAGTTTACAGTGAGAGGCAATTGTGTCGACAACGACTTCAGTTTTTTTTATTTGCTTATTTTTTTAAATTTAATTTTTAGAAACGTGAATAAATTTAAGAGAGAGGGAGTCATTATAACCCCAAACTCCTCAATCTGCATCAATGCCTTAATTTCACAATCAAAATACTATTATTTCGTTTTTAAACATGACTAGCACTGAGAATAGTTGTAAAATTAAAATTACTTATATCGAAGAGCAGTAACGATTTTACAGGAAGGCGGGTAGAATTTGGCGGAATTATTATTAGTCCAAATTCCAACATGGCCGCTGCAAGTAAATAAATAAAAAAAATCAATTCTGTGTTGCCAAGGTGATATCTAGCCAACCAATCAGCGACCTGCAATTTTTGTTTTTCGCTTTGCACACGTTTCTAATATGAATAATTCCATTAAATATGACATCTACAAGATGTGTAATACGAACAAGAAATATGGGCGCTTGTAGATTATGGCAACGAACAAAATTTCCTTTCAAAAGGGGAAATAATTCAATTTTTTTTTTACGGGGGCTCATAACGAAACGATTATATTTGATTTTATTTTCTTACGGGAAATCGTAACATAGATGGAGAAGCAACAGAATTTGTAAGATACATAAAAAAAAAACAGTATTTTTGTAATAAAATACATTAAGAAACGGTATTAAAATGGAAATAAATTAGATTTATTTAAGTAACTTTAACATCACATAAAATATAAAAATATAAAGTACATATTTGAAAAAGGGTTTTACTGGGTACAATTCAACTATCTTGGAGAAAATACTTCCCATATAAAGTACATAATCATTAAAAAATTTCACACTGAGTAAAATTGCAAAGAATCTACTAACTTTGTCTTATCTCTAGTTAGATATAGAATGTCTTAAAGATTTAACGCATTGACATCCATTTTCGGAAAATTAAGAAAAGAATCAAGACAATTTGAATTATCTCCCCTTCCGAAAAAAATTAAAATTATCTCCCCTTTCGATTTACTCTCCTAGAAATAAGGAAGGAAATTTAGTTCGTTGCCATAATGAACAAGCACCGAAATATGATTGGAAGTTTCCAATGTCCTTTGTTAACCCTACCCCTAATTCTAGGGTGGCGGTTGATAAAAAGAAATGTCCTCCATTAACCATAAGTGTAGTATCTGTTCCGATGGATATTGCACGCCTGTCCTGTGCAGTTCTAGGAGGTCCACCCTCCCAGGCTTTGCCTCCCCTCTTTGGGGAGGAGTAAGTTTATTGCTTACTGTCTGAGGCGCCCCTACCGGGGAATGCCGACGGGGCTGCCCAGGCAATTTTTAAATGGCCAGAGTGCTCACCTCTCGAGCGCTGGCTTTTAATCCCACTTGCTCGACCCGATCTTGGGTCACATCTTACTTGTGAGAGTAAGATAAAACTGGCCTTGTGCCTAACTCCGCGAGGAGTAAATAAACACAGCGTAAAATCGTACAGCAGTACCAAAAATTATTTTTTAATAAATGTTCCTATCACTATAATAATAAAATTATAAACATAACTTTGCGTGTGTATTTCTCGCATCAATGTAACTTTAATAATTGCACATTGAACTATCCTCAATACAATCAGCTCATGAGGTTCTTCATTTTTCAACTAGCAATTATTCCATCTCGAGTTGCCTTCGGCCTTGATAAGTGGTGACTCATTAGTAAAAAAATTATTTTACTATTAATCGAATATTGAAAAAAGAGTTACGAAATTAAATCCACCAGAATGCATTTCTTCGTAAACAAGTCAGCCATTTTAATATTTCATTCAGTAACTCATTCATTTTTTTTTTTTAATATTAGGTTTAAAAGAGAAAGAATGAATTATTTCTTGACCCTTCGAAGTTTGAAAGGAATTTGGAAGCATTTAAACTATCGAATAGAAAGTCATTTAAATAATCATTACAGGGGTCACCATCCGTCCATCGCATACCCATCCTACTAACACCATAATACCACATTCACTCTATGGACTAAACTTCTTGAAATATCCCCAAGGTTTGATGGGTTTCATTTACAATCAATGGCGTTTGTGGGGTGGGACAAAAAATTAAAACCCTAAAAGAAAGAAAAATAATCGGAAAAGTATACCTAAATAAAATCGGGGAGGGAGAGGTAGTAAGACCCTTCCAATCTAACCCTATCTAAGTTTAGAACGCCCACTATTTCCCTGGTTTATTTTAGAGCCAAAATCAAACAGGATGATCTCTAAATGGGAGTGGAGTTTTAAGATGTTGAGGTAAAAGAAAATGGATGGAGTTTAGGAGTAGATGGTATCTTTCCAAGATAAATTTAATTGGGAAGGTCATCGCCAAAATATAATTATCGATTTGAGTTTCAACCGATTGTCGTGGAGACGAGTGGAATGATAGGCCCCGCCACGTGCAACTTCTTCAACAGCCTTCATCTGTTAATGACGCATCACACAGGGGACCATCGAGAATTAACTTGGCTTTATAAGCGCCTCTCCATCGCCACTATCTTGGTCTGCCAAGTCAGCAGCATATCCAATGAAACTTCCTGATATTTGCATATTGATTTCGCAAAAGGACATTTTATTAATTATCATTTGCTTCCTCTTTAGGTTAGTTATATTATTAAAGTAAATTGTATTATATGAATAAACATGTCCGATTCATCAGCGATCGGGAATCTTGGAAGAAACTCTAATAGCAAAAATAAATGAAGGACGAGGATGCAATCATTGAACTCGTTAAGATGTTGCTTCTTCTTCATCCGATTGATTTTTGAACAGGCCTTTGATTAGTCCTCTATAAGAGGATGGGGGTCCCGTCTGTCAGTCTTGATCAAAGTCTTCCACTCCAGGTTCGACGATTGCAAAGATCTAAGTTTGTAATCTCCAGGGCTGCATGGTCATGTTTACACAGCTCATCCCAAGAAACCCTCGGTCGTCCAGCCTGCCGACTTGATGCGATGAACATGTTTCTGACCTGGGAGATCCAGCTGGAGCTACGCTCGACATGGCCAAGCCATCTCATCCTGCCCAGCTTAAGGACATCAGTTATTTCCCGTATACCAAGTTTAGAGAGAAGAGTCTCGAAGAGAGTGTCGTCTTCCGGCTTGACATGACAGATCCATCTAATCATGGCTCTTTCGTTGCGCTGCAGTCTCTTGATAGTGCTCGCCGATGCAGCCCATGTTTCAGAGCCATAAAGCATAACACTCCTCACACAGCTGGTGTACACCTGTCCTCTAGTTGTGATCACCAGATGCTTATTTGTAAAGATGGGTAGGAGTTCTCTAAAGTCCCTCCAGGCGGACTTGCATCGGGCAATAGCAGCAGTCTCACAACCACCATCGGCTGAAAGGGGGTCGCTCAGGGAGCAGAACTCAGCTACAGCTTCCAGTTTGTTATCCCCAACCGCGATCCTCGCTCACTGGCCTGCCGTCGATTGGTCTAGCTGTGCCCATACAGCGAGGACACCTGTATTGCTGAATCTAACAAAACCAGGCTGGGATCTAAGAGGACCAAGGACCACGATACTCAGACAGAACGCATGCTCTCACTTGGGCCCCTTCGTATACACAGGCTCACAAGTTTTAGTGCAGTTACTCATCACTTTTCATAATTTTGAAAAATAAAATTTGGGGATAGCTTAAGTACAACGGTCCCTAGAGTAAATGTGGTATTGTGGTGACTAAGATGATTCTAGTTAAGAGTAGGATAGACATTTTTATCACTTTAGCCCAATGAGAGAGAGAGAGAGAGAGAGAGAGAGAGAGAGAGAGAGAGAGAGAGAGAGAGAGAGAGACACACACACACACACACACACACACACACACACACACACACACACACACACACACACACACACACACACACACACACACACACACACACACACACACACACAAATATTTCCGGTCAGATGAAATGTTTCAAAAGAATTGAATTACATTTTTTTTTTTTTCTGAGAACATGTGTAGTACCTGTTCCTACCTGCCCCATTCTAGCACAGAGGTCTTGGAGCAGAATTATAATTCTGTTCTCGGAGGCCAACCTCCCAGGCATTACACCCTCTCCTGAGAGAAGGGTTGGATTATTGATGGTCATCTGAAGAGCCCTTACTGAGAAATGCCGACAGGTCCAATTATGGCAAATTTTTCAACCATCAAAAGGGGGAGAGGTCCACCCCATGTTAAACAGACTTCATGTCTAACCTTGCTGCAGTAGTCATCATCATCATCATCATCATCATCAGTTTAACGTCCGTTTTACACGTTGGCATGTGTTGGACGGTTTTAAGAAATTGATTTCTAAACTAACCTATATCCGGCAAGGTCTTAATTTATCCCTCTTTCTCTCAAGTCTATTTTTATCACTTCTTCCCATGTTTTCCTTGGCCTTCCCCTGGGAACTGGACCTGCTGCCTTAACTGTTCTACATCTACATCCATTATTTCAACGTAGCCATACTATCGAAGTCTCCTGTTCTGTACACATCTCCCTATACTGTCCAGATTTAATCTTCCTTTATAATAAGCCACTTTTAATGACCATAGTTCGTATAAGTCACGGCCATTTTTGCACGTACCTAGAAATATTTCATATGTACACAATACTGCAGAAACACCGAATCTTTTTTCAACGAACAATTTTTTTAATATTGATGAAATATAACTTTACTTGCGTTGAGATGTCACGTGATTAAATACGGTCATATTCTGTTTTCAATTCTAACATGGCGTCTCGACACTAATTTTAAATCGAACTAAAACAAAAAAAAAAGAAAAAAAAACACTTTAAAACACCGATAAACTTATCCAGGTTGGTAAAAGAGTAAATTATTTTGCCTTTGGTAAAATTTATTTGTTGCCTATTTGTTTTTTGTTTTTTCGCCCCTTTTTCGTTGTTAGCTGTCGTTATAAATGGCCGACGATGGAAGAAACCCTAACCTTTTCTTTATTTATTTGATGTGTGATTTATTTCAATAAATCGATTTAACGTATCCTCAAAAGTTTTATTTTTTACATTGGATAAAAAAAAATCCCCCTCCTCCCAAAAAAGTTTGAATTATCCCCCCCCCCCCTTCATATTTTTGCCGGCCTCGGCTACATCTCTAAAGAAGCATCGAAATTTGGTACTGCTCAAATACATCATCACCGGGGGGGGGGGGGTCAGAGACAATGAAAAGGAACATACAATCAACAGGTTTAGACATGGACAGTATATGAAGATGTGTGCATAGCAGGAGACTTCGTTGGTATGGTCACGTTGAAAGAATGGATGAGAGTTCTTAGTAGATGCAGAAGGGGGGGGGGCAGGTTCAGTTCACAGGGGAAGGCCAAGGAACGCATGGGCTTAAGAGACAGAGGGATAAATAAAGACTTGGTCAGAGATAGGTTAGTTTGGAAGTCAATGTCTAAAAGCAATCCAACACATGCCAGCATGTAAAACGGACGTTAAACTGATTGTTATTTATGTACCCCCCACAAGGTAAAATGTGACACAAGGTCGGGAAAGTGGGATTAGGTAAGCCAGCGCTCGAGAGGTGAGCCATCTGACCATTTAAAAATTGCCTGGACAGCCTCGTCGGCATTCCCCGGTAGGGGCGCCTCAGACAGTAAGCAATAAACTTACTCCTCCCCAAAGAGGGGAGGCGAAGCCTGGGAGGGTGCACCTCCTAGAACTGCACAGGACCAGACAACCCCCAATAGACCGGCGTAAATCCAGACCCAAAGGCCAGGACAATACCAGTTTATTAGGTGGGGTAAAAATACCCCTATCTTTTACAATAATCCGCAGAGTCGGGGTCCAAAAAAACGAACGAAAACGGGGTAAAAAAAAAAAATATGCAACAAGTGAAGGTGAGCTACGTCGAGAATAGATATTTTCCTACTTACCTATGACATTTGTTTGTATTTTTACGTAGTATGAATGGATTTTTATTAGATGTAAAAAAAAAATGTTCTTGTTTTTTTTTGGGGGGGGCACGGATTTTTACTAAAAAAAATGGCGTCCCAGCCTTACCTCGTTACGATACCCCCACCCCCTCGCCATTTTTTGTCTTGTCCAATGTTCGTGTGACAAAAATATTGATTTCTAATAAATAGCAGTTGGAACGGCTTAAAAATACAAACAAATGTCACAGATAAGTTGGAAAATAACTTTTATCGGCTACAGTTACTTTTATTTGTTGTATATTTGTTTTTTGAACGTTTTCACTCTGCGGAGTATTGTAAAAGATACCCCAACAAGTTGTTATAGCCACGCCCTTCAAAAAAAAAAAGAAAGAAAGAAAACGGTCTAGAGAAAACACTGATCAAAAATAAAAGTAAATAAATCTTTTTTTAAAATCATGATTCAGGTAATTTATCGATTAACAGAATCTGTAATAATTTTAGTAATTTGATTTTTATTGTGGTAAGTTGTTCTTTTCTACAATGGTGGCGACTCCCGAGAAATACTGCTTCAGTGCTTATCTTTGGGTTGGGAGCTAAAATGAAACATAATACTAGACGTTGGCTTGCAGTTAAAAGTCTATATTGTCGCCGCGAAACTGAATGTGGAATAGATAACTTGATAGTCTATCGCGTATGTGCAAATCGGATTTACACTGAAAAGGTGTTTTTTGTGTGTTTGTTTTTTTCCCCCAAAAAAATAATGAAAAAATACACTTTATTAACCGATAATTATATTGCCACCACGAATTTAGGGATAGTGGTTGGGTTAATGAAGGGCACCAATTGTATCGATTCCACACCCGGTTTCGCGGCGACAATATAGACTTTTACTGTAACTTTGAATGTGATTTTAAAAAAAATGCCAATTCCAAAGTAATTTCTGGTTAGATTTAAAGTTTATATACCAAAAAAAAAAGTCTAGTATTACGGTTTATTTGTGCTTCTATCAAAAACCAGTATTTCTTGAAAAGAAACGGAAAATATTCTAAAGTATTTTAAAGCGCTTTTATTTACATGTGTTATCGATGCCTTCTGAGTCTTGTAAACCCGCCGTATTCAAAATGGCACCGGATGTTACTCCATGTGAAACCTCGATGTCGTAGAACTCAAAAAGATCGAGAATTACACAAAAATGCAGTTAATAAACATTTTCGACCGATTTGTGACAGCTAATAGCTGTATTTTTGTGAAAATGTCGATTTTTTAGTTCTTCTACGATATCGAGGTTTCACATGGAGTAAAATCCGGCACGATCTTGAATACGTCGGGTTTACAAGTCACCAAAGTCATCGAAAAAAAAATGTAAATAAAAGCGCTTCAAAATACTTTAGACCAAAAACAAAAAATTAGCCAGTTAAGTAGAAAAGTAACTTTTCTTGCCTTTAGTAACAATTATTGGTACTTATGCAGTTTACGAACCGGGCTATTTTTTAGATAAAATGTTTCAAGTTAAATTCAATTTTTACGGTTCTTTTGTTTAAATTGTTAGGCGAAAGTACAGAATAGTTAATAAACCCCCCCCCCCCCAGTTCCCATGTTAAGAATGGCTTTCTAAATAATAACGTTATTATTTCAGCCCTGCATGTAAACTGCATAAGTACCCAATTATTTGTTGACTATTTGTTGTTTCCACACCTTTTTTTCTCTGTTGCAAATTCTATACAATCGCCAGAAAAAAATGTCATTTTTTTTTCGTTGACAGCGTGGGGGTAACGGGTAAAAGTTTACCTTTCAACATTATAATTTGAAATTTTATTCCAAATGTTTACCTGTAGCGGCCCTTTTCTTCGACATTATTTTTAAATTAAAATTAACAACTAGGTTTTATTTAGCCTTTTGCTTTCAAATTCGGTAAATTCTGTTGAATTAGTATTTTTATATTTTAAAAAATGTTAAGTTTTTTGTGTCAAAAAGTTATTTTTTGTATAATAAATAACATTTTAAATAATGAAAAACAAAAATTCAAGACAACATGCCCGCCAACGATTAAAATATTTACTTAAAGTTAGATTTTCAGGACTTTAAAAAGTAAATTAAAAAATTATTTCAAGACATTAGGACAATAAATGCATTTAAAAACAAAATATCAATTTGATTTAAAATGTGGACAAAAAAACTGCTTCTACAGAATTTGAACCGAACCTAATTTTGCCGAACTAAACCTAAAAATGAGGTTAGTTTAGGGTTAGGGTTTAAAAAAAACAAAAACAGTTCACTTCAAATTCTGTAGAAGTATCAAAAAACAATCGAAATTGAAGAAATATTCTAATGGTAATTTTAACCTTTTAGTATTTCACCAAAATGTTAAAGTTTATAGACTTTAAAAAGTAAATTAGAATTTTACTTTAGGATATGAAATATAATTTAAGACTAAAAAAAAAATCAATTTTTATCTGAAATTTCGGGCCAAAAAATCTAAGCGAAATTAGTGACATATTCAAACGGCCTCTATAGTATAATTGAACCAAGGATTTGTTATTTGTTGATTCAGCTTCTTCTAAAGTTAAGCTCAACATTTTTATACTTTAGTAAGAAATAAATAACAATTTGTCCACTCTATTACTGAATAGATAGTTTTAGCATTATTTTAATTGCTTCTATATAGAAGTGTAGGTAAATATAATTTGTTTAAAAATATTAATAATTTTTATTCAACTTAAAACGGAAAAAAGGTTGGAATAAAATGATGTTATTTCCAGCTGTTTGGGGATTCGTTTGCGAAAGAGATTTGGTAAATAGTGTCAATAATAAATAGGATTTAAAGAATATTCAACCCAAATAAACACTTTAAATAACTCTTAAGACTTTATATATGTCTTAAATTAAACTAGATACTTGTATTTATATGTAAATATTTTGGAAATAATAATTATTAATAGGGGACCCAAATAAAATATTACGTATATATAATGACTTAATTAGTCACGGTGGAAAGAAAAGGAAACACCACTAGGATTGTAAGTAAATTAAAATCGTTAAACGTTAACAAAACCGTTTGGGTTTTGTTTATAAAGACGGGTGTGTGCACTGGTAAGTATTGAATATACTTACTATTGTCTGTGTTGATGGTGATATCGAGCCTCCCAACCTGGGGGTAAAGGTGGAGCCCAAGCTTGGGGCATCGCCGACATTTTGGTGTTTTGCTGTTTACAGTAGAGAATTATTCGAGCCTCGTTTTGGATTCTTGGTTCTTTTTCTCTCTTTCGTTTCATCCCTCATCCTCCTACTCCTCCCTTATTCGCGCCTTTATTTTTTTCTTTCTTTTTTTTTTTTTTTTTTTTTTTACTCGGCTCCTCCCTTTCATTCTTTTGGCATTTCTTCATTTTGCCTTTGCTTCTTCTTCTTCTTCTTCTTTTCATTTTTTTCTACTCGTCCCTTATTGACGTCTTTCTTTCTTTTTTTTTTTAATTTTTTTTTTTTAATCTGCCCCCCCCCCATTCATTCTTTTGGCATTTTCCTCATTTTGCTTTTCTTCTTCTTCTTCTTCTTCTTCTTTTCATTTTTTCCACTCGTCCCTTATTGACGTCTTTCTTTCTTTTTTTTTTCTTTTTCTTTTTTCTTAACTCTGCTCCTCCCTTTCATTCTTTTGGCATTTCCTTCATTTTGTCTTTGTTTCTTCTTCTTCTTCTTCTTCTTCTTCTTCTTCTTTTCATTTTTTCCACTCGTCCCTTATTGACGTCTTTCTTTCTTTTTTTTTCTTTTTTCTTAACTCTGCTCCTCCCTTTCATTCTTTTGGCATTTTCTTCATTTTGCTTTGCTTCTTCTTCTTCTTCTTCTTCTTCTTCTTCTTCTTCTTCTTCTTCTTCTTCTTTTCATTTTTTTCTACTCGTCCCTTATTGACGTCTTTCTTTCTTTTTTTTTTCTTTTTTTTTAACTCTGCTCCTCCCTTTCATTCTTTTGGCATTTCCTTCATTTTGTCTCTGCTTCTTCTTCTTTTCCTTCTTCTTCTTCTTCTTTTCATTTTTTCCACTCGTCCTTTATTTAGTTCTTTCTTTTTTTTCTTCTTAACTCTGCCCCTCCCTTTCATTCTTTTGGCATTTTCTTCATTTTGCTTTGCTTCTTCTTCTTTTCATTTTTTCCACTCGTCCCTTATTTATGTCTTTCTTTCTTTCTTTTTCTACTCTGACCCTCCCTCTCATTCTTATACCTTTTCTTCTTGCCCTTTTTCTTTCTTTTCATTTTATACCTCCTCCCTTATTAAGACATGTCTCGTTCCTTCTGGCTTTTCTTTTTCTTCTTCTTTTCTGTATATCGTCTGCTTTCTACCTTTTCATTTAATCATTCCTCATTATTAACATCTTTTTTCTACTCTGCCCCCCTCTCATTTTACTCCCTTCTTCTTCTTTTTCTTCTGCTTCTTCTTTTAATTTTTTTTACTCGTCTCTTATTAACGTCTTTTTTCTTTCTTTTTCCACTCCGTCCCCTTCTCATTTTTCCTTTCTTCTTCTTCTTCTTCTTCTTCTTCTTCGTCTTCTTCTTCTTTATTAAGGTCTTTCTTCCCTTCTTCTACCCCTCTCTTTTTTGTTTACTTTTATTCTTGCATTTCTTTTTTCTTCTTCATAAACTTTGTTCCTACTTTCTTTTTCTCTCATTCTTTTTCCTCTTTTTTTCATCAACTTTTTTCTAATTATATTTTTATTTGAGTATTTGTTGTTTTTCTTTGCATTTTCTTTTTCTTTTTTTCTTTTTTCTTCTTTCTTTTAATTCTCTTTTTCATTTTTTATAAAATCTTTTTTTCATTTTCTCCTTCATTTTTCTGCTCTTTTTTCTTTTTTCTTTTTACTTTTTTCTTTTTCTTTGTCATTTTACATTTTATTTTTATTTTATTTTTATTTTTCTCTTGTATTTCTTCTTTATTTTTTATTCTTCGTCTTAAAAAAAACCAATTTTCATCTTTTCATATTCTTTTTCCTATACTTTTTTTCTTTATTTAAAAATAAAAAAAATTCTTTCCTTCTTTTTCCTTCTTTTTCTTCTCATTCTTCTGCGTCTTTTTTCATTTTGGCATTCATGCAGTATAGTTAACAGCCGATAAATCGAAAACAAACGAAATATACAAAACATAACTTTTACCAAATGCAATCAAATTTAATTTTTTACTGACCTACATAGTTTTCAAGTTATGTCACTGTTTTAAAGTTTTTATTTATTTCAATATAAGATTTCGTCGATATCTGTTCTTTGGAGACACTAAAATCTAATATGGCCGACCCATGTATGTGCTTGTTGGTGTTTTATTCCTTGAAAAACAAAAAAAATAATAACTTACCTTACCACTAACCTTAAGTCCAACTGGCAACCTCTCAGACTTAGTGTTATTGATAGGGTAAGCTTTTTTTCTCATCTTTTAAGCGTGAAATTAGCGACCATTTTCAAATAAAATCGACCGCCATTTTTTTTATTTACTCATGTTTGGCTAAGTGAAAGTGACGATAACATATTCTGGGATAAATCTTACAATCAGGTTTCACACTTTAAAATTATACAGGCCGATACAAAATTAAATTTTAATGCGTTTGGTAAAAGTTATTTGTTGTATATTTTGTTTGTTTTGGATTTCTCGGTTGTTAACTATACTACACGATTGCCTTAATTTTTCATCATCTTCATTTTATTTTTACTTCTTCTTTTGCTTCTTTTTTTTTCTTTTTTCGTCTTCTTTTTCATTTGCTCTTTCATTTTTTATGCATTTGGAGGAATTACTTTTTTTTCTTTCCTCGCTTTTTCTTTATTGTTTCTGCTCCTTTTTCTTCATTTTTTGCCTTTTCTTTCTCCCCCTTAAAAATAGAAGTAGAAAAAGAAGAAACAAAATAAAGGATCTTCATTTTTTTTTTTCTCTTTTTCTTATTCATTCTTATTCTGCATTTTTCTTCGTTTTCTTCTTCTTTTTCATTTTCGTCGTCTTCTTCCTTTATTATAAACTCGCAGGTCCTGTGTCCCGGCATTGTCCGGATAAACTTATGGAGCGAAGACGGTTAGGGAAAGAATTCTTAATTGGAGGCGAAGAAGTGGGGGGGGGGGGGAGGATAAGTAATAATTTCTATACAAAGTCATTGGATTATTTGTAACTTCTCTAAATAATATTTTTATGAAAAGTTAAGTATCAAGTAGAAAAATAATGAATATTGCTTATTAAATAATAAGCAATATGATGATGATGATTTAGACGATGATGATGATGATGATGATGATGATGATGATGATGATTTAAATGATGATGATTTAGATGATGATGATGATGATGATGATGATGATGATGATGATTTAGATGATTTTTAGATTATGATTATTTAGATAATGATGATTTAAATGATGATGATGGTTTACATGAGTTTTAGATTATGTTTATTTAGATAATGATGATTTAAATAATGATTTAGATTATGATAATTTAGACGATGATGATGATCATGATGATGGTTTAGATGATTTTTAGATTATGATTATTTAGATGACGATGATGATGATTTAAATGATGATTTAGATGATAATGATTTAGACGACGACGATGATGATGATGATGATGATGATGATGGTGGTGGTTTAGATGATTTTTAGATTATGATTATTTAGATGATGATGATGATGATGATGATGCTGATTTAGATGATTTTTAGATTATGATTATTTAGATGATGATGATGCTGATTTAGATGATTTTTAGATTATGATTATTTAGATGATGATGATGATGATGATGATGATGATGATGATTTTTAGATTATGATTATTTAGATGATGATGATGATGATGATGATGATGATGATGATGATGATGATGATGATGATGATGATGATGATGATGATGATGATGATTTAAAAAGAAAGAATAAAAAGAAGAGAATAGCCGTACCTATTGGCGTTGCCTGGGAGTTTTTTACTTTCATTTTTATTCTGTTTTTTTTTCTTTTTACCAAATTATAATTTATTTTAAATAGAGTTGTTGAAAGTTAATTTAATTATCGTTTGGTTATTAAATTATTAATTGAACCAAATTGTTACAAAACTATGGCTAAGTCATGAACGGCGGCACCGGGAGGGGGGGGGGCTTGACCCCCCCCCCACACACACACACACTTTTTGACCCCCCCCCCACACACACACACACACACTTTACGGTCATCAATAATGACGTTATATATGCATGTGTTTAACCGGCTCCCCCATTTTTTAGGAGATCCCCCTACTTTTAAAACTGTCCCGCCGGTACTGTAAGTGGTGTTAATATAATATCGTTTTAACGTCTATTTATAAAATATTGAGTGTAAAGCTTCCACAACTTTCAATGTTTTAGACGGTTTGCCACCAAAAATTAAAACCAGTATAGTTCAGAAAAAAAAAACACAAAACAAATGACAACAAATAACTTTTACCAAACGCAAGAAAATTTACTTTTTTATCTACCTATATAAGTTTCACATGTGATACGGATTGTAAGATTTATTATCTATGAATTTGTTATCGTCACTTTTAATCTATCGTTCGAGTCATATTCCAAGATGGCTGCCGATTTGTTTGGAAGCTGCTTGCTAATTTCAGGCTTGAAAGATAAGAATAAAAATGACAAAAAAAGCTTCCCCTAACCCGACTGGCAACCACCCGGACTTAGGCTTACGGTTCTACTAACCCTTTTTTTTAGTATTATCTTTTAAGCCTGAAATTAGCGAGCAGCTTCCAAACAAATAGTCACTCTTTTAAATGAAAGGCGGAAATATTTCATATGTACACAACGATGCAGAAGCACCAAACATACTCATTCAGTGCGTAAATTATCAAAGTCAGCTAGTCGCAAGGAAAACACGCGAAGTTGTAGAATTTTATTAATAATATAAAGATGCACTCGATAACTCTTCAGTTCAGAGCTAGTCATATCATTGCAAGCAACAAAAATGAAAAAAAAATGGAAAAAATGAATAAATAAAATGACAAATTTGCCCCAAAAGATAAACGACTGACTTAATTTTCTCAAAATAGTTGTCCACTTCTTCTTCTTCTTCTTCTTTTTCATTCATTTCACTTCGTCGTCTACTTCTTTTCGTCTACTTCTTCTTCTTCTTCTTCTTCTTTTTCATTTACTTCTTCGTTGTCTTCTTCTTCTTCTTTTCGTCTACTTCTTGTTCTTCTTCTTCTTCTTCTTCTTCTTCTTCTTCGTCTTCTTTTCGTCTACTTCTTCTTCTTCTTCTTCTTTTTTTCGTCTACTTCTTCTTTTTCTTCTTCGTCTTTGTTTCATTTTGGCATTCATCTTCTTCTTCGTTGTCTTAGGAATTCTGACACCGAGTTATTGCCAGTGATCACTCATTGGCAACAACAGGTGGCGTTCCCTGGAGTCTGAGTAACAGCAAGTCTCCTCGGATTTCTAGTACTCTCTGTTTCTTTCGGTCAGCGTTGCAAATCACTTTGCGTTCTCACAACAGCCGTTTACCATTGAGTTGACGTTGATAACGGCTGTTGGCTTTCTCTGGAATTTGAGTGACAATAAGCCTCCTCAGGATTCCAGCATTCTCCGTGCCTTTCCAGTGGAGGTCTTGATGGTGCTTTCCCTTCTTGGTCTTTCTATCTTCCAGACCCTTCAGAGCATAGAGCGTGTTTTTGTTTTATTTTGTTTTTTATAAGGCGTTGGAGGGGATTTGTAGAGGGAAAGGCATTATCACAAGAAAGAATGACAAAGTCTATCCGTACAAGAAATTATCAATTTTATCGACAACTTGTTAGGACAACCAAAAATAAAGAGTTCGTTGTGAATGAGAGTTTAAAGTGTCCTGGCTAAAAGAGTTGTTTAGACATGAAAGAGAGAGAGAGAGAGAGAGAGAGAGAGAGAGAGAGAAAGAGAGAATGAAAGAAAGAGTTGATTGTTTTATTTTACGGCATATCAACCCTTTTTAGTTATTGTTACACCGGCCGTTCTGACAGAAGAGAAACTACACCGGTTCTCACTATAAATAGTGCGAGTAGACAATCACCAGGGAGAAAAAGGACAGTATTGTCTAGCCGAGTGCCAGTCAGTTTCCTTACCTTTGTACCTTTTATGTTAATACACTTGTTATGTTAACCCAACCTTGACTTGACTTCTTTTTACTGTTGGACTACTTCACAACAATGATGATGATGATGATGATGATGATGATGATGATGATGATGATGATGATTGTTACACCGGCTGTTCTGACAGAAGAGAAACTACACCGGTTCTCACTATAAATAGTGCGAGTAGACAATCACCAGGGAGGAAAGGACAGTATTGTAACTGTCTAGCCGAGTGCCAGTCAGTTTCCTTACCTTTTGTACCTTTTATGTTAATACACTTGTTATCTTAACCCAACCTCGACTTGACTTCTTCTTTTTACTGTTGGACTACTTCACAACAGTTATTTAATGCCAAATTCGGTAATTTTGGTAAAAGTGTTTATGCTTCAAGTTCTTTATATCTTCAAATATTTATTCATGTTGTTTAGTATGTAAGAAGGAGTTGAGCAGACATGTAGCAGTTACATGATTACGATCTATTTTCTTTTGCCCTTGCATGTTCTCACTCGCGGAGTGACTAGTACAGGGTTCAGCCAGAACACTTTTGTGGGAGATAGCACTTCCGCCCAAAAACGTTTTCACCTTTTACGAACAGTTAAACTTTGAGTGCCATGTTGACAAGAGGTCAGATCCTGTACTCGCCTCTCCCCGGAACTTGGACAAAAGGCCAAATAAAAATTTGAACTCAATCTTACTTCTATCATATATGCATGTCTCCTGACTCAACCTATTTTATATTCCTGTTTTCCTAACTCTTTCCGAGTTCTGTAGCAGTTACATGATTACGATCTATTTTCTTTTGCCCTTGCATGTTCTCACTCGCGGAGTGACTAGTTCGGGGTTCGGTAAGAACACACTTGCATGTTCTCACTCGCGGAAGGATATATACATTGGGTGGTAAAAACCCTTTTGCGTAGGAGACAACTTCTGTTTCCGCCTAAACTTGTCCCCTCCCGCCCCTCAAATTATACACAGTCTCTTTTGAGATGTCACT
>OY744554.1:30627760-30640260 GCA_963556195.1 Sepiola atlantica | reverse complement strand
AGTAATTTTCTTCATATCCCATATTCCCTTCAGCTCTCTAGCAAGCCCTGTCTAACATATCACCCAATAAATCCCGTACCTGAAATATAGATAGAGCCACAAATATGAATTATCAGAAATTCCAAACTCCCATCCTCGAAGTGCCATCTGTGTTAGTACCGAAAATGCATAATCCTCCCTCTGATTTTAATTTCTCCTAGTATTTTTTACAAGTTTTTCAGAGTTGTTCCTAGCACTCCTGCAATTTTCTTCATATCCCATATTCCTTTCAGCTCTCTAGCAAGCCGTGTCTAAAATATCACTCAATAAATCCCGTACCTGAAATATAGATAGAGCCACAAATATGAATTATCAGAAATTCTAAACTCTCATCTTCGAAGTGCCATCTGTGTTGGTACCGAAAATGCATAATCCTCCCTTTGATTTTAATTTCTCCTAGTATTTTTTACAAGTTTTTCAGAATTGTTCCTAGCACTCCTGCAATTTTCTTCATATCCCATATTCCCTTCAGCTCTCTAGCAAGCCCTCTCTAACATATCACTCAATAAATCCCGTACCTGAAATATAGATAGAGCCACAAATATGAATTATCAGAAATTCCAAACTCTCATCCTCGAAGTGCCATCTGTGTTGGTACCGAAAATGCATAATCCTCCCTTTGATTTTAATTTCTCCTAGTATTTTTTACAAGTTTTTCAGAGTTGTTCCTAGCACTCCTGCAATTTTCTTCATATCCCATATTCCTTTCAGCTCTCTAGCAAGCCCTGTCTAACATATCACTCAATAAATCCCGTACCTGAAATATAGATAGAGCCACAAATATGAATTATCAGAAATTCCAAACTCTCATCCTCGAAGTGCCATCTGTGTTGGTACCGAAAATGCATAATCCTCCCTTTGATTTTAATTTCTCCTAGTATTTTTTACAAGTTTTTCAGAGCTGTTCCTAGCACTCCTGCAATTTTCTTCATATCCCATATTCCCTTCAGCTCTCTAGCAAGCCCTGTCTAACATATCACTCAATAAATCCCGTACCTGAAATATAGATAAAGCCACAAATATGAATTATCAGAAATTCCAAACTCTCATCCTCGAAGTGCCATCTGTGTTGGTACCGAAAATGCATAATCCTCCCTTTGATTTTAATTTCTCCTAGTATTTTTTACAAGTTTTTCAGAGTTGTTCCTAGCACTCCTGCAATTTTCTTCATATCCCATATTCCTTTCAGCTCTCTAGCAAGCCCTGTCTAACATATCACTCAATAAATCCCGTACCTGAAATATAGATAGAGCCACAAATATGAATTATCAGAAATTCCAAACTCTCATCCTCGAAGTGCCATCTGTGTTGGTACCGAAAATGCATAATCCTCCCTTTGATTTTAATTTCTCCTAGTATTTTTTACAAGTTTTTCAGAGCTGTTCCTAGCACTCCTGCAATTTTCTTCATATCCCATATTCCTTTCAGCTCTCTAGCAAGCCCTCTCTAACATATCACTCAATAAATCCCGTACCTGAAATATAGATAGAGCCACAAATATGAATTATCAGAAATTCCAAACTCTCATCCTCGAAGTGCCATCTGTGTTGGTACCGAAAATGCATAATCCTCCCTTTGATTTTAATTTCTCCTAGTATTTTTTACAAGTTTTTCAGAGTTGTTCCTAGCACTCCTGCAATTTTCTTCATATCCCATATTCCTTTCAGCTCTCTAGCAAGCCCTGTCTAACATATCACTCAATAAATCCCGTACCTGAAATATAGATAGAGCCACAAATATGAATTATCAGAAATTCCAAACTCTCATCCTCGAAGTGCCATCTGTGTTGGTACCGAAAATGCATAATCCTCCCTTTGATTTTAATTTCTCCTAGTATTTTTTACAAGTTTTTCAGAGCTGTTCCTAGCACTCCTGCAATTTTCTTCATATCCCATATTCCTTTCAGCTCTCTAGCAAGCCCTCTCTAACATATCACTCAATAAATCCCGTACCTGAAATATAGATAGAGCCACAAATATGAATTATCAGAAATTCCAAACTCTCATCCTCGAAGTGCCATCTGTGTTGGTACCGAAAATGCATAATCCTCCCTTTGATTTTAATTTCTCCTAGTATTTTTTACAAGTTTTTCAGAGCTGTTCCTAGCACTCCTGCAATTTTCTTCATATCCCATATTCCTTTCAGCTCTCTAGCAAGCCCTGTCTAACATATCACTCAATAAATCCCGTACCTGAAATATAGATAGAGCCACAAATATGAATTATCAGAAATTCCAAACTCTCATCCTTGAAGTGCCATCTGTGTTGGTAGCGAAAATGCATAATCCTCCCTTTGATTTTAATTTCTCCTAGTATTTTTTACAAGTTTTTCAGAGCTGTTCCTAGCACTCCTGCAATTTTCTTCATATCCCATATTCCTTTCAGCTCTCTAGCAAGCCCTGTCTAACATATCACTCAATAAATCCCGTACCTGAAATATAGATAGAGCCACAAATATGAATTATCAGAAATTCCAAACTCTCATCCTCGAAGTGCCATCTGTGTTGGTACCGAAAATGCATAATCCTCCCTTTGATTTTAATTTCTCCTAGTATTTTTTACAAGTTTTTCAGAGTTGTTCCTAGCACTCCTGCAATTTTCTTCATATCCCATATTCCTTTCAGCTCTCTAGCAAGCCCTCTCTAACATATCACTCAATAAATCCCGTACCTGAAATATAGATAGAGCCACAAATATGAATTATCAGAAATTCCAAACTCTCATCCTCGAAGTGCCATCTGTGTTGGTACCGAAAATGCATAATCCTTCCTTTGATTTTAATTTCTCCTAGTATTTTTTACAAGTTTTTCAGAGCTGTTCCTAGCACTCCTGCAATTTTCTTCATATCCCATATTCCTTTCACCTCTCTAGCAAGCTCTCTCTAACATATCACTCAATAAATCCCGTACCTGAAATATAGATAGAGCCACAAATATGAATTATCAGAAATTCCAAACTCTCATCCTCGAAGTGCCATCTGTGTTGGTACCGAAAATGCATAATCCTTCCTTTGATTTTAATTTCTCCTAGTATTTTTTACAAGTTTTTCAGAGCTGTTCCTAGCACTCCTGCAATTTTCTTCATATCCCATATTCCTTTCACCTCTCTAGCAAGCTCTCTCTAACATATCACTCAATAAATCCCGTACCTGAAATATAGATAGAGCCACAAATAACAATAAAAAATATGAATTTTACAAAGTACTAACCTTCAAATGTCATGTGTCAAAATTTGTTGCCAATTGGATTATTAGTTTACAAATTACAGTTATTTAAGTGAAGCTACTGTTGCAAATTTTCAAAACCATGAAAAAATCTGTATTTTGTGTGTTGATAAAACATTGCTTTCTGATGGGAAAAAATACTGTTCAAGTAAAGCAATGGTTTGATAACTGTTATCTGAAATCTGCTCCGCAGAAAGAGTAGTTATGAGGTGGTTATGATACATGTAATACGTACACAGTAGACGAAGAAATGACTAAGACATGAGTATTAAACAAAGAGTACAATCGTTCCCATTACAATAAGAAAACACACGTGTTCCAATGCTAGAAAAAGGAGCATATATGCGAATAGACTGATTATGTAAATTGTACTTACATAAAATTTTTCTCTGGTGGAGACAAACAGCGAGGAGAAAGTGTACGGAAAAATTGTTTAGTTCTTTGGCTAGTGGCTAGTCGGGTGACTCGATTAGAAAAAATAACCTCACAGGCAAAACATGGTCTCGTCGAACTTGGCACACCCAGGGTGCCAATCCGTGTTGTAAACCACTTAACCACCATCACTTTCCAAGCAAAACATAGTGTGAGATTGTAAAGCATGCTAAGAAGGAGGTTAGCTAACTGACGTCCGTGTGCCTTGAAAGTCAGGCCAGAAAGAGGAAGATACTTGTTCTTAATTTTCCACGGATGAGCAGAACGAGACTAGAAAATATACAGGGTGGGCAAAAATAAGGGTCCTATTTTTAAAAATTCATAACTTTTTTATTTATTGATTTAAAAAAAATTTTTTTTTTAGAATAAGTAAAGGACCCCTTCCGAAGCAAGCATGAGCCGTATTAGCCCTAAGGAACGTACTCTCATTTAGAAAACATTATTTTTGCTTAAAAAACTTAAAACAGTGTAAAAAACAATACTTTAGTTTTTGTAAGTTTTAAGAAGTGTTTTTCGGCTAAAATTTGTTTTGTTTATTTCAAAAAATCTCGGAAGGGTCAGTCTACACACACATAAAGTTCGGTGAGTTTAACTTTTATTTTGTGGAAGTTATTCAAATTCAAGTTATTCAAATTTAAAGATAGGACCCTTATTTTGGCCCACCCTGTATATCCAAAAGGAGATAACTCTAACCTAACATCATCAATTTGATTCTAATTTTTTTCATGCCTCATATTCCCTTTCATTTCTCCGGCAAAGCTCCATATATTCGTTTAGTTTTTCTGCCTTCTTGATCTTCACCCTGTGAACTGCTGGGATGGCGAAATCTACTATTTGGTAGGAATTTCCATTTGTGTTATCATCCCACCTTGAATTCTTGTTTGAACGAGTTTATGTGTTTGTATTTCCATCTCATAGGATTTTATGTCTTTCATTTTCCAATACTGGCTTTGATATGTGTGTATCATTTATTTGCATGTTTAAAGTGCAGACGTTTGCACAGTTCCCGGTGAACTACCTTCCCAATCCAGCCATGTCTGTTTTTATATTCCTTTTGGACTAGTTTGTAGCATTCACTTATGATTTTAAAACAATAATTCAATAATCCAATGAAAAGCTTTTTAAACTTTAATTTCACCATCTGCAGCCGAAAACGACTCTAAATAATTTAGGTGACTGAAATGCGAATTAACTTGTAATGTTTTAGTTTTTAAAATAACTAAAAAAAAAATCCTCATGTATTAAAAGATTGAAAGTTTTTACAGTTATTTACATTCAATAATTTTATAAACAGCAGTTAAAACAATATTAGGAGTGGAAATAAAGGATCAATTCAAAAAAGGAAACAGTCGGCCATTTAGTCATGAAAAATAGAAGACATAGTAGAGTATTTATTTACCTCCTCTCCATGAGGTTAGGCACAAGGCCAGTTTTATCTTACTCCCACAAGTAAGATGTGACCCAAGGTCGGGTCGGGAAAGTGGGGTTTGAAAAGCCAGCGCCCGAGAAAGTGAGCACTCTGGCCATTAAAAATTGCCTGGGCAGCCCCGTCGGCATTCCCCAGTAGGGGCGCCTCAGGCAGTAAGCAATAAACTTACTCCTCCCCAAAGAGGGGAGGCAAAGTCTGGAAGGGTGGACCTCCTAGAACTGCACAGGACCGACTTATAGACCGGCGTAAATCAAGCCCCGAAAACCAAGACAATACCAGTTTATTGGATGTAGTATTCATCGGAACAGATACTACACTTTGATCTTAGCCAAAAGGCAGTAGAGTAGACGCAATTCAAGAAATCATGAGGGTTCCCTTATGCCGCTTCTTGGCCTTTTGGCCAAGATCAAAGTGTAGTATCTGTTCCGATGGATACTACATTGTCCTGTGCCTTCTCACCCTTTGAGAAGGGGTTAGTTTATTGCTAATCGCCTAAGGCGCTCCTACCGGAGAATGCTGACGGGGCTACTCAGGCATTTTTTGTAGGCCAGAGTGCTCTCCCTTCTCGAGGGTGCTGGCTTTTCAAATCCCACTTTCTCGACCTTGTGTCACTTCTTACCGCTGTGGGAGGAAGATAAATACATCCTTTACCAAAAAATAGTAAATTTTAAACTTACAATATATTGAAGGATATTTTTGTTTAAATTGTTTTAAATCTTTGTGTACTCTCTACTTTTTCTTTCCTCTTTGGAACAAACGCAGCAATTGGTCGAATCGATGTCAATTAGCCAACAAAAACGCTTGAAATATGGAGACTGTTGAATCAGAAAAAATTGTCTATTACTAAATATGTTCCAGGTTCTTTCTGGTAGTAGTTGTACATTTTTTTAGAGAGAAAAGCTCCTACTAATACTCTATAATATCACTAATCACAAAAATGTTGATAAAAATTAAATATTAAAATATTGAAATTGATTAAAAATACAATTTAAAAAAAACAAAAAGACATAGTCGGAACAGAATTCAATATTGAAATTAAAATAGAATTAAATATTAATATAGGATCATTTGTGTCTGTATTACCGCGTTTAAAGTCAGCATGCCATGTCTTAATCATTGTTCGCCATGGAACAGAGTCCAACTAATACTGATGAAGACACTGCTTTACTTGAAACGCATTTTCCTATCAGAAAGTAGATCTTTATCAAAAAAATTTTCCAATGTTTTGAAAATTTGCAACAGTAGCTTCACTTAAATAACTGTAATTTGTAAACTAATAATCCGAAGGTTAGTGTTTTATTAAAAGCATATGGATTTTATTGATGATGAGTATTGTGGTTATATATTTCCTTCACATGAATATCTTAATAGTTTTTCTTTGTCTCTTGGGTAGAAAATCGGAAACGAGCAATAATGTCAAAGAAACTAATTGTTCTTATATACGAAAGCGGAGTTAATCAACGTTTGTTTCCCTACGTCTTTCTTCTTTTATATTTGAATCAGACACAATACATGCTAAAATATTCCTCAGTTTCGAGCTTGAGTTATATTTGAAATAAATTCTATTTTAATTTTGTCCTAATACGTCGTAATTTGCAATTAACTGACCAAACGACCAACCTGTTACTAAGTTCATGTCTATCATTCTCAGCCTCTCCCAGTGTTAACGGTAATACAACTCCTAGTTAGCGGTAATAAAACTTAAGATTGGAATAGTCCATTATAAACAAAAGTAAATAGCACCACAAGTAGTAATACTATTTTACCTGAAAAGAGAGAAAAAGGGGAAAGAGAGAAAGATATTTTGTTTTTGTTTTCGTGCATCTTCTTTATCTTTGTCTTCTCCTTGCTTCAAATGCTTTAAAAAAAAAAAAAATTTTTTTTTTAGAATCAAAAATTAGAAAAATAACTTATATATAAATAACTATTATTATACTAAAGCTGAGTTAATCAACGTTTTTTTCCCGTTTTTGGCTTTTTGCTCCATATTTTAATCACACAAAATCCATGATAAAATATTCCTTGCTGCTGGGAGTCAATAAAAAAAGTTTATTCTCATTGTTCTTAATAGCCGTAATTTGCAATTAACTCACCAAGTCGCCCATCTCTTACTCAGTTTCTATCTATCACTCTCACCCTCTCTCACTGTAGCTTATTTGACCCCCCCCCCGCTCTTATTTTATGCAGTTTCTATCACTCCCATCTCTCTCTCTCTCTCTCTCTCTCTCTCTCTCTCTCTCTCTCTCTCTCTCTCTGTGTTTATTACAGTAAAGCGTAATATAATTAACTATGAAACAGAAGACTGGAAAAGTCCATTATAAACAATACACTCTTATTTTATACAGTTTCTATCGCTCTCACTCCCATATTTCTCTCTGTCTATCTCTCTGTCTCTGTTTCCCTTTCCCGGGTCTCCCTCTCTCTCTCTCTCTCTCTCTCTGTTTCTTACAGTCAAGCGTAATATAACTAACTATGAAACATAAGACTGGAAAAGTCCATTATAAACAGTACAAACGAAATACAAACAGACAAATTCTTTCCCACAGGTAATAATACTATTTAATCCATAGATGGAGAAGAGAGAGGGGGGGGGGTATAAAGAACAGTAAGAGACTAATTTTGAATTTTTCGTCTTTATTCAAAAAGAATTTTAACTGTTTTTTTGCGAACCCACTTTTTTATACAAGACGGTGGAATTCCTGGCACCATTCAGGCAACCTAGGAACTGTCTTGACTCTTGACATATCCTTCTTTGTTGGAATGAGGTATAATTCAATTTTTACCTAGAAGACCCTCCTCCCAGGCATTACCTTCTCTTTTGGGAGAGAAGTTGGGTTATTGCCTTTTGTCTGAGGCACCCCTCCCGTTTATACTCTTTCAAAGTGCCCGCTTGGGTAGTGGCCCTGTGTCACATCTTGCTGCCAGGGGAGGCACGTAAAAAAAGAGCTTTTTTCCTTTTTGTTTTTCAGCTCTTCATTTCATACTAGCTGATGAGTTTTTGTCCTATTCTGATTCTAGGGCCTGGTTTGCAAAGGGCTCGACCCTTTTCTTTGAATTAAGTATTATTCAGTTTGGTCCTAGGAGATCATCCTCCCAGGTGTTACCTTCTCCTTTGGGTGGTTTATTGCCAATCACCTTTTTCCTGTACTTTTTCTACTAAAAGCTTATGGGTGAAATATTAAAAAAAAAAGAAGCTAAGTTCTTAATTTTTTATTTCTGAACTGTCTCTGTCTTAAATAATCCATGTATTAACGTTGCGATGACTACTTAGTTAAACAATTTTTTCCTCAGGTTTTTGCTCGCTTTGCCTGTTGCACAACTCTTTATTTGTCTGTCTTTTTTTCTTGCTAATATTCTGCAAGGTTTTAGAGGGTCAACATGTTCGAGGCTGAAAGAGAAAAACTAAGGGGGGGGGGAGGAATCCACTAAGAAATGTAGTTAAAAAAGGAAGTGTAGTCCCAACCAAACGCACTAGCCTGACGTAGTTAAAGAGCCACGAGTTAAGACATTTATATCTGCCACTGACCGCAAATAAAGACCAGAATTTCAACTAAAGCTTATGGGTGAAATTTAAAAAAAAAAAGCTAAGTTCTTAATTTTTTTTATTTCTGAACTGTCTCTGTCTTAAATTTTACTAATTCTAATCATGTTACCAAATTTACTTGTATATACCTTGTGCTTTTTCATAATTGCTTAAGTCATCCATCTAAGAGAAGGAAATCTCTGATAATAAAACCTTGCTACTAACCACTTACGTCTTGGCAGCAAACCGTTGGGGAGGGAGGCCTCCTTAGCAAACATGACATTACAAAATAAAAAATAAAAAACCTAAACCAGACACCCAACAAAAAACATCTTCGTCTCTGCCCTTGAGGCTCACATTCACAAATATCTGGGGACTTAGAACCAACATTAACGACGTAGAAACTTTTCTCTTGACAAACTCCCCGGATATCCTAACACTAAATGAAACGAACCTTTAATCCTCAATCTCCTTTCACTACTTTGACATGACTGAATACCTTCCACTCTACTGTAAGGACTCTGACAAACATATGCACGGGCTAGGAGTTTATGTTCGGAACACCTTCCCCTTGACTAGAGAACATAGGTTAGAATCAGATGACCAAGCCTACATGTGCTTTAGATTGACCTTACATCACAGAGTTAATTACTTATATTTCTTATACCATTTTCCTTCGACTCAAAACTGTACCCTACTTGACTCTGTCTCTGAAAGCTTAAATAGAGCACTCTCACTCGACTCGAATGCCCAAATACATGTATTTAGGGATTTTAATGCACACCACCATGACTGGTTGGGACTCTCCAGCGTTACTGATGCAGCTGGGAACTCTATGTTTAATTTCTCCTCAGCTTATGACCTCTCACAGACTGTCACTTTTCTGATCCGCTTTCCTGATCATGCAGACTAGCAAGCCTCACTTCTCGACCTGTTCTTGACCTCACTACCCGAGGCTTGTGTGGCGAATGTCCATAGCCCGCTCAGAAACTCTGATCATGTTGTGGTAATGATACTCATCACTTTAAAAACTCGTCCAAAAGCTGAAGAGCCGTTGCTCAAAATGACGAGAAACTATGAGCAGGCTGATTTTTTAATCCCTCAGGAATCAGACCAGCAACGCCCCATGGGGTGAAACCTTCGCACTCCCTGCTGATCAGTGTGCAAATGAGCTAACCGAATGGGTCAAAGCAGGCATTGATGCCTATGTACCCACACAAAAATTCTTCAGCAAACCCTACTCTCCTCAATGGTTCACCTCAGAATGTGCAGCTGCTATTGCTGAGAGGCAGGAGGCATTCCGAAAATTCGGCCGCCATAATTCAACTGTGAATAGACAGAAATTCATAGAGGCAAGAAATGATTGCAAAGTAGTGGTAGATGAAGCAAAGAGAAGGTATAAAGAGATAACCAAAAAACGCATTCAGTCACAGAAACTAGGTACTCGTTATTTCTGGAAAATTTACAATAGTGCGATGAACAATGGACAATCAACGATTCCCCCACTATCAAATCACAACTATGTTGTTTGCACGGCAACTGATAAGGCTGAACTACTTGCCCAACGTTTCGCCTTAAACTCCACTTTGAACTTAGCAAACACCTCCTCCCTAAATTCCCATTGCGGACTAAAGTCACACTTGAGAACCTGGTCATCACCCCATCTCAGGTCAGAGACATAATAAAAAACCTCGACACCTCCAAAGCCTGTGGGCCTGATCTTACACCAGTAATAGTAATAAAGAAATGCTCTGCTGAGCTGGCCCCTGTCCTCTCCAAACTATACAACAAATGCCTTGTTGAATCTTGTTTCCCTGATAGTTGGAAAATTGCCTCTGTGGTACCAGTATTCAAGAATTCTGGAGATAGAACTGATCCTCTAAACTACCGCTCAATCAGTTTATTCCCGATCTTTGCTAAAATCTTTGAATCCTTAATCAATCTAGCGATAATCCGGCAGCTAGTTAATGCTAAACTTCTTTCTGATCATCAATACGGATATACACAAGCACGATCTACTGCAGATATCCTAACGGTCATCTCTGACTGCATATATCATACACTGGACAAGGCAGATGAAGGTAGGGCGGTAGTGCTTGATATATCCAAGGTCTTTGACAAGGTCTGGCATGAAAGGCTTCTCCTAAAACTGCACTCATATGGTATTAATGGACAAATATAATTAAATCCTTCCTAACAAAAAGAAAAATCCAGGTTGTCCTCGATGGTCGTTCATCTAAGCAACATAACATAAATGTTGGTGTACCCCAGGGATCCATCCTTGGACCTCTACTGTTCCTGATTTTCATAAATGACCTCCCTGATGTCATTGAGACTGAGATAGGAATATTTGTTGACAAAACCATGCTCTACTCTTATCATGAAGGCGAAACCGACGCACACATATCTGAGGCAATGGCTGAATCCTTAGAAAATGACCTCCAGTCTGTAGTGCATTGGGGTAAAAAATGGATGGTAACTTTTAATGCCGCAAAGACAAAGCTACTGTCCTTCAATAACTACAAGAAACCTCTTCAACCACCGATTGTCATGGCAAATAACACCCTATCTGAGAGTTCATCATTCAAACTCCTCGGCCTAACTTTCACAGATAACATGAATTGGAATAAATACATTGAAGACATTGCCAGGGCTGCTGCTAAGAAGGTGGGATCCCTCTACCGTGCTAGTAAACTTCTCACATCTGACATTATCCTATATCTCTACAAAGTCACCATCTGCCCATGCATGGAGTATTGTTGCCACATATGGGCATCATCCACTAGTCTCTGCCTCTTAGACAAAGTCCAAAAAAGAGTCGCCAACTTAATAGGTCCCTCACTATCCACCAAGCTCCAGCCCCTGTCCCATCGCCACAATGTTGCTTCCTTGTGCCTGTTTTACAAGTACTTCAATGGATTGTGCTCTGATGAACTTGCTGCTCTGGTGCCCCCTTTGACATAAATTCACTAGACCAACCCGACAATCTGCCAAATCCCATCCATTCACTGTGTAGGTCCCCAGATGCCGAAGAGCTTTCTACTCCAAAAGCTTCGTTCTTTGTGCTCTGGAACTCCTTCACTGCTCCCTGTTTTCCTGACAGTACTGACATGCAGAAATTTAAAACTAATGTAAACACACATCTCGCTGCGCCCTTTTTCTCAGTAGCCCCTTACGTCTACAGTGGCGGCCTGCCTTGTTTGGGGGGAACTATGTTAAAACAAATTTTTTTAAAATTAACCAGCGGCCATCTTAGACGGCCCACTTAAAACCAATTGACCCGATTCGAGATTTAACACTTGACCGTCATTTCTAACCCTCAGTGTTCAGTTGTCAGTCTCATATCGACTTTGAGACGTTAATCCTTTTTTTCTTTATCTTTTGATAAACCCATAAAAATAATATAAGTCGGTTTTCTTTTTTCCATCACCAACTGTGCGATACGTTAAGAGATTTTTAAGGATTTCTTTATGTCTATTCATACTAGCGCAGTAATTTCATTATCGACCTTCGTAGGCTCACGGTCAACTCATACCGGCGCTGCCCGACACTGTCACAGCCCTGATCGTTAACAATATTGAAATTGATTAACTTCATAGTTATCAATCCCCACTTCAGTTTATAGATAAGTGCTAGAAGGCGGTGGCAAAGGTCAATCAACTTTAAAGATAAATGACCGCAACATGGCTGTGTGTCTGGACGTTTTGCTATAAGTGGGTGGAGAAATCGATTGAACACAGGTGCTTGTGATCACAATCTGGTTGAGTATACCATTCCTGTAGCCTTGTCTTGTAAAGGCGATTGGGTTTCCCCCTTGGCAATTCCCATAGACTTTAAGTCGAAGTGGACTCCGTG
>OY744554.1:30477760-30617760 GCA_963556195.1 Sepiola atlantica | reverse complement strand
AATCTTGACCTTTTGGGCTATTTGGCAAATAGTAATGCGACGATCTTCCAAACGCCTGCCTCAACTTGACGGACAGATGCCTCATCAATGGCAGAAGAGGGAGGACCAGATCTGGGAGCTGTTTCCATAGACTTCCGGCCATGTTTGAATTCGTATGCCAGCGTTTCACAAGGTCATATGATGTTGCATCATCACCTTAAGTTTCTTTCATTTCATTTTATCGTCCTTTAAAATACAAAAACCAGATCACTGCGCAGCACTCAACTGGCTCCATTTCACACCTGACTCAGTTCAAACACCTGTAAATCAGAAACCACAATTACTTCAGAGCTGTTTTTTGCAACATAATCCATACAGATATACATCATTACACATGCAAAATTTCATCTAGATCAGACAACTGGAAGTGGGTCAGGGGCATTACTTATTGAACGCCCCTCATGTATATATATATATATATATATATATATATACATTTTATTTTTAATATATATATATATATTGAACATATCCATAGGACACAGACACGGATTAGGAATAACTCTAACATCACAGTTCCGGCGGATAAAACTTTAAACACATACTCCATGAATATGGAAACATACAACAACCTAATCCTGAAGGAACTGAATAAAAACTACAAGACCGTAGGGAACGGGGTGTTACAGGATATTAACTTGGCCGCTCTTAAGATCTGCTCTGAGATTGGTATGGAAGGTAATGTTGAGATATATACCCCTAAATGCCCTCGTTTCACTCTTAAGGATCATAAGCCAGATTTTAGTAATAACCCATCCATTAGACTGATCTCGCCGTGTATTTCAGACATGGGTGTAATCAGCAAAAAAATACTAGACAGAATACTGCCAGGAATTAAACGCAGAACTCAATTGAATCTGTGGACCTCATCAGAGGAAGTGCTAAGTTGGTATAAAGAATTACACATTACTAATCAAAGTAAATTTATAATGTTTGATATAGATTCATACTATCCCTCCATATCCTCTACTTTACTTGAAAAGGCGCTTACCATGGCTAGAAATGAATCAAACATCACAAACTTAGAAATGGATATAATTAGACTAGCCAGAAGGACGCTAATATCCTACAATGATAAGTTATGGACTAGAAAGGATAGGGAAAACAATTTCGATATTACTATGGGGGCACCGGACTCAGCGCAGGTTACTGACCTGGTAGGGATATATATCCTCAGAGAAATTTGTATGAAAATACCTGAACTGGCGGGCGGTCTATATAGGGACGACGCTTTATTCTTTGTCAACACAAGTATAAGGAATCTTGAAACTAAGAAGAAAAAACTCAATATATTCTTCAGCTCAATACAACTTAGCGTAACTATGGATATAAACTACCGGAGGGTCAATTTTTTGGATATTACGCTTGATCTATGCAACAACACATATGAACCTTATCACAAGCCCAACCACACACTCTACTATATCGACGCTAAATCGAATCACCCACCGATGGTGAAAAGAGCCATTATTCCTGCAATATCGAGTAGGATATCTAAGCTGTCCAAGAATCAACAAATATTCGACAGCAGTAAGCAATTCTACAATGAGGCTTTAAACAGATCAGGATACAAGGAAAAAATTAATTACCTTGTGCCTCCTTCGGTTGGGAATGGGGGACTAAACGGGAGACCGATTGCCTCTCGATCAATGGTTTCATATAATAGGGCAATGGGCAAGGCTAGATATAGGAGACCTGGTGTATCCCACGGTAATGTAAACCAGGTAGGGTGGGAACCGGTTGATGATAATATTCGTGAAGTTGGAAGTAACGAATTGAACTCACATGCTACCCAAACCGGGGGGGAAGGTAGGAAGAAAAATAGGAGAAGGACCACTACATGGTTCAACCCCCCCTATAGCCAGCATATTAAGACTAATATCCCAAAGATTTTTTATAGCATAGTGGAAAAAAGCTTTCCAAGGGATAGCAGATTGGGGGGAATCATTAACAAAAATACTGTAAAACTCTCTTATTCAACCTGTAGAAATATAGCCACATCCATCATAGGATATAATAATTCTAAGATAACTAAAACAAGGGAAGCCATGTTCTCTTCTGGTGTTGATCCCAGTAACACCAGTTCAGTGAGAACCTCCATTATAAATAACCATAGTAGTAGAACATCCAGCAACGGCCCAGCACACAACTGTAACTGCAGAGCTTCTAACATCTGTCCACTGGGGGGGAACTGTAGAGTTTCAAGCATTGTCTACAAATGCGATGTGATAACAGAGAGTAGTAGGAAATCATATATCGGTTCAACCGGGGGTGAGTTCAAAGATAGATTCAGAAACCACATGAGTTCCTTCAGGGGAGGCCAAAGGGAAGACATAGATAGGCCTAACACTTCTGTTGGCCGTTTTGTGAGAAACCTCATTGCTAGGCAAGACCCTTTCGAACTGAAATGGTCAATTTTGGGGAGGGCTAACAAATATAAACCGAACAAAAAGAAGAGATGCAACCTATGTGCATTGGAGTCGTACCACATCATGACATCTAGAGATAATTTACTGAACGCTAGGCAGGAAATACTACAATGCTGTCTGCATAGAAACCGTTACCTGTTATCAAGCCTAAAACCTGGATAGGAGGGGAATTGGGGGAAGTATAAACTTACAGCAGAGATAGGCAAGATGGACACTTCCTGAGGCAATCTGGGGCAATAATTAGTGTATAATAGGGAGGATGAGAATTAGTAACACGTACTTATGCTAAGATATGTCTTAATTCAATTATTAGCGGATACTCGAGACTTAGGTTGGGGGTGATAAGGTAGGAATATTCTATCGGAATAAGGCCCAGTGATAGTCAACTATAGTAAATACTTATTCAGCGGAATAGAGGGGGGAAATTGTGTTACATATAAAAAGATAGTGGAATAATAAATAATAAATCACAATTTATTCTCAGAAATAGATATATTATACGAAATGCATTGGGGATTTCAAGTAATTTTAAGTGAAAAATAAGAAATAGCAACCTGGATGCTATCACTATTTAATTAAATTAGGTTAAATTAAATTAGTTTTTAATTAGATTAAAATAAATAAAACAATTTGGTGGCAGGAATGGGGAAAAGTAATTAAGGAAAAAATAATTTTAAAAACATGCATGCCGACACGGACTTAATTTCTAAAAATAGAAACAATTGAATTTTATAAAAAAAGTATTTTGTACGGGATTTTAAATTAGTAATAATAAAGTCTCCTGTCATTTAACGAGTAAGAGTGATATTTTCCCGTAAAGTTGACAAAAAAATAAACCGGTCCATTAAAAAAAAGTTTTTTTTTTTTTTTTTTTTTTTTTTAAATAGAAAATAGATTTCTGATAACGATATTCCGTTGTAACATTTATTTATGGAATATAGAATAATATTCTCCACAGAGAGTTACAAACAGACACAGCCGTTAAGGAAATATTTTAAATGATTTAAAATAATAACTAGATTTTTGTAGAAGGCCTTTTTATAATAACAGTTTATTTTTGATATATGAATAAATTTTTTTAAAAAACAAATTCTGCGGGATAGGCTTTTTTCGCTTCGTTAAACAACAAAACGATAATAATTCGGCAGTTAATTAAATGAAGGGTATTTTCCCAAAATGTAAAATGACGTCCCAGACACTAGATGATTAATTTCTATAAGGAATAGGTTTAATAATAAATATTTTTAGAAACAGTATTTTGAATAAATAGTTTCTATATTAAGATTTTTTCTTGATGGAAGGGAGTTTTCTGCGGGATTGACATTCAACTCGTCGTGTGTTTATTTCGAAGGGTAATAAATCAACAATTGAAATAAGACTCTTTGAACTCGGACGAACATTTGTGTTGACTTTTCTTTGTGAGAAGTTGGATTTAGAATTCCCATACTATCATTGGATTGGAATGGTAACTTGTGAGCGGTATCTTGAATGATTTAGTTCTTTTGTTTTATTGTGGGGGGGGGGGATTTATTCATCATTGTACCGGCTAACGTGAAAGTGTATTATCGCACATTGTTCCGGTTTTGTGGTTTTATTGAATGTATTTGGGACCGACTACCTGCTTGTTGGCTTGGTGGAAGAAATAATGCACAAGCTACTTTTCTAAGACTTTTCTAGGACTTTCTTTTCTTATCGTTGTTCTTCCTTGCTTTTTAAGTTTGACTTTTATTTTTATTTTTATTTTTTTAATTATTTTTTTCCTCTTCTTTTCTTAAGTGACCTCAACTATTACAACGCCACATTGTGTTTTGTCGGCAGTTGAAACCAGTATTCCAGACATTTAATTTCCCTGATGATCTGCCAAGCAAGTAACTGCTTGGTAGTGAAACACGTGTAGGAAAAAACATTTAATTTGAATAAATAGTATTTGTAAGAAAAAATATCTTTAATGGTGATCATTGGTGTCTTGAAAGGAATGCTTTGGTAAGCCTTCATAAAATCACATATATATATATATATATATATATATATAATAATGGTAATAATCCAGGTAAAAAATATCCACAGGGTGGTAATCCAGAGAATTTTAACCGGGTTTATAAAAAGTGCTCAATATCAAAATAGAGCTTTATATATGATAATTTTATTTACACAGACATGTACAAAATCTGCGACACTGGCATGTCGATGTTATCGATCAACAGTTACTATAAACTGAAATCTCATCACGCAGAGTTAGAATCCGGATTTTAACTCTGCCTGATGAGATCTCAGTTTATAGTAACTGTTGATCGATAACATCGACATGCCAGTGTCGCAGATTTTGTACATGTCTGTGTAAATAAAATTATCATATATAAAGCTCTATTTTGATATTGAGCACATTTTATAAACCCGGTTAAAATTCTCTGGATTACCACCCTGTGGATATTTTTTACCTGGATTATTACCATTATTATATATGTATATATATATATATATATATTATCTTCAATGTATATATATATATATATTATCTTCAATATTTATATATATATATATATATATATATATATATACACACACATTTTATCTTCAATATATATATATATATACACACACACATTTTATCTTCAATATCAACAGTGAAAAAGGCAAATTCACCTTTTTCACTGCTGCCTTAATGGTACCCACTCAAAGCTTTCCATATTCATTTCACTCTTCGCCACTACGGACTTCTCGCAGCCTGGACCCTCGTCCAGCGCTCTTAGTAGCCACTGCTACTACTTTTCCTTATCAACCCATATTTCGATGTACTTGCATGACATTTTTCTTAAAATTATCATCCTGAGGAAGTCTTATAATAAAGACGAAACGTTGATGAATATATAAAAAATATCTCTTGGTTTTTCCTTTTTCATTTCCCATATATATATATATATATATATATATATTTTATCTTCAATATTTAATATATATATATTTTATCTTCAATATTTAATATATATATATTATCTTCAATATATATATATATTATCTTCAATATATATATATATATATATATTATCTTCAATATATATATATATAATCTTCAATATATATATATTATCTTCAATATATATATATATAATCTTCAATATATATATATATATATATATATTATCTTCAATATATATATATATATATATTATCTTCAATATATATATATATATATATATATATTATCTTCAATATTTAATATATATATATATATATATATATATATTATCTTCAATATTTAATATATATATATATATATTTTATCTTCAATATTTAATATATATATATATATATATTTATTTTATCTTCAATATTTAATATATATATATATATATTTAATATATATATATTTTATCTCCAATATTTAATATAAATATATTTTATCTCCAATATTTAATATAAATATATATTTTATCTTCAATATTTAATATATATATATTTTATCTTCAATATTTAATATATATATATTTTATCTTCAATATTTAATATATATATATATATATAATATACTTGAAGAATACCTGTAGTAGTCAAACATTAACATTTATTTCCTCCTGCAGAGAACAGCCCTTGTAAGGTGGTTAGGTTACACAATGACCAATCAGCATCCAAGGCGTATTAATTTTGACCGCACTTTTGAAGGACTAAATCCACACTCTTTGAGATTTACACAACAGTCACCATCGAAGAAAGAAATTTCTCTCGCCCCAGTTAACTTGACGACGAGCAAGGCTATTCTCAACAGGAAGAAATATGGCTCAAAGATTTTCGGCGGACGACCTGTCTTACTTTATTGCTTCCTTCACTGACAGTTTTATATTTTAGCAACCTACACCCAACAGTGCAGGTCACTTAAATAAATACATAGATTATCATTAATAGTAGGGATGAGACGTAATGGGTGAACATTTCAGATTCATGCGAGTAGTATTTTTTTGTGTTCATTTATACATGAATAACACTAAACAATCAAACATTTTGAAAATTTTGCAAAATTCAGAAAGTGCAGGCCACTAGTTTTTGGCTATTTTACATTCATGAAAACCCTTTCACAGCCTGAAAATGGTCCTAAATTAAAGTACTATATCAGATTTAACCATCTATATCCATTCATAGCTTTTGAGGATGTTTTAGGACCTGCAATGTCGCATGAAACCACTTTTTCACCGAAAAATGATGGATTTTGAGTCCCGTGGAGCCCTAACGGCTATTTTTGCCTGCACCTTCTGAATTTTGCAAAATTTTCAAAATGTTTGATTGTTTAGTGTTATTTATGTATAAATGAACACAAAAAAATACTACTCGCATGAATTTGAAATTTTCACCCATTACGTCCCACCCCTATTAATAGAAGGGCTTTGTTTTCTGTTCATTTAACGACTCATTTTTTACAAAATATTATAAGAGTTGGTCTTTTAGTCCATGCGAAGATAAGCTCCTATATACCCGTAACAGGACGGGTAAAATAGTTTCCCCAAGAAGAACAGTTTTGAACCACTTTTATGTCCTCTTACAAAACTTGAAAAAAAAATGAAAGTGCTTAAATTCGTTTCTGTGCACACCGCTTTGCGCATGAATCTGCCAGAATTAATAAAAACAAATAATAATATTTTAAACCTATCAGCAGATTTTTCTGAATTTATAGAAATTGTCCTTTTGGAGCCACCTTCACCCCATATAAACCCAGATTTTTCCTTCGATTCCATGTTTAGCCCAAATCCACAAGAGAGCTAACATCGACATTTCTCCAGGCCCCATCGCCCATCTGTAAGGCCTTGGGAATGCTGAAAAACGCCTTTTCTAAACTCACGCACACATAACTACACTGACATCAACACACACACAGACACAATGCATTAACTCTTTCACTGTCTTATGCATACGTACACTAAAGGCGACACACACTGTTTGAATCCTCTTTCAATGTCATCTGCATATTTAAAACAAACTCATAAACTTAACCATTTTAATACGTCATACATTTCTCACTGAACTTTCTACTATGAAAAAGGCCAGATTTTTCCTTACATTGCATGTTTAGCCCAAATTGTTGAGCTAACATCGACATTTCTCCAGCCCCGATCGCCCCCTCTGTAGGGCCTTGGAACACTGAGGATTCTTTGTTCTAAACACCCGTACACACAGCCACACTGACACCAACGCACACACAGACACAATGCAATACTTCTTTCACTGTTTTATGCACACGCACACTAAAGACCACACACACACACACACACACACTGCTTGTATCCCCTTTCAATGTCGTCTGCTGATTGCAAACAAATTTATAAACTTAACCACTTTCATACTTCATACATTTCTCACTGAACTTTCTACTATGAAAACAAATGATGATTGACTATTTAATAATAACTTTCAATGAAATGTAATTTATGTAATTGAGTGAGGAAGTTTAGATTACGATTTTTCAGACCCGTGGATAATTCACAGCCCTTAAATTATCGACTCAAGCTTCCTTGATATCTCAGCTAATGAATCCCCCTTGTTCGGCAAGGACACTCAAATACTGAACAATTATTCTGTTTTCCTATCTTTGCAGACTTCCATTTTAAACATATATACAATATCTCTTTTGTGAATTTATGCTTTTGAATTCATTATTTTGTTTGTTGATCATATAACAGAGGGATGGGCTCCGCCTTCCATATGCTGTGCCCTAGACACGGTGATTCTTAACAAATCACCGCCGCTACGGCCATGGGCAGTGTGCGATGTCGGCAACGACACTCGTGCGCGTCCAGGCTATGCGACCTTTACCTTTTTTTACATATAACATTTCTCTTGCTCTCTCACACATTTGAATATTACTTAAAACTGTTTTTCTTTAAAATGTTTTTATAAAGCTCGGCTCTCCCAAAATCTCCTTCCCCCAAAAAACTGGAACCCTAAAAAGCAACCTCCAAAGGCTGATGTAACCTCCAACCTTCTTCAAATGTCGAACTTGGGAATTTCTATGGAATTTTGAATGGAACCTTTCATTTAATCCACTAAGGTAACTTGCTCTGTACAAGGATCTGTTGCGCAACGGATAAAAGTGCTAAGGGATAATCAGTTCTAAGTGACAGTCTTCTGGAGGTTAAAGGTTCAATCCTCAGTATACTAAGAAAACAATTATGTACTATTTCAGACTTCTACCCGGTCATGGCTGATGGAACGAGAGCAAGCTACCCCGTAGATTAAATAAAAGGTCCCATTCCAAACTCTGTATTAATTCCAGAGTTCGACAAGACACACCTGAAAAAAAGTTGGAGGTTACATCGTCCGAAACGTTGTGAGAATAACATCGAAGATGAGAACAGTAGTCCAAATGCTCCAAATTATAAATCATCATCTCAAAAGTTCTGAAACATATCCTTTGTGGTTGTAAAGATGAAACAGATTCACCTACATGGAGGAAAAACGATAACGGATTGCATGTGTGAACCAGATCGGTCGTCATTTTTAAGAAAGGGGGATAATCGGATTACCCAAGGTGATATGTTTGCAAATTGCAATGACCAATCATAATCGTCGTAGAGACTATAAAATAGAGTTACTTCTAGCTATTGACAACTGCTTCGCTGAAGGCTTGGGATCATTAAAAGTTTCTATTAGCTCCAAGGAGACCATCCTCCCAGGCATTACCTCATCCTTTTGAAGAGGGGGTAGACTTGCTAGGAGCAAAATGTAATATCTATTCTGATACTACACTTCATCTTTTCTGTTTTCGGTCAGTGAAGAAAAAATCCTTCTAGACTGAGACAATTTAAATTTTTGTCCTAATCCAGAGTGCCGTTTTTTGGAGAGCTGGATCCCCCCCCCCCCACACATTAAAATCCGACCTAATGCTACCATCATGTGGAGACAAGTAAATGGAGACTTATTGCTTGTCGCCTGAAGCGTCTTCATCAGTGAATACTGACAGGTTCAATCAGGCTTGTTTTATACCTGTTCAGTGTTCTCCCTTTTTGGGGGAGCCAACCTTGTGCCAAATCTAGTTTTGCTGGGGAGGGGGATATGGGAAAAATATGCTGCTTCGCAGACAGATCTTAGCCATTGGGCTAGGATCACTGAAATCATCCCAGACATTACCCGTTTGAATAGTGGAGGATTGGTTTTCTTGCCTCTAACCTAAGACCTCCTCACTAGGGAATGCCAACAGGTCTGATCAAGTTATTTTTACATCTACTCAAATTGCCTCCTTTTTTTTTTTTTTTTTCGGAGAGATGGATTTGTACGTTAAGGGTTAGGGTTAGATGGATTCGTACATTAAGCCGACCTTCTGTCACATCTAGTCTTGATTGGAAAACAGGTAAATCACGGTGCTTCGCGGATGTGCATGTTAACCATTCAGCAGTACATTTAGGTTGGAGGTTACATCAGACAAAACGTTTTGAGAATAACATCCAGGATGAGAACAGTAGTCCAAATAATAAAAATGATCAATCTTCATCTAAAAAATTTCGAAACATAATAGTCCAAATAATCCAAATAAAACGAACTGCATTTTCTTTAAATGTTGTCGGCCATTTAATTTGCATCACCACTTCCGGTTTTGTCAGATGACAATTGAAAGACATTTAAACACCAAAGCAGATTAAAACAAAAAAAATAAAAATAAAAAAGAGCTGGTTATTTAGATGGCAGTAACCACAGACTGTACAACGTTTATTAAATGTTTTAGAAAAATATATTCAACAAAATTAAAAAGAGAAAAAAATAGTAAGCCATGAAATCTGGTCATAATTTCACGTAAAGGCAAATATTGGTTTTTCTTAAGAAATATCTTTTATACAGGTACCGAACTTTTATTCCAGAAACCAGCTATTTCTTTCATTTTGAATCTCACGGGCTATATCTATTACTAATGGAGATTTGGTATCTGTCGAAACCGAAACTATATTACTTCTAGTAATAATTGAGATTTTGTATGTGTGTGTCCAAAGTAGAAACTATATTATTACTTCAATTACTAATGGAGATTTGGTATCTGTCGAAACCGAAACTATATTACTTCTAGTAATAATTGAGATTTTGTATGTGTGTGTCCAAAGTAGAAACTATATTATTACTTCAATTACTAATGGAGATTTGGTATCTGTCGAAACCGAAACTATATTACTTCTAGTAATAATTGAGATTTTGTATGTGTGTGTCCAAAGTAGAAACTATATTATTACTTCAATTACTAATGGAGATTTGGTATCTGTCGAAACCGAAACTATATTACTTCTAGTAATAATTGAGATTTTGTATGTGTGTGTCCAAAGTAGAAACTATATTATTACTTCAATTACTAATGGAGATTTGGTATCTGTCGAAACCGAAACTATATTACTTCTAGTAATAATTGAGATTTTGTATGTGTGTGTCCAAAGTAGAAACTATATTATTACTTCAATTACTAATGGAGATTTGGTATCTGTCGAAACCGAAACTATATTACTTCTAGTAATAATTGAGATTTTGTATGTGTGTGTCCAAAGTAGAAACTATATTATTACTTCAATTACTAATGGAGATTTGGTATCTGTCGAAACCGAAACTATATTACTTCTAGTAATAATTGAGATTTTGTATGTGTGTGTCTAAAGTAGAAACTATATTATTACTTCAATTACTAATGGAGATTTGGCATCTGTCTGAAACCGAACCATACTTCTCTTAATAATGGAGATTTGGTCTTTGCTTTTTTTTTGTCCCAATCCAGAGTGCCCATTTTTAGGGGAGCTGGATTTTCCCCATATTAAAAATATGTACACATAGTACAATACGAAGAAAAAAATAGGGAAAAATGGCTTCGGTTGATATTTGCTCGCCACTGGAACTTTATTACTTGGTATACTTTTCTTAGTTTACACCATATTCAATGCAACAACGTGTTTGCCACTTTATCTTTATCGCATAGTAGACTTTTCTCCAACAACACCGATTTCAATACTGATCTGTCGCTTAGCGAACTTAACCCTTCGAGTGCTAAAATTCTTCTGATGACTTGTATTAAACCCGTCTTTTATATTTGGCAAAGCAAGCCGGTCACACATAGTCGATACACTTAAATACTCTTGTTCCGGCATGCACTTGTTCTTTCTCATATCCATGTTCTACAAGCCAGACAAAGACAGGTTTTTTTATGGTGGTGATAAGGTAAGTCAAGACTATTTTCTGCTACTCAGTCAAGGCTCTGGTTCATCACATCTGCCACATATTTCTTTTTTTTAATATCAGTAGATTAATAAAAATCAAACAGGCCCTGCCTGAAGTTTATTATTGTATATCTGTTAAGTATTAGTTAGTTAATTAATTTATTTTCATTGTTTACTAGTAAAGCCTATGGAAATTCAATGGTTAATCAAAGAAAATAGAATCAAATTTTTGTTTAACTATTTAGAAATTATGATAATATAAATTTAATTTATATAGATCAGATTGATTCACGAAGGGATCTAATTTCAATTACAAAAGACAAGCTCAATATTTAGCATTAAATTTGATTCAAATCTGCCTCTGCTTTGTAACGAACTTATAAATTTAAGTAAATTAGTCAATACTTATAAATTTAATTAACTTTGAAAAAAAAATCAGTTAAACTTAATTACCTCCCTTGCACGATTGCAATTTAACTATAACTAACTTTACTTAGTTATCCTTTCTTTTCGGAATGTTCGGTGACTGTGGTATCAGTATGGAAGCGATAATCAACCGATATTTACTATTTTAACTCTTTTCCTTCAGATTTTTTTTTTAAATTGCATCCTGTGTGTTTATTTTTATCATTTAAACATGTTTCCGAGACTATTACCACATTTTCTTTTGGAGTGAATTATCAACAGTTTTCTGAGTCTGCTAAGGTTTTCGGCTTTTATTCCCTCAATTGACGAATCTCAATTTTCTCTTTACATTTTGTTTCGTGATTCTGATGAGAGGGATCTGTTTTTATGGTAAACTACCTAGATTTGCTATTAACGATGTAAATTTTTTAAAACTATTGTAAATCCGATGTTTTGCTTTGGGTATAAATTATAAATCATTATAAAATGATATAATAATAAATCTTGATATCAATATATTTTACTAATTACCTATTTCTATTTCTATTAAATAATTATTTCTCTATATACCATATATATCAACATACGTGAATTACTTACTATTCCTTGTCCTGCGTCTGTATACATCGCTCTTGCTGAGTTTTTTTTTAAATGCCTACCTTACCTCTCTATCAACATGTATGTATCTGCATGCAGATGGCTGGCTGCTACTGCCTAGCATGACAATTTTTTGTCTATGTACAACGAAGATAATATTAATATATGGATGGTAGCGGTTGTGCGTATTCATATACAGATATACACGAAAGAAGTAAATAGACACCCTACAAAAATAATTCATAGATGTTTAAACTTTCTGCTTCGTTGTCGACTTCTAGCACTCGGAGCCATGCAAAGTAGGAGTAAAAAATTATAACATCAATATTTTATATTAATTGAAATTTTTTGTGTTTCAGATATCAAAATATCTAACTTTTAAAGTCTGACATGGATCAAAGAAGCATTAGAATCTTCAGTTTCAGATATCAAAATATCTACCTTTTAAGTCTGACATGGATCAAAGAAGCATTAGAATCTTCAGTTTCAGATATCAAAATATCTACCTTTTAAATCTGACATGGATCAAAGAAGCATTAGAATCTTCAGTTTCAGATATCAAAATATCTACCTTTTAAGTCTGACATGGATCAAAAAAGCATTAGAATCTTCAGTTTCAGATATCAAAATATCTACCTTTTAAATCTGACATGGATCAAAGAAGCATTAGAATCTTCAGTTTCAGATATCAAAATATCTACCTTTTAAGTCTGAAATGGATCAAAGAAGCATTAGAATCCTCAGTTTCAGATATCAAAATATCTACCTTTTAAGTCTGACATGGATCAAAGAAGCATTAGAATCTTCAGTTTCAGATATCAAAATATCTACCTTTTAAATCTGACATGGATCAAAGAAGCATTAGAATCTTCAGTTTCAGATATCAAAATATCTACCTTTTAAGTCTGAAATGGATCAAAGAAGCATTAGAATCCTCAGTTTCAGATATCAAAATATCTACCTTTTAAGTCTGACATGGATCAAAGAAGCATTAGAATCTTCAGTTTCAGATATCAAAATATCTACCTTTTAAGTCTGACATGGATCAAAGAAGCATTAGAATCTTCAGTTTCAGATATCAAAATATCTACCTTTTAAGTCTGACATGGATCAAAGAAGCATTAGAATCTTCAGTTTCAGATATCAAAATATCTACCTTTTAAGTCTGACATGGATCAAAGAAGCATTAGAATCTTCAGTTTCAGATATCAAAATATCTACCTTTTAAGTCTGACATGGATAAAAAAAAGCATTAGAATCTTCAGTTTCAGATATCAAAATATCTACCTTTTAAGTCTGACATGGATCAAAGAAGCATTAGAATCTTCAGTTCCAGATATCAAAATATCTACCTTTTAAGTCTGACATGGATAAAAAAAAGCATTAGAATCTTCAGTTTCAGATATCAAAATATCTACCTTTTAAGTCTGACATGGATCAAAGAAGCATTAGAATCTTCAGTTTCAGATATCAAAATATCTACCTTTTAAGTCTGACATGGATCAAAGAAGCATTAGAATCTTAAGTTTCAGATATCAAAATATCTACCTTTTAAGTCTGACATGGATCAAAGAAGCATTAGAATCTTAAGTTTCAGATATCAAAATATCTACCTTTTAAGTCTGACATAGATCAAAGAAGCATTAGAATCTTCAGTTTCAGATATCAAAATATCTACCTTTTAAGTTTGACATGGATCAAAAAAGCATTAGAATCGTCAGTTTCAGATATCAAAATATCTACCTTTTAAGTTTGACATGGATCAAAGAAGCATTAGAATCTTCAGTTTCAGATATCAAAATATCTACCTTTTAAGTCTGACATGGATCAAAAAAGCATTAGAATCTTCAGTTTCAGATATCAAAATATCTACCTTTTAAGTCTGACATGGATCAAAAAAGCATTAGAATCTTCAGTTTCAGATAACAAAATATCTACCTTTTAAGTCTGACATGGATCAAAGAAGCATTAGAATCTTCAGTTTCAGATATCAAAATATCTACCTTTTAAGTCTGACATGGATCAAAGAAGCATTAGAATCTTCAGTTTCAGATATCAAAATATCTACCTTTTAAGTCTGAAATGGATCAAAGAAGCATTAGAATCTTCAGTTTCAGAGAAGCCATAATAATAATAGGTGAATCTGAAGGTAGATTTAATATTAAATCGGCGCAAACCTCGAGATTAAACTTTCTACTGTCAACAGAGCGAAAAATAATCAATATCATCTTGCCTGTCGATCAAGACTCTGAATGCAGTTTTCGTCATTATTGATAATAAGGGTGTCTATTTACTACTTGCATGTTTGTTTATATATTAAGGCTGTATCCAGAAATTCGGACCATTTCAGGTACCAAGCGTTGCCAGATATTTGGTTCAGTACCCGTACATTTTTTTTTTTTTAAACATTTGTTGATAGATATTAGTAAAAAATGTTTATGTATTTTTCAGTTTGAGTCCCAAATAAAATTTTTAAAAAAAAGTTGCTTTTTTTAATTGAAAAAAAATAAATAAAAATTAAAAAAACCTTGAAGGAAATAATAAAACAGAAAAATGACAAATCCCCTTAAGAGTTCATGTTTAAGTTCTGGTATAAGCGATTGAAAAGGCATCAGTTTTTTTTTTTTCTGTTTTTTTTTTTTTGTTGTTTTTTTAGAATTTTTGGCAGACATATCTGAAACGTCTCTCTTCTCTGTCTAAAATTTTATTACATAAAAAAAAAAAATTCTAATTACTATCGATTAAGCACAATTTTTTCATAAACCTACCAAAAATAATATGTTAAAACGTAAAATGGTGCCAATTACTTGATTTTATGGTCAGTCTTCAACCGAAACAATCCGATTACAAACGTTTTTTTCCAAATTTCGAGTTGGGGGGGGGAGCATTTTACGTTAAACTTTCATAACAAACTGAAGACGGCTATCAAAGAGATGGGTCGACCGGATAAGGGTTAATACTGGTATGCTGCTACCGACAGTTGAAAGATTGGCCCAAGACCGTCATAAGTGGCAAAGTTTTGTTTTCAAGCATATGGCGAAGCTCTCTGGAGTGCACATAATAAAAAAAATCATTAAATCAACAAACTGAACTACCCTCTAAAAAGTGAACAGTAAGTCTTTAAAAATATAATCTAATAATTTGGTATTTAATCGTTATCGTAATTCAAAAGTTAAAAAAAAAAAAATTAATCTTAGAGGGCAGTGATCAAGTTCTGAAAAATATTAACAATAGAAGAAAATATTTTATGTTCAATTTACATAGCAAAATGAACTCCCATCAAAAAATTGAACATGTCCCAAACCTGTGATAAATGCCAGAATTTTGTTCTTAAGTACATGGCGAAGCTGTCTGGAGTGTACACATAACAAATATATATACACACACATTATATATATATATATAATAATCCAGGCAAGGTAATATGATGTAAGGTAAAGATCGGATTCTAACTCTGCCTGATGAGATCTCAGTTTATAACAGCTGTTGATCGATAACATCGACATGCCAGTGTTGCAGATTTTGTATGTGTCTGTATAAATAAAAATAATCATATATATATATATATATATATATAGCATGTATCATAGGCTCGTTGAAAAATAAAACAATAGAGTGCTTGATTGAGCTAATATAAAGTATTTTATTTAAAAACTATATATGACAGTGTCTATTGGGTGTACTTAGGTTTCATCGATCTTGCCATGTCGGGTCTGGAGTAGAAACCGGCTTATAGTGAGCGACCGACTCTTCAGCACCTTTCAGTAGGCAGAGATTCTGACAAAAAAGAGAAAAAAATTCAAATCATGACAAGCGGTGCCCACTTTTTTGACTCTTGTCTTGAACCAGTAATTTGTGTTTTTCCCCACTTTTTCTCGGAATCGCCGCCTACTAAAGAGCCATTATAAGGCGGTTTCTACCCCAGGCCCGGCATTGCCAGATCGATGAAACCCCTGTACACCCAACAGACACTGTAATGGATAGTTTTTAAATAAAATACTTATATATAAAAAAAAAATTTTTTTCATTCAAATTTTAGGGGGTCAATTACTCAGAAAACATTAACATTAGAAGAAACAATTATGTTTCTATTTACATTGTAAAATGAACTCCTATCGAAAAATTTAATATTTCAGGTTTGATTTTGTTTTTTAAATTAAAGATAAAAATTTGGTGCTTAATCGATAGTAGTCAGAAGATTAAAAAAAAGTTTTAAAAATGAAATATAAATTTTAGAGGGATCAGGGATGTTTCGTATACATCTGCCGTTTTTTTGTTTTTTTTTAACAGTTCGAAAAACAGCCTGTAAACATTTTGAAGTAGTTTGGTTTCAGATTCATAGATTATGTTAATAAAAAAGGATGGATTTTTTTTTTGGAAAAAGGGAGCTCGGATCATATCATAAAATGGATCAGGTTGATCTTTTTTTTAAAATTTACAATAACATTTTAATTTTTTATTGAAGATTTTTAGTCCTTTTCTACTTTGTTAGCTTTTCCCAGGATCTTCATCAGATTCTTGTTCATGAAGTATGGCTTCTCGGCAGTTCCATCATGTTTCTCCAAGTCTTCCACTGAAATAAAAAGGAACAAATTTAATTTACAAACTATTTGCATGTGACAAAAAAATTGTAAGAGTAAGAAAAAAAACATTCTAATAAAAAAAAAGATTTGAATAAAAAAAGATTCAAATTAAAAAAAAAACATTCTAATAGAAAAAAGATTTGAATAAAAAAAAATTCAAATTAAAAAAAAAATTCAAAATAAAATAAAAAGATTTGAATAAAAAAAGATTCAAATAAAAAACATTCTAATAAAAAAGATTTGAATAAAAAAAGATTCAAATTAAAAAAAAAAACATTCTAATAAAAAAAGATTTTAAAAAAAAAGATTCAAATTAAAAAAAACATTCTAATAAAAAAAGATTTGAATAAAAAAAAATTCAAATTAAAAAAAAACATTCTAATAAAAAAGATTTGAATAAAAAAGATTCAAATTAAAAAAAATATTCTAATAAAAAAGATTTGAATAAAAAAAGATTCAAATTAAAAAAAACCATTCTAATAAAAAAGATTTAAATAAAAAAGATTCAAATTAAAAAAACATTCTAATAAAAAAAAGATTTGAATAAAAAAGATTCAAATTAAAAAAATATTCTAATAAAAAAGATTTGAATAAAAAAAGATTCAAATTAAAAAAAAACATTCTAATAAAAAAGATTTAAATAAAAAAGATTCAAATTAAAAACCCATTCTAATAAAAAAAAATATTTGAATAAAAAAATTCAAATTAAAAAAAATATTCTAATAAAAAAATATTTGAATAAAAAAAGATTCAAATAAAAAAAACATTTGAATAAAAAAAAAATATTCGGAAAATAAAAAAATAAAAACATTTGAAAAAAAAAAAGAAAAAAAACATTTAAAAAAAAAAAAGAAAAAAAAGACATTCGAAAACAAAAAACAAAAAAAAACATTTGAGTAAAAAAGAACAAGTAAAAAACATTCAGGAGAAAAAAAAACATTTGAATAAAAAAAACATTCGAGAAACATCATGTATTTTAATATCCATATGCGGACATAAAAGTGGTGCAAAACTGTTCTGTTTGAGGAATTAATTTTACCCGAGACTGAGACGGATATTCTTCTAATTTGCTATAATGTAAGTTAGGGACCAATAATCATTAATCCCCACCCAAGGTTGGAACGCATCAGGACTACATAAAGGATGAAAAACTTGGCGTTATTTCCATGGTAGGTGCTCGACTGAGCTCCAATCTCTGGTTTCCCCTTGTAAAAAATTCACAGCAACATCTCGTCTAGCTAAAACCACTGTTAATAATTTACCTTTCTTCCTCTGTGTACCTGGAGCTAAACGGAACTTCCATTAGCAAAGTTTCTTTCCAGGAACTATCTGTCTGTGGAACACAATACCACAGAGCTCGCTTCCCAGCTGACTATAGCATGCTCGTTTTCAAGTCCAATGTTAACAAATTCTTGTCGAGCCGTTCTTTTATATAATCAAATTCTACTCAGTTTCAACCATCGTCTCAAATCCGCAAGGTGTTCGTCTCATCGTCCACCTGACAAACTCATTGACCCTTATCCTCGAGTGGCCTTTAGGCCTTGATAAGCTGTGACTCAGTAAAACAAAAAGAAAAACACTTTACTTACAGAAACAGAGAAACAATGTATCCACTGCCATCTCATAGACACTGAAGAAACAATCTGTGATTATGTAGGAACCGATAATTATTACCTGAAAATAAAAAGTAATTTTAATAAACACATACATATATAAGTAAGGAAAGGAAATCAACATCTTAGAAGCACGGATTAGAATGTATTAAAGTGAAATATTTTGAAAATCAATAATCGTGCAATTTTAAATGAAAAATTCATTTATTTAATTTTTTTTTTTCGCAAATTTTCATTGTAAAATACAAGCTTGTCAAGCGAGACTGTCTTATAGTGTTTTTTTTCTTTCTTTTCTTCCTCCTCATATTGGTGGTATTAACCCTGAGGGGTCGAAAATACGTCAAGATCTTACAACGTTATTTTTAGTCCTGGCGATATTGTATAAGCTGATTAGCGCTTTTTTTTTAAGGAAAGGAAAGGAAATCAACATCTTAGAAGCGCTAAAAAAAAAAAAGCGCCAATCAGCGTATACAATATCGCCAGGACTAAAAATAACGTTGTAAGATCTTGACGTATTTTCGACCCCTCAGGGTTAATACCACCAATATGAGGAGGAAGAAAAGAAGAAAAAACCCACTATAAGACAGTCTCGCTTGACAAGGTTGTATTTTACAACGAAAATTCGCGAAAAAAAAAAAAAATTAAATAAATGAATTTTTCATTTAAAATTGCACGATTATTGATTTTCAAAATATTTCACTTTAATACATACATATATATATTGCATTACCTGCTAGACACCATTCTCGAGTGTCTTCGGTCTCTCTGTACAAAAGGTTTGTCAGGATAACCTGACATGAAGATACTTCCCAAGTAAACCCTAACCAAATATTCAAAATAACATAGTATTCGAAGCACAAAAAACTCCCCTCGGCACGGCTATACATATATTTTGGTAGATTCTCTGCACAGACGGAGTTTTCCTTTGGTGTTTATTATTTTTGACAAACGGAAGTTTCTTTTCCTTGAAATATTAAATAAATGATTTTTAATAATCATCCGGACAACACACAAACAGCTAACACCACACTTGCTGTTATGTAAGATTTTAAGAAAAAATAAATAGTAAGTCCCATTTCGATTTCGATTTATTATTTTTGTTCCTTCCAGCTTACATCCTACCCGGCACTTTGCATTGCCCTCAGCCTTTTTAAAAACATACTACTACATACATATATATATACACCATCCTCGAGTGTCTTCAGTCTCTCTGTACAAAAGGTTTGTCAGGATAACCTGACATGAAGATACTTCCCAAGTAAACCCTGACCAAACATTCAAAATAACAGTATTCGAAGTACAAAAAACTCCCCTCGGCACATCTATACACTAGCTCATACGAGGAATGATGCGCCTTTTCCAAGTAATGTTACCTAAAGTAACACCATTTAGCTGGATACTCCACCAGACCAGATGAATTCTGGTCCTGGAATTCGGTAAGACCAAGAGACCACAAGAAAGATATGCTATAACATAGTTCACAGGTCAATTGGGGAGAGGAAAATTAATATTCTTAACTTCTTTACTAATTCAACGTTTGACAGGTAAAGGAGAACTTTAATTGAATATTCGAATATCTATGTATCTCATATAGAGATCAAGTGTTAGTCCCAGGAAGGCGCCCCTTGATTTCTGAGAACTTCGACTGATTGATTGATTGATTGATTTGTTTTATGGCATATCAACCTGTTGTGGGTCATTTAATGCCGAAACATTAGTTGTAGTATGAGAGTTGAATGTTACAAACGTTTCAGAGGAAAATTTCGACTATATCTTGTTATATAGCTTTGTTGCTTTTAGAAATTTAAAATTTTTATTCAGGTCAACTTTGTTGAAGATTTACTTCAGGTTATTTTCTTGGTAGTGTCTCAGTCGGATCTGTTTAAAGTCTATACAGCTTACCAGTATATGATGCACTGTGTAGGGTTCTTGGCATGATATGCAAATTGGTGCTTCTTCTCTTTTCAGCAAGTACGAGTGGGTGGCATAGGTGTCCTATTCTGAGTCTAGTTATTGTCACCTTTTCTCTTCTCGACATCCTTGTATTGGTGTCTCTTATTCCGATGGTCTGTGTCACTTGGTATAATTTATTTTCTATACAGGAGTTCCATGATTCCTGCCACTTTTTGAGAATATATGTATTAGTTTTAAGTCCGTATAAGGGATTTTTTCTGTTGTGGGGTTTAATTATAATGACTCTTTTGCAGCTTTATCAGCTTTTTCATTCATGTGGATACCGATATGGCTTGGAATCCAGCAGAAGATTATTTCTTTATTTACTGTTAGATCATTTATTCTATTCAGCAACTTTATAATCAAGGGGTTTGTCATTTTTTTTTCTTTTATTGATATGAGCACTGATAAAGAGTCTGTAAGTATGAGGTATTTTTTGTGTTCTTGGGATGCTATGATATTTAGTGCCAAGTCGATGGCAGATACTTCTGCACTATATACGGAAGCCCCATCTGGGAGTCTTTTCTTTAATTTAATGTTTTTATGGATGGTCGCGCATCCTACCCTATCTCCATCTTTTGATCCATCAGTATATATTTGTAGGTGTTCTTTGTATCTATTTTGAATGTTGAGCAGTTCTTCATGGAAAGTTGAAGGATGGGTTTTGGTTTTAGAGTGATTACTTAATTTTAAGATTATGGATGGTTGTTTAATCATCCAAGGTGGAGATTTTGATTTGATGGATTCATGAATTTTTGTTGTGTCTATTTGGGCTTCTGTGAGGGTGTTTTTAATGCGAAGGTTGTATGGTTCGATAGTATTTTCTCTTTCGTTGAATAATTTTGCATATTGTGGATGGAAAACACATTGGTATGCAGGATGTGATAGGCATGATGAGAGTTTTAAGTAGTATTGTAGTGCTAGTTTGTTTTTTTCTTAATGTCAATGGTGGTTCGTTAGCCTCTGTATTCAGACTATCTACCGGGGAGGTTTTGAAGGTTCCTAAAGCCAATCTTAATCCTTGGTGGTGTACTGCATTTAGTTCTTTTATATAAGACTTTCTGGCTGCTCCATATATATATATATAGCATCCATAGTCGAGCTTGGATCTAACTAAGGATCGGTAGAGTTTTAGTAGTGTAGTTTTGTCAGCACCCCAGTCGGTGTGTGCCAGAACTTTGATTAATTGCATGGCTTTGTGGCATTTTGTTTTTAGATATTTTATGTGAGGTATAAAGGATAATTTGTTATCATATATGATGCCCAGGTACTTGTGCTGATCAACAACTGGGATATTATTTTGGTCCAGTTTCAGTATGGGGTCATGATGGATCTTTCTGAGTTTACAGAAATGTATACATTTTGTTTTCTCCATTGAGAATTTAAAACCGTTTTCTACGGCCCATTTGTTTATTTTATTTATACAGAGTTGGAGTTTGCGTTCAGCTGTGGGTACGTATTTTGATTGATAGCATATAAATAAATCATCTACATATAGAGCGCAGTCGATCCCAGTATTTACGTTTTTAATGATGTTATTAATCTTTATATTGAAAAGGGTGACAGGATCCTTCCTTGGGGTCCACCCATTTCTTGTTCTTTGGACTGAGAGAATGTTGGAAGTGTCTATCATTTAAAAAGTTGCAGATGAACTCTGGCATTCTGCTTTTAAGTCCAAGTTCATGAAGGTCTCTTTTAATGCCGTATTTCCACGTAGTGTCGGATGCCTTTTCAATGTCGAAGAAGATTGCTATCAGATGCTCCTTCCTAACAAATGCTTCCCTTACGAGTGTTTCAAGCCTAATTAGGTGGTCAATAGGGCTTCTACTTTTCCTGAATCCTGACTGATATTTTGTAATCAGGTGTTGAACTTCGACTGAAGTAAAATGAAACAAAAAAGAGAAAATATACTGGAGAGAACTTGAATGCCTACTAGACACTGCCCTCGATTGTCTAAAGTCTCTCTGTACAGGGGTTTGTCAGGACAACCTGACCAAATAAGATCCCCTCTGTATAGCTACCCCACACTAGCTTATACGAGAAATGGTGCACCTTCTCCAAGTGATGTTGCCTCTAGTAACAAAACTAAGCTGGATACTCCACCAGACTAGATGAATTCTTGGCCTGGAATCCGGTAAGACCAAGTGACCACAATAAAAATATCCTATAACATAGTTAACTGGTCAATTGGGGAAAGGAAAATGAATGGTCTTCACTTCTTTACTAACTCAACATTTGAGAGGTAAAGGAGAACTTTAGTTGAACATTCGGATATCTATGTATCTCATATAGAAATCAAGTGTTAGCCCCAGGAAAGGGACCCGTTGATTTCTGAGAACTTACACTGAAGTAAAATGAAAAGAAAAAGTAATACAGATATATATATATATATATATATATCTTAGTCTTATCACACAAAAGTTAGCAAATAAAAACTGCCATACGAATCCATTTCAATTATTTAGGGGAACTGAAAAAGCAAACAAGTCAGACATCCCCCCTCCGCCTTCAATTTATTCCTATGAGACGTTTTCTTTCTATACCGATTTATATGTTTTTTTTCTTTCCTATTTTTAAGCTTTCCAGTTTGTGACGTTTTCTCTTTTATTTCTCTTTTTAACTTCATCGATTCAGACGTTATTTTATACGAATATTAGTGTGAACCCTGGCAAAGGGTATTCTTTTTTTTACACTCACAATAATTGATTATCTGATAACAAAAATAGATAGGAAAATGGTGAAATGTCTTTTTTTTATTAACAACATAAGCTGATTTTTCTTTTTAGGGGATTAGTGAAGAATGTGTCTATTTGAAAATTTTCCTGGATTGGAATAATTATTTTTGTAAAGAAACTGAATCGAGAGAATTGTTATTGTATAACGAACAAGAATACACAAAGGCTTTATCAGTTGAGAAACTAACTTACCACAATGGGGACAATGTAGAAATTAAGTCCAGAAATAGTGTCGTTCAGAGTCGTGACTGGCAGTTTCTTAGTGAATACGAAGTAAGAAGCCACACCTGAAAAGATATGCAAAGATAAAAACAATGGATTGACAGAATATTCTATATTGTAAACTAGACGTACCCATGACCCGTTGAGTCACAACTACTACCACTATTTATTCTATTTTGATTTCATTCGAAAATTCATAAACTGTTACATATGTTAAGATAGGCTTCTTGCACAACTAAATAACTTTTAATTTCTTTCTTATCCTTATTATTTTTTATTATATAGAAGTATTATATTTATATAAAAGTAAAGACACATTTTGCCATCTAATTTACATACCTGTTTATGGTGTGTACAGGCAGACACGTAAATTATATGGTGGTACTGAAAGAAGAGAGTCATCCTTTCTCTAAAAGCCCACAGAGACATTAAATAATATTAGAGAGAAATACACAGATAGCTAAAAGAAAGGAGAGTGACTTGTTCAGTTAATTATAAATTACGGCTAATCAGAAAAATTAAAACAGAATTGTTTTCAAACATAACTCAATCTCAGAACTACGGTGTATTTCAGCATGTATTTTGTGCTACGGTACTTGGAAAAGCGTGAGAAAACTTTGTACTATCAAAAACAAAGTGAGCGATAAAACTTCCTTTTGTGCCTTTTCGAGTCTTCAATGCTAAGCCAAGGGAAGATGCTACAAGAAATGCGAGAGGAATTCTTTAATGGAAGATGAACAAGTCTTTCCCTAATTTGCCCTATATAATGTGACTCCCAGCAAAGAAATGGCGATAACCAATGGTAGACAAGGTCACTCTGGAACAATCTACAAAATTCAGTTTACGAATTTCTTCTTTAAAACCTTTCACCATCGAATACATTTATCTTTCGTTTCTGAGAGAGAGAGAGAGAGAGAGAGAGAGAGAGAGAGAGAGAGAGAGAGAGAGAATTCATTGATAAAATAATAACAGCCGATTTTCATAAAAAAAAAATCTTAAAGGGGCATTAACTAAATATTTTTAAGCATTAAAGTGTTTTTGAACCTATCGTTTCGTTTTTTTTACCCTCATCAGTGCAGGAGTGGTGGTTGCACGCGGTCACATGGGATTGAACATAGTTCCTAGATTCAGTCTAGAATCAAGATCCTAACGTCTTATCCCATGCGGTAGCAAGAAATTGCCACAGACAGTAGCTGAAAGTAACGCACACTTACCCGAGAGATGGGGGCAGGCGTTATTCTTGTTTAGAGTGTTCAATATATATATATAAATATTATCATTATAAAGCCCCTTTAAGAAATTCAAGTCGAGCACTCTTTGGAAATATTAAAAACAGACTGTCACTTAGCTATAAGCAAGGTTCCGATAATGTTCGTTGAACCCTCTAGATTGTCTGCTGTTTTCTGAACAGCTGTATTTAGGCATAAATAGAACTTAATTTATCCTGTATCACGTGATGATTTCTGATGGCCTTGGGGATAAAGCGAAAGCATGCAAAGTCTTGGTTGACTTTGTGAACCGAATTTGTGTCCTATGACCATCTGCAATTGTCACTTCCTACACTGATGAGAGCGAAAGCTTGAAACAATGGCGTATATAGGTAAAAATAATTTAATATTTATTTATAAATATTGTTTATATATCAGGGATGTGAGGGGTCGATGGAAAATAATCTTAAATCAAGATGAACATCCCGGACCCCAAACTTACCCCCCCCCTCCCCCCACTAACTTCTCGGCCTCCGTAAAATCTAATGTAGAATGATCTCCCATTTCTAGATTTTAGGGGGTGGGGGCAATTTTAAAATTTTTGAGTGCTAATAAAAAAAATTACTTACTCTACCACGAACCCTAAGTTCGAGTGATAAGTCCCCCAAAAACCCTTTTCTTAAGCCTACCACTAACCATGAGCTCTGGAATCAGTTTTCAATTATTTACTAAAGCTAACGAGAAAGAGTAAAAAGAAAAACTACATTGGCTCCAGAATCAGTTTTCAATTATTTACTAAAGCTAACGAGAAAGAGTAAAAAGAAAAACTACATTGGCTCCGGAATCAGTTTTCAATTATTTACTAAAGCTAACGAGAAAGAGTAAAAAGAAAAACTACATTGGCTCCGGAATCAGTTTTCAATTATTTACTAAAGCTAACGAGAAAGAGTAAAAAGAAAAACTACATTGGCTCCGGAATCAGTTTTCAATTATTTACTAAAGCTAACGAGAAAGAGTAAAAAGAAAAACTACATTGGCTCCAGAATCAGTTTTCAATTATTTACAAAAGCTAACAAAAAAGAGTAAAAAGAAAAACTACATTGGCTCCGGAATCAGTTTTCAATTATTTACTAAAGCTAACGAGAAAGAGTAAAAAGAAAAACTACATTGGCTCCGGAATCAGTTTTCAATTATTTACTAAAGCTAACGAGAAAGAGTAAAAAGAAAAACTAAATTGGCTCCAGAATCAGTTTTCAATTATTTACAAAAGCTAACAAAAAAGAGTAAAAAGAAAAACTACATTGGCTCCAGAATCAGTTTTCAATTATTTACTAAAGCTAACGAGTAAGAGTAAAAAGAAAAACTACATTGGCTCCAGAATCAGTTTTCAATTATTTACTAAAGCTAACGAGAAAGAGTAAAAAGAAAAACTACATTGGCTCCAGAATCAGTTTTCAATTATTTACAAAAGCTAACAAAAAGAGTAAAAAGAAAAACTACATTGGCTCCAGAATCAGTTTTCAATTATTTACTAAAGCTAACGAGAAAGAGTAAAAAGAAAAACTACAATGGCTCCAGAATCAGTTTTCAATTATTTACTAAAGCTAACGAGAAAGAGTAAAAAGAAAAACTACATTGGCTCCAGAATCAGTTTTCAATTATTTACTAAAGCTAACGAGAAAGAGTAAAAAGAAAAACTACATTGGCTCCGGAATCAGTTTTCAATTATTTACTAAAGCTAACGAGAAAGAGTAAAAAGAAAAACTACATTGGCTCCAGAATCAGTTTTCAATTATTTACTAAAGCTAACGAGAAAGAGTAAAAAGAAAAACTACATTGGCTCTGGAATCAGTTTTCAATTATTTACAAAAGCTAACAAAAAAGAGTAAAAAGAAAAACTACAATGGCTCCAGAATCAGTTTTCAATTATTTACTAAAGCTAACGAGAAAGAGTAAAAAGAAAAACTACAATGGCTCCAGAATCAGTTTTCAATTATTTACTAAAGCTAACGAGAAAGAGTAAAAAGAAAAACTACATTGGCTCTGGAATCAGTTTTCAATTATTTACTAAAGCTAACATGAAAGAGTAAAAAGAAAAACTACATTGGCTCCAGAATCAGTTTTCAATTATTTACTAAAGCTAACATGAAAGAGTAAAAAGAAAAACTACAATGGCTCCAGAATCAGTTTTCAATTATTTACTAAAGCTAACGAGAAAGAGTAAAAAGAAAAACTACAATGGCTCCAGAATCAGTTTTTAATTATTTACTAAAGCTAACGAGAAAGAGTAAAAAGAAAAACTACATTGGCTCTGGAATCAGTTTTCAATTATTTACTAAAGCTAACATGAAAGAGTAAAAAGAAAAACTACAATGGCTCCAGAATCAGTTTTCAATTATTTACTAAAGCTAACATGAAAGAGTAAAAAGAAAAACTACAATGGCTCCAGAATCAGTTTTCAATTATTTACTAAAGCTAACATGAAAGAGTAAAAAGAAAAACTACATTGGCTCTGGAATCAGTTTTTAATTATTTACTAAAGCTAACATGAAAGAGTAAAAAGAAAAACTACAATGGCTCCAGAATCAGTTTTCAATTATTTACTAAAGCTAACATGAAAGAGTAAAAAGAAAAACTACAATGGCTCCAGAATCAGTTTTCAATTATTTACTAAAGCTAACGAGAAAGAGTAAAAAGAAAAACTACATTGGCTCTGGAATCAGTTTTCAATTATTTACTAAAGCTAACATGAAAGAGTAAAAAGAAAAACTACAATGGCTCCAGAATCAGTTTTCAATTATTTACTAAAGCTAACGAGAAAGAGTAAAAAGAAAAACTACATTGGCTCTGGAATCAGTTTTCAATTATTTACTAAAGCTAACATGAAAGAGTAAAAAGAAAAACTACATTGGCTCCAGAATCAGTTTTCAATTATTTACTAAAGCTAACATGAAAGAGTAAAAAGAAAAACTACAATGGCTCCAGAATCAGTTTTCAATTATTTACTAAAGCTAACATGAAAGAGTAAAAAGAAAAACTACAATGGCTCCAGAATCAGTTTTTAATTATTTATTAAAGCTAACGAGAAAGAGTAAAAAGAAAAACTACATTGGCTCCAGAATCAGTTTTCAATCATTTACTAAAGCTAACGAGAAAGAGTAAAAAGAAAAACTACAATGGCTCCAGAATCAGTTTTCAATTATTTACTAAAGCTAACGAGAAAGAGTAAAAAGAAAAACTACGTTGGCTCCGGAATCTAACCCAAAAGTTAACAATTGTTTCTTACCAATCGCACAGACAATCACGAGACGACTCATCAGCAGCACAAAATCCGTAGCTTTATCAATCACAACAGTCCTAGAAAGAAAAGAAATTTAAATTAAATTAAAAAAATGTCCACTTTAAATGGTTTTTGCAAATTTTGGGTAAATCTTTGTATATTAAGGTGGCCTTGAAGGGGGCTAAGCCTGTCTTTAAGACATACAATACACATCCATCGTATCATTCGCTTTCTTATCCATGCATGGCATGTCCTCAACTCATTGGCTAGGTTTCACTTCCATGCATCATCACACTGCATACACATGCCTTATAGATAGAGATGATCCCCACTAGATTGCCAAATCGATTTTGAACTCCGTCAAGGCAAGAAAGAGTTCTTTGAGCGGCACCTCCCCAGATGTGGCAGAAGAACTTAGGACGTATCTGACTCTTTTACAGGTAGAGGATTGTGTTAGGAGTCAGGTACTTTCTGGAGCGGTAGAATGATCCAACCATTTTCCCAGCAAACTTAGGAACAGAGTGGATATACGTCTTTCATTTTAGATCAGTCTTCGAAACATATCAAAATAAGGGGTTTGCTCAAGAAGAGAGACATTGATTTTAACTAAGGCAAAACAAGGATCCGAGTGTTGGTGGTGAAAAGAGAGAAGCTCGGTTGATTTTAGAGATGTCAAAAGGAACAAGCCACTTTTTTTTAAGTAGAGAATTGAATCTGGAGTCAGGTATTTTCTGGAGCAGTAGAATGATCCAACTATTTTTCCAGCAAATTTATTGGCTATGTTTTCCATTTTAGATCTGGAGTGAAAGTCAGTGCTAGGAGCTTATCAAAACAAGGTCTTCCTCAAGGGGAGAGCCATTCATTTTGACTGGAGAAAAACAAGGATCTGAGCGTTGGTGGTGAAAGGAGAGCAGCATCAGGTTTTAGAGGCATTAAAACTAACCACGTACTTCAGATTGGAAGGGAAAGAATCAGCAAGATTTTGATCAGCAATGCTCTTCAAAGTCCTGCCATAGACAGTCGTGTTGTCTCTGTAGATGTCAACAAATGATCTCCGAATATGAGAAGAGAGTTGGACCTAAGTTAGTTCCTTGAGATGCACCAGCGTTGATACTACCCTAACCCGACCGCAGAAAGAATTCGATCGTTGCATAGATCTTGCCAAATATTTCAATAGCTAGCAAGTTTGTGCAGCAACACTTTGTGCCAGACCCTATCAAAGATCTTTGATATATCAAGAGCTATTGCCCTAGAAACAAAGTCCCCATCGAGAGATTCAATGATCTTATGTAATATTACAGTCAACACATCAGTTGATCTTGCAGGACGAAATCCATATTACTTGTCACTAAGTAGATTGCTTTTGCTGAGATGATTACTGACTTGTTAATTTATTACATATTCAAACAACATGACACACAAGAAACTGATCGGTCTGTATTGAGATGAAGACCAACAAAATTTTCTAAGGAGATGAAAGCGATTTTTCTTTTAATCAACGATTATGGTGGTTTTGTTTTTGAAAATCAATTACCTGGCAACGTTTCGTAGAATCAACATAAAGGCATCTTTGGCGGAAACACAAAAGTTCTTCCCATGAACTGCAATCTGAAACAAAGAGAAAATGGTAAAAGTATTGTTTAGCGCAGGGGCGGGCAACCTTTTCAGAGTGAGGGCCAGATGAGACTTTTGGAAGGAGATTGCGGGCCGGAGTGAAAAATGAAATCTCAGAATTACTATATTTTGTTTACATGAATAAATTGTACAAAAATTGCATTGAACACTCTACAAATCTGATATTTTTTCTCAGGAGACTTCTGTATGTGATGTTATAAAAGGCGTCGACGAAGAGCCATTTTGGAATCATAAAAAATAATGACGGGGGAAGTAGCAAGTTGATCCAGCATTCGTTTTGACACACCTCACATAGGTTCTATGTTTCATGCACTTACCTCGTCTCTCGTTTCCTCTTTGCCTTTCTCTTTCTCTTTTTCTATTTTTATCTCAGACCAAGGATTTGAAATTAATAGTTAAAGAAAAATGAAATATACATGCATCATCGCTCGCTGATGTTCATACATTTTTATCCCACTGTAAATCTTAATTGAAACCTACTTTAACGTCTATGTCACAAAATGATATGAGTTTTACTGGAAGGTCCGCGGGCCGGATTGCAATAATAAAGCATAACAGGATGGCGGGCCAGACGCTAAGCCTTTGTGGGCCGGATGTGTCCCATGGGCCGGAGGTTGTCCACCCCTGGTTTAGCGGAACAAACAAAAATATGCAGTTACTGAAGATAAAAGAAGGGTGGGGGGAAGACCCAATATTGATACAGTTTCGACAGTCATTCATATAAATATGAGAATAGATGATGGCGGAATTTACTATTGCCCATTATATATATATATATATATATATATATATACACACACACATTTCTGAAAATGGTTATCGAAAGTTTTTTAAAAATAAAAATGTTCCAAAGGTTAATCGGTCTCAACATACCATAATGTAAGCATTTTTGTTGAGGAACCTCAGGAATTTTTCCAGGCACCAAAAACAACATTTCAAGCATCTATAAGAAAAGAAAAAAAAAGTTTTTTTAATTAAAAATAAAAGAAATAAACGTTTGCCGAAATCGGCATTTCTTTAGTTTAGCTGTGAATCAAAAATCAATTTTGAAGAGTTGCATTCACTCCTAAACCAATCAACCGGAAGTAATTCAGACTTTTAATTTTTGAGACTTCTTTAGTTTAGCTGTGAATCAAAAATCAATTTTGAAGAGTTACATTCACTCCTAACCCAATCAACCGGAAGTAATTCAGACTTTTAATTTTTGAGACTTCTTTAGTTTAGCTGTGAATCAGAAATCATTTTTGAAGAGTTGCATTCACTCTTAACCCAATCAACCGGAAGTAATTCAGACTTTGAATTTTTGAGACTTCTTTAGTTTAGCTGTGAATCAAAAATCAATTTTTGAAGAGTTACATTCACTCCTAACCCAATCAACCAGAAGTAATTCAGACTTTGAATTTTTGAGACTTCTTTAGTTTAGCTGTGAATCAGAAATCATTTTTGAAGAGTTACATTCACTCCTAACCCAATCAACCGGAAGTAATTCAGACTTTGAATTTTTGAGACTTCTTTAGTTTAGCTGTGAATCAGAAATCATTTTTGAAGAGTTGCATTCACTCTTAACCCAATCAACCGGAAGTAATTCAGACTTTGAATTTTTGAGACTTCTTTAGTTTAGCTGTGAATCAAAAATCAATTTTGAAGAGTTACATTCACTCCTAACCCAATCAACCAGAAGTAATTCAGACTTTGAATTTTTGAGACTTCTTTAGTTTAGCTGTGAATCAGAAATCATTTTTGAAGAGTTACATTCACTCCTAACCCAATCAACCGGAAGTAATTCAGACTTTGAATTTTTGAGACTTCTTTAGTTTAGCTGTGAATCAAAAATCAATTTTGAAGAGTTACATTCACTCCTAACCCAATCAACCGGAAGTAATTCAGACTTTTAATTTTTGAGACTTCTTTAGTTTAGCTGTGAATCAGAAATCATTTTTGAAGAGTTGCATTCACTCTTAACCCAATCAACCGGAAGTAATTCAGACTTTGAATTTTTGAGACTTCTTTAGTTTAGCTGTGAATCAAAAATCAATTTTTGAAGAGTTACATTCACTCCTAACCCAATCAACCAGAAGTAATTCAGACTTTGAATTTTTGAGACTTCTTTAGTTTAGCTGTGAATCAGAAATCATTTTTGAAGAGTTACATTCACTCCTAACCCAATCAACCGGAAGTAATTCAGACTTTGAATTTTTGAGACTTCTTTAGTTTAGCTGTGAATCAGAAATCATTTTTGAAGAGTTGCATTCACTCTTAACCCAATCAACCGGAAGTAATTCAGACTTTGAATTTTTGAGACTTCTTTAGTTTAGCTGTGAATCAAAAATCAATTTTGAAGAGTTACATTCACTCCTAACCCAATCAACCAGAAGTAATTCAGACTTTGAATTTTTGAGACTTCTTTAGTTTAGCTGTGAATCAGAAATCATTTTTGAAGAGTTACATTCACTCCTAACCCAATCAACCGGAAGTAATTCAGACTTTGAATTTTTGAGACTTCTTTAGTTTAGCTGTGAATCAGAAATCATTTTTGAAGAGTTACATTGACTCTTAACCCAATCAACCGAAAGTAATTCAGACTTTGAATTTTTGAGACTTCTTTAGTTTAGCTGTGAATCAGAAATCATTTTTGAAGAGTTGCATTCACTCCTAACTCAATCAACCGGAAGTAATTCAGACTTTGAATTTTTGAGACTTCTTTAGTTTAGCTGTGAATCAGAAATCATTTTTGAAGAGTTACATTCACTCCTAACCCAATCAATCGAAAGTAATTCAGACTTTGAATTTTTGAGACTTCTTTAGTTTAGCTGTGAATCAAAAATCATTTTTGAAGAGTTACATTGACTCTTAACCCAATCAACCGGAAGTAATTCAGACTTTTAATTTTTGAGACTTCTTTAGTTTAGCTGTGAATCAGAAATCATTTTTGAAGAGTTACATTCACTCCTAACCCAATCAACCGGAAGTAATTCAGACTTTGAATTTTTGAGACTTCTTTAGTTTAGCTGTGAATCAAAAATCATTTTTGAAGAGTTACATTGACTCTTAACCCAATCAACCGGAAGTAATTCAGACTTTGAATTTTTGAGATTTCTTTAGTTTAGCTGTGAATCAGAAATCATTTTTGAAGAGTTACATTCACTCCTAACCCAATCAACCGGAAGTAATTCAGACTTTGAATTTTTGAGACTTCTTTAGTTTAGCTGTGAATCAGAAATCATTTTTGAAGAGTTACATTCATTCCTAACCCAATCAACCGGAAGTAATTCAGACTTTTAATTTTTGAGACTTCTTTAGTTTAGCTGTGAATCAGAAATCATTTTTGAAGAGTTACATTCACTCCTAACCCAATCAACCTGAAGTAATTCAGACTTTTAATTTTTGAGACTTCTTTAGTTCAGCTGTGAATCAGAAATCATTTTTGAAGAGTTACATTCACTCCTAACCCAATCAACCGGAAGTAATTCAGACTTTTAATTTTTGAGATTTCTTTAGTTTAGCTGTGAATCAGAAATCATTTTTGAAGAGTTACATTCACTCCTAACCCAATCAACCTGAAGTAATTCAGACTTTTAATTTTTGAGACTTCTTTAGTTTAGCTGTGAATCAGAAATCATTTTTGAAGAGTTACATTCACTCCTAACCCAATCAACCGGAAGTAATTCAGACTTTTAATTTTTGAGATTTCTTTAGTTTAGCTGTGAATCAGAAATCATTTTTGAAGAGTTACATTCACTCCTAACCCAATCAACCGGAAGTAATTCAGACTTTTAATTTTTGAGATTTCTTTAGTTTAGCTGTGAATCAGAAATCATTTTTGAAGAGTTACATTCACTCCTAACCCAATCAACCGGAAGTAATTCAGACTTTTAATTTTTGAGATTTCTTTAGTTTAGCTGTGAATCAGAAATCATTTTTGAAGAGTTACATTCACTCCTAACCCAATCAACCTGAAGTAATTCAGACTTTTAATTTTTGAGACTTCTTTAGTTTAGCTGTGAATCAGAAATCATTTTTGAAGAGTTACATTCACTCCTAACCCAATCAACCGGAAGTAATTCAGACTTTTAATTTTTGAGATTTCTTTAGTTTAGCTGTGAATCAGAAATCATTTTTGAAGAGTTACATTCACTCCTAACCCAATCAACCGGAAGTAATTCAGACTTTGAATTTTTGAGACTTCTTTAGTTTAGCTGTGAATCAGAAATCATTTTTGAAGAGTTACATTCACTCCTAACCCAATCAACCGGAAGTAATTCAGACTTTTAATTTTTGAGACTTCTTTAGTTTAGCTGTGAATCAGAAATCATTTTTGAAGAGTTACATTCATTCCTAACCCAATCAACCGGAAGTAATTCAGACTTTTAATTTTTGAGACTTCTTTAGTTTAGCTGTGAATCAGAAATCATTTTTGAAGAGTTACATTCACTCCTAACCCAATCAACCGGAAGTAATTCAGACTTTGAATTTTTGAGACTTCCTAAGTTCAGCTGTGAATCAGAAATCATTTTTGAAGAGTTACATTCACTCCTAACCCAATCAACCGGAAGTAATTCAGACTTTGAATTTTTGAGACTTCCTAAGTTCAGCTGTGAATCAGAAATCATTTTTGAAGAGTTACATTCACTCCTAACCCAATCAACCGGAAGTAATTCAGACTTTGAATTTTTGAGACTTCTTTAGTTTAGCTGTGAATCAGAAATCATTTTTGAAGAGTTACATTCACTCCTAACCCAATCAACCAGAAGTAATTCAGACTTTGAATTTTTGAGACTTCTTTAGTTTAGCTGTGAATCAGAAATCATTTTTGAAGAGTTACATTCACTCCTAACCCAATCAACCGGAAGTAATTCAGACTTTGAATTTTTGAGACTTCCTAAGTTCAGCTGTGAATCAGAAATCATTTTTGAAGAGTTACATTCACTCCTAACCCAATCAACCGGAAGTAATTCAGACTTTGAATTTTTGAGACTTCCTAAGTTCAGCTGTGAATCAGAAATCATTTTTGAAGAGTTACATTCACTCCTAACCCAATCAACCGGAAGTAATTCAGACTTTGAATTTTTGAGACTTCTTTAGTTTAGCTGTGAATCAGAAATCATTTTTGAAGAGTTACATTCACTCCTAACCCAATCAACCAGAAGTAATTCAGACTTTGAATTTTTGAGACTTCTTTAGTTTAGCTGTGAATCAGAAATCATTTTTGAAGAGTTACATTCACTCCTAACCCAATCAACCGGAAGTAATTCAGACTTTGAATTTTTGAGACTTCTTTAGTTCAGCTGTGAATCAGAAATCATTTTTGAAGAGTTACATTCACTCCTAACCCAATCAACCGGAAGTAATTCAGACTTTGAATTTTTGAGACTTCTTTAGTTTAGCTGTGAATCAGAAATCATTTTTGAAGAGTTACATTCACTCCTAACCCAATCAACCGGAAGTAATTCAGACTTTGAATTTTTGAGACTTCTTTAGTTCAGCTGTGAATCAGAAATCATTTTTGAAGAGTTACATTCACTCCTAACCCAATCAACCGGAAGTAATTCAGACTTTGAATTTTTGAGACTTCTTTAGTTTAGCTGTGAATCAGAAATCATTTTTGAAGAGTTACATTCACTCCTAACCCAATCAACCGGAAGTAATTCAGACTTTGAATTTTTGAGACTTCTTTAGTTTAGCTGTGAATCAGAAATCATTTTTGAAGAGTTACATTCACTCCTAACCCAATCAACCGGAAGTAATTCAGACTTTGAATTTTTGAGATTTCTTTAGTTTAGCTGTGAATCAGAAATCATTTTTGAAGAGTTACATTCACTCCTAACCCAATCAACCGGAAGTAATTCAGACTTTGAATTTTTGAGACTTCTTTAGTTTAGCTGTGAATCAGAAATCATTTTTGAAGAGTTACATTCACTCCTAACCCAATCAACCGGAAGTAATTCAGACTTTTAATTTTTGAGACTTCTTTAGTTTAGCTGTGAATCAAAAATCATTTTTGAAGAGTTACATTCACTCCTAACCCAATCAACCGGAAGTAATTCAGACTTTGAATTTCTTAGACTTCTTTAGTTTAGCTGTGAATCAGAAATCATTTTTGAAGAGTTACATTCACTCCTAACCCAATCAACCGGAAGTAATTCAGACTTTGAATTTTTGAGACTTCTTTAGTTTAGCTGTGAATCAAAAATCATTTTTGAAGAGTTACATTCACTCCTAACCCAATCAACCGGAAGTAATTCAGACTTTTAATTTTTTAGACTTCTTTAGTTTAGCTGTGAATCAGAAATCATTTTTGAAGAGTTACATTCAATCCTAACCCAATCAACCGGAAGTAATTCAGACTTTGAATTTTGGCACTTCTTTAGTTTAGCTGTGAATCAGAAATCATTTTTGAAGAGTTACATTCACTCCTAACCCAATCAACCGGAAGTAATTCAGACTTTGAATTTTGGCACTTCTTTAGTTTAGCTGTGAATCAGAAATCATTTTTGAAGAGTTACATTCACTCCTAACCCAATCAACCGGAAGTAATTCAGACTTTGAATTTTTGAGACTTCTTTAGTTTAGCTGTGAATCAGAAATCATTTTTGAAGAGTTACATTCAATCCTAACCCAATCAACCGGAAGTAATTCAGACTTTGAATTTTGGCACTTCTTTAGTTTAGCTGTGAATCAGAAATCATTTTTGAAGAGTTACATTCAATCCTAACCCAATCAACCGGAAGTAATTCAGACTTTGAATTTTTTAGACTTCTTTAGTTTAGCTGTGAATCAGAAATCATTTTTGAAGAGTTACATTCACTCCTAACCCAATCAACCGGAAGTAATTCAGACTTTTAATTTTTAGAGACTTCTTTAGTTTAGCTGTGAATCAGAAATCATTTTTGAAGAGTTACATTCACTCCTAACCCAATCAACCGGAAGTAATTCAGACTTTTAATTTTTTAGACTTCTTTAGTTTAGCTGTGAATCAGAAATCAATTTTGAAGAGTTACATTCACTCCTAACCTAATCAACCGGAAGTAATTCAGACTTTGAATTTTTGAGACTTCTTTAGTTTAGCTGTGAATCAGAAATCATTTTTGAAGAGTTACATTCACTCCTAACCTAATCAACCGGAAGTTATTCAGACTTTGAATTTTTGAGACTTCTTTAGTTTAGCTGTGAATCAGAAATCATTTTTGAAGAGTTACATTCACTCCTAACCCAATCAACCGGAAGTAATTCAGACTTTTAATTTTTGAGACTTCTTTAGTTTAGCTGTGAATCAGAAATCATTTTTGAAGAGTTACATTCACTCCTAACCTAATCAACCGGAAGTTATTCAGACTTTTAATTTTTGAGACTTCTTTAGTTTAGCTGTGAATCAGAAATCATTTTTGAAGAGTTACATTCACTCCTAACCTAATCAACCGGAAGTTATTCAGACTTTGAATTTTTGAGACTTCTTTAGTTTAGCTGTGAATCAGAAATCATTTTTGAAGAGTTACATTTACTCCTAACCCAATCAACCGGAAGTAATTCAGACTTTGAATTTTTGAGACTTCTTTAGTTTAGCTGTGAATCAGAAATCATTTTTGAAGAGTTACATTCACTCCTAACCTAATCAACCGGAAGTTATTCAGACTTTGAATTTTTTAGACTTCTTTAGTTTAGCTGTGAATCAGAAATCATTTTTGAAGAGTTACATTCACTCCTAACCCAATCAACCGGAAGTAATTCAGACTTTGAATTTTTGAGACTTTTTTAGTTTAGCTGTGAATCAGAAATCCTTTTTTAAGAGTTACATTCACTCCTAACCTAATCAACCGGAAGTTATTCAGACTTTGAATTTTTTAGACTTCTTTAGTTTAGCTGTGAATCAGAAATCAATTTTGAAGAGTTACATTCACTCCTAACCCAATCAACCGGAAGTAATTCAGACTTTGAATTTTTGAGACTTCTTTAGTTTAGCTGTGAATCAGAAATCATTTTTGAAGAGTTACATTCACTCCTAACCTAATCAATCGGAAGTTATTCAGACTTTGAATTTTTTAGACTTCTTTAGTTTAGCTGTGAATCAAAAATCATTTTTGAAGAGTTACATTCACTCCTAACCTAATCAACCGGAAGTAATTCAGACTTTGGATTTTTTATTCAAAAATAGATCTTTATTTTTACCATTATTTTTAAACGATAACTTTTCGTTTTATTAAGTTTTAAATTATACAAAAAAACAAAAAAACACTCTTCGTTTTTATAAAGTTTTAAATTATACAAATAAAAATCACTGTTGACTATTTCTTTTATAAAATCTTATATTATTAAATAAAAAACACTGTTCGCTGTTATTAATGTTCACTTTACTTTTTTTTTTTTGGGATAAACACTTCTAATTCTACATTACTTCCGGTTGATTGTCTGCCCCTGTTTTCAAAATTGAAAACAAATAAATTCTGATTCACAGCTAGACTAAAGTGCCCAGAAATGTACTAAAAAAAAAAAAAAATCAAATCGCAAAGCCAAGAAATTTGAAAAAAGTTTTTTTTGTTTTACATTCTAAGGAGGAGGAGGGGGAGGTAACAAGACTTTGCAAGAAAATGTGTGACTATGACGTCATACATAAGGAAAAGGCGAGGCGATCTCTGTTTCTTACTTGTAAACTTGTAAACTTACTTCATAACAAATTTAGCAACTGGGTTGTCGACTTCTTTCAACTTTTGGTCCACATATTCCAAAGCCAGACGAATCATTTGAACAATTGCGATAATCAAAGAGCCGAAAGCCAATGAACCAAGATGGTACCTAAAAAATGAAAGAACAAAACAAAAATGTTTTAGCAAAAGTTCCGAATGGTGAAGTACGATCACATGCAGGTACGATTTCTGATACACAGTGTGCCTGAAAGTAACTGAACTGATGTCGCAAACAATTTAAAAACAAAAAAAACTACATGGTTTCTTCTTCAAAGTACCCCCACCGGAGTATTATCGGGGGCTGTTTGGATGTGTCCCGAGTATATGCGTGTTCGTTAAATCAAGCAATGTTGCATGCAAAAGTAATAATTTACAAACAAAAAGAGGTAGTTCAAATAAGACATTTATTGAACGAGTGTATGTGGAATGATGAGATGTGCTGTGTGTATATATGTGTTGTATGTAGAACATATATCGAGCGAAAACAGTCTGAATTGTGTATACAAAGAAATGAAGGTAGAAAGTTTCTGAAGTGGGTATGCGAAGAAATAGAATCTCTTACCAAGAATTGTATGTAGTGGAAAGTCTCCTAGTGTATACACGAAGAAATTGAATGTCTCACCGCGGTGAAAAGTATGTGTGTTGGTGAGGAAACATGTGTTGGTTGTTGTTTTGCCGAGGCCGGTTGAACAGAAAAGAGAGTGATTTTCCGTTTACACCGGTTTTTATAATCAGAAGGGCAGATAACTCTGGTGTCGCTTTTCAGCGCCATCTGTCGGTGAAAAAGCGACACCTAACGACCAACCGGTGCAGTTATGTTTGAAAGGAGGAGGTAATTGCTACAGTATAATAGACTGTCCCATTCTTCTGTCACAATTCTATGAGCTGCCCTGAAAAATTCTTCTGGAATTAATCTCAGCTCCGTTGTTACGGCCACCAAGATGGACTCCACCCCTTTGAAAAGGGTGCTATTGATGAACCCCTTGGGCAAAAGAATCCTTGTAAGACATTCACAGCAAGAACTCATCTTGCTACCAGAATTAGCATTAGGCAGAATTTCTACGAACAGAGTTTCTGTGCAACGGCTTCCTATTTGTGGAACACATTGCTGCAGGACTGCTTCCCTGCACATTACAACTTGGTCGTCTTCAAACGCAATGTCAACAGATCCCTATCATGAACAGTCTCCACAAGCATTCCTACTCGGTCCTAATAAGCATTCTATCTCGTGTCTTTCAATCGTAGGCGTGCCCCTTTTCTTCATGAGAGTCTCATGGATGGCTCTGCTCTTGAGGAGAAATCGACTCTGAAACTTCTTGGTCTTTCTTTCTCATCAAATCTTTCTTGGAGTTCATACATTAGATCAATTGCTCTTTCTGCTTATCGTAAAGTCGGTTCTCTCTATCGCTCCAAATACTTTCTTATTCCTGACACTATTCTCTATCTCTACAAATCTACTATCAGACCATGTATGGAGTACTGTTGTCATAGTTATGCTGGTGAATCTCTGTCCCATTTGAGGGTTCTTGATAAGGTGCAGAAACGTATCTGTAATTTGATTGGCACCACCCTTTTTTCTTCTACCTTCTCTTTCACAGACGTGATGTTGCTAGTCTGTCTTTTCTATAAATACTATTATGGCATGTGTTCTTTAGAATTGTCTGATCTATTCCCTGCTTCTTTTGTTCCAGCTCGTTTGACTCGTTGGTCTAGTGGTCTTCATTAATTCGCTGTTTTGATACCTCATTGTAATGCAGCTTCCTATTCCAGTAACCTCTTTTCAAGAACTGTAGGCTTGTGGAACTCTCTTCCTGCTGACTGTTTTCCTCCTACCTATAATCTTGGTCTTTTCAACACTAAGGCCAATAGGCATCTCCTGTCTTTGTGATAATCATATTTCGTTCTTGTTAGCTCCTTATATCAAGTGGCTTCATGCCTTGTTTGAAGCAATTTCTTTAAAAAAAAAAAATCTTTAACCTTTATCATCGAGTGACATTTTGCCTTAATAAGTGGTAACCATTTTCTCAGTAAAAGAAAAAAAAAGTCACATGGAGTAAGATTAAGTGAATAGGGAGGTTTTCTTTTCGTTTTCTTATACTAATGAGTCACCACTTACCGAGGCCAAAAGCCACTAGATGATAAGGGTTAATGTGATGAAAAAAAAAAACCCATGAGAGGACTGAAAATAATTGATGCGATGGACAAAATTCGGTTATTTAGGAAGACGGCTCAACAAGTACGTGTTAACATTGGACTTCAAGACGGCCATGTTGTAGTATTGCAGGGAAAAAGTCTCGTGGTAATGTGTTCCACAGATAGGAAATACTTGAGAAACTCTCCCTAAAAAATATTTTGGACTTTAGGTACACGGAGGAAAAAAGGAAAGTTCTTTGCAGCAGCCGTAGTCAGACAAGTTTTTTGCTATGATTGGAGAAAAGAAAAAGTCACATGGAGCAAAATCAGATGAATAGAGAGGTTGTCCCAGCAGGGCATTGTGGTGGTCAATAGGAGGAGGTGTAAATAAGATCATGTGGAAAAAAATGCAAAAGCTATGAATACACTTACATACTTCAAAGGTATCAATGTTAGATGCTAAAACAATATGCAATTTGCATATCATTTAATTTATTTTAAACAAAATTGGAACAAGGATTCTAGACATAAGGTTTAGTATCATTATCTCATCATTTTAATCTTCGTAAGGGGACATAAAAGTGGTGCAAAACTGTTCTGTTCGAGAAAATAATTTTACCCATCCTGTGACGGGCATTCTTCTAGCGAGTATATATATATATTTATTTTTATTTACTTATTTATAATTTTATTAATTTTATAAATTTTTGTAATATATTCTTTATATATATATATATATATATATATACATATATATATATATATATACACATATATATTTTATTTCTCTATATTTCTATTATTACTCTTAATTTTATTTCTTTTTATATTTCATTTTTTATTTTTATTTTTATTTTTTTATTATTTTTCTACTTTATTTTATTTTACTCTACTTCCTTTTATTTTAATTTTATATATTTTTTTTTTATTTATAATTTTATTATTTTTTATAGTTTTTCTTTTTTTATTGTATATTTTATTTTGTATTTTTTAATTTTTTATTTCTTATCCTTTTTTTTTCCTTTATATATATTCTATTATTTTTTATATTTTATATTATATTTTATTCCTTATTTTATTTTCATTTTATAATTTTGATAATGTTTATAATGTTTTTATTATTATTATTATTATTATTATCGGTTTATCTTTATATTTTTATTTTTTATTTTTAACTTATTCCTTTTTCTAATATTTGTCCCTGCGTCTCCTCCTGTCAATAGATGTTCCTCTAAGACGAACTTGTTATTTTCTTTCTTGAATTTTCTGTAAGATGTGCTGCTAAAGGCGCTGATGTAGATACGTTCTGGAGTGGCTTTGTAAAACTATTTTTTTAAATTAAAAAATAAAAAAAATAAAAAATAAAGTATTTTCAGAATGTTTTGGAAACGACCGTACGCCATACTAGACTTGTTGTTCTAATTCTTTGAACAATTGGAATGTTCTAATTCATTAAATCATCTTATATATATATATATATATTAAAAAAACAATATATTGTTTAACGATAACACAATCTCCCTATTTCTCTTGTGCCCATAGTTCACACAGCACACCCAGTCCCGTTATATGTTGGCGTTTTCCGTTTGAGAAAAAGAACGAATTTTCAAAGTGTCTCACCTGAAGCACCTGTAAAACGCCTTAAATAAGGGAAAACTCGGAATGTCCTTGGGTTTATCGAATGACCAGTAGTAAGAGGCAAATGTCCCTGCGAGCGTCAGTTGGCCGAGGGCGGTGATAAAGTTGACCAACCAGAAAAAGACAAACACCGCAAAGATTTGCAGGTAAATCGTGTAGCTAGACAGCGGAAAGTAAAAAAAAAAAAAAAAAAAAAAAAAAAAAGAAAAAAATCAACATTGACAAAAAATAAGATTAACTCATTTAAAAAACTCAATTTTATATTTATTGTTCGATGGAGATGGAAATTTGATTGTTTTGTTCATCCTAAACATGCGGTATTGCAACTTAAGCATAAGGGGCTACTTTGATATGAGGCAAAAAATTAGGGGGGGGGGCAGCCTTGGTGGTGAGCTGGGCTGCAAAGTGTGTATTCATATGTCTTACGGCATATCAACCCTTTTATAGTTTTTTAATGCCGAATCCAGTCATTTTGGGAAAAGTTTTTATGCTTCAAATTCTAAATATCTTCAAATATTTATTCATGGGGTTTGGTTTGGTTGTTTTGTTTTACGGCATATCAACCCTTTTCTAGATTTTAATGCCCAATCGAGTCATTTTGGAAAAAGTTTTTATGCTTCAAATTCTAAATATCTTCAAATATTTATTCATGGGGTTTGGTTTGGTTGTTTTGTTTTACGGCATATCAACCCTTTTCGAGTTATTTAATGCCGAATCCAGTCATTTTGGAAAAAGTTTTATGCTTCAAATTCTAAATATCTTCAAATATTTATTCCTGGCGTTTGGTTTGGTTGTTTTGTTTATTTATTTTGTTGTCAAATCTTAAAAAATTTTAAACCACTTGTTTTTCGAATGGATATTATAGCATCTAGTTGTTTTCAAATTTTGTCATATTGCTATGACATGTCATATTGCTATGACATGTCATATTGCTATGACATGTCATATTGCTATGACATGTCATATTGCTATGACATGTCATATTGCTATGACATGTCATATTGCTATGACATGTCGTATTGCTATGACATGTCGTATTGCTATGACATGTCATATTGCTATGACATGTCATATTGCTATGACATCTCATATTGCTATTACATGTCATATTGCTATAACATGTCATATTGCTATAACATGTCATATTGCTATAACATGTCATATTGCTATAACATATCTCAGACAACACAAGGCAATTTCTTTGCTTTGTATGCTTATGGCATATCAACTCTTTATTTAACACCAAATCCAATTATGTTAATAAAGGTGCTTATGCTAAAAGTTCTTAAAATTTTTAAATATTTATTCACGATGTGTGCGTGTGTGTGTGTGGGGGGGTGCAATTGTGCGATCAACATAATTTCCCTATCAGCAAATGTAAATCGAATGATAGGATTATAAGGATTACACCCACAGTGTTCAGGATACCATTTCTGATCGCCCTGGACAAATTCTAATCAAGCCAAGAATTTAGTGGCCCAATGGTAAAACGCACATATAGGATAGTATTTCTTGTGTTTATGTGACAGCAAGCGACGATCATTTTATCGCAGAGACCTTTAGACACAAAGATGTATCTTCTTCATGTGTGGCAAACTGGTGGGGCACTTTCCCCGTGTGTGGATGGCTTCGAGTGGCAACAGGTTTTATTGAATTCGGCGCTACCTGTCATTACTATCTATGTTGATGATGCACCATGCTTGGCTCTTCTAGACATTGGGTGCTCACGTTCTATCTTAAGCGCAAAGCTATGTCAGTCTTGGTCAAAGCAGAAGATGGTAGTAACTACATTGACCGGCACTACGCAGGCCTGCTGCGGAAATGGCACAAAAAAACTGGATGTGTGGGTGGACGCAAGCTCGCTTGCTGTGGGCATAGCTCTTGATGCCGATGGATTACCGTTAAAACATTTTTTTATTTCAAATTATTTTCTGGCACAGTTAGGTAATTAACATCCAAAATTTAGGTCTAAATAATGAATTATGAAATTGCAAAGGGGAACATACATTGTTTATTTGTTTTTTTATAATACTCTGTCCGGTAGCAATAGCTGCTGGAATGTTGCCATTTATTTGACAAACACTGGATCCTGAATTGATGCAGCAAAAGGATACAACAATATAGATATAGAAGTTTTGCTAAAAGAGAAACAGTCCACTTGATGACGGCTTCCTGTTTTGAAATCGGAAATCGACAAGCGATATTTATAAAAAAAACTGATACTGGTCAACTCTGATGATGGAATATCATTCCGAAATTAATAAGATTAAAGTAAAAAAATATAATAATAAACAAGCCGCGCGTGCGTGGTCCCCCTCTGTATGTGACGAGTGTAAAATGCAATAAATTTGGGCAATTTGGGGCATTTTTGACCCCCCTTTAACCCCCTGGGGACGCGAGCCAGAATTTTTCTGAGGTCAAGGATGCTCATTTTATATCTAGAACAATTGCCTCTACATTTTGGCCAAGTTTCAGAAAAATTGAATGGATGGATCAAACGTTATGGGAGAAAAGGGTCATTTTTTGCCATTTTAGGGGGCTTTTGACCCCCTGGGGCGCGAACCAGATTTTTCCAAGGTCAGCGATACTTATTATCTATTTGGAACAATTGCCTCCACATTTTGGCCAAGTTTCAGAGAAATTGAATGGATGGATGAAAAGTTATGGGGCAAAAAATGTCATTTTTTGCCATTTTGGGGCCTTTTGACCCACTGGGGGCTAACCATATTTTTTTTCAAAAATCGCAGAATGTCACTTTCTAACCTGACCAAAGTTACAACTTCATGCAAAATTTCAGAGAAATTCAAAGGATGGTTGCGGAGAAAAATCCGGACGGACGGACATGCCTCAAAACATAAGTCCACCGATTTTATAAATCGGGGGACCAATTAATCTTGCATTGATAAAGGCTTCTATTTTCAATTTCAATAATACTGACCCACCAATGGTTTTAAATGAACGACCCATTTTCTTAAACTTCGAGCATGTCAATGCTTTCTTCGTTCTACAACCAGAATTTGAATTCATAACCGCCAACAACATCTCTGCGGATAACACCCATAACAAGGACATTATATCAAAAAACAAAAAAGTTTGTTCATTTATTTTTTTTTTTTAAATGACACGATACTGGTCAATTCTGATGATGGAATATTATTCCAAAATTAATAAGATTACAGTAAAAAAAAATAATAATAAATTAATCTTGCATTGATAAAGGCTTCTATTTTCAATTTTAATAATACTGACCCACCAATGCTTTTAAATGAACGACCTATCTTGTTACACATTATATTTAAGGTAGGATTTTTTTGGGGGGAGGGGGTAATTAATAAGAAAATCAAACTGCTTTTTATAATAATAAATTATAAATTTTTCTTTAATTACAAATAAAACTTTTTTTTGATAATTTAAATGTTTTTTTTTATTGCAAATAATCAAATCAAACTTTTTTGATAATTGGAATTTTTTGTTTAAAAATACTTTTTAAATAGTTTATATTGAAAATTTTTTTAAACACTTCATTTTATTTTTTAAAATAATAATTTATATTTTTTTGTTAATTAGCAATCAATCCCCGCCGTTTTATTTGATTATTTGTTAAACAAACATTCCAATTATAAAAGAAAGTTTTATTTGTAATAACAAAAATAAAAATTCCAATTATAAAAGAAAGTTTTATAAAAATTCCAATTATAAAAACCAATTTTCTTATGTGTTAATTAATTAAAAATAAATTGTGAAAACAAATTATTAATTGCCCCCCCCCCCAAAAGGCATAAAACCTAAAATAATAATAAACACCGCTTGTCTATTTCCGATATCAAAACCGGAAGCCGTCACCAAGTAGAATGTTTCTCTTTTACTGAACATTTTAATATAAATATCGCATGAGATCCAATTTATTGAGGTAGAAAAAAATGTTAGGTTTTGTAAATTTTTAGATTAGGATTGATAATTTGTATCATTCAGGCTACTACTCTCATCTTGATTGATATTTTCACAACGTTTTCGCCGATGTAACCTCCCACTTTGTTCAGGTTCATCTTTTCAAACATGAGAATTTTTATGTCGAACTCGGGAACTTATATGGAATTTCAAACTTAGCCCTTCATTTAATCCATGGAGGTAGATTATTCTCATTCGGTCAGCCACAACCAGGTAGAAGGGTTAAGTAATTTTAAGTTTTATTTTATCGCCTGTAGTGAGGATTGAAACTTCAACCTCCAGAATTGTCCATATGGACCCGTGGTGCAATGGACAAAGTCGTTGAGTAACAATTAGTTCTAAGTGCCACTCTTCTGGAGGTTGAAGGTTCAATCCTCACTACGGGCGATTATAAGTAAGAATAAAATTCGGTACTTATATCGATCTTGACCCAGTTTTCGCGAGTTTCTTGTCGGAAGCGTTCGGCTATCCTACGCAAACACCTGATAATGAGCCGATTTGTACCAGACGACAATTTTGATACGGTGCTGCGTTCTATGATTTTAAGTTATATTTTCAAGAAATTTTCTAAAAGAAACAACAAAAAACAAAAACAAGCAAAACATAGCGAAGTTACTGTTATCAAATAAATATTTTTTTTTATTTTGATACGTTGCTGCGTCCTATAATTTTTAGTTATAGTTGCAAGAAATTTTTTAAACAACAAAACAAACAAAACAAGCAAAACAGAGCGGAGTTACTGTTATCAAATAAATATTTTTAACCCTAATCCTAAACCTAACAACAAAAAAACAAAATAAGCAAAACATTAAAATCATAGGACGCAGCACCGTATCAAAATTGTCGTCTGGTACAAATCGGCTCGTTATCTCTCGGGCGTTTGCGTAGGACAGCCGAACGCTTCCGAAACTCACGGAAACTGGGTCAAGATCGATATAAGTACCTAAAATTCAAATTACTTACAGTTTTACCCGCTCATTGCTGATGGAACAAGACAGTTAAAAATTCTGTATAAATTTCCAAGTTCGTCATAAGATTCTAGAACTCGACAAGATGCACGTGAAGAAGGTCGGGGGTTACATCGGCTGAAACGTTGTGAAACTAACAAGATGAGAATAGTAATCCGAATAATAAATAATAATAAATAATAAATAATAATAATAAATAATAATAATCATAATAATAATAATAATAACAATAATAATAATAACAATAACAATAATAATAATAACAAATAAAGTTACCTTTCCATGTTTTGGATGACATAGCAAGATTTTTCTGACCCCGTTTCATTCTGCAAAACAGAAAAACAAAAATATACATCAGAAGGAAATCTTTATTTTATTTTTTGTATTTCACATTAATCTTATATCTCGGACAAAATATTTCATTTTTTTTAAATTCTAGCAGAAAATATAGCAAGGCCTCAACTTTTTTTGTAGTACCTGGTTGTTATGTAACAAAATCCCTCAACTTTTTTTAATGGGGATCACGGCTCCAAAAGGTCGTCTGGAACAGAGTGAACGAATTTTCACCACTTAAAAAACTCACTGGCATGCATTGGATAGCTTTTAGAAATTGACTTAAAAACTCATTTATCTCTGGCCAGGTATTTATCTATCTCTCTTTCTCTAAAATCACTCCTTATCACTTCTCCCAAAGTTTTCCTTGGCCTTCTACTGTCAACTGACCCTGCTACCTCAACTGTTCTACATCTACTGACCCAAGAGCTCTCATTCATTCTTTCAAGGTGACCATACCATCGAAGTCTCCTGTTCTGCACACATCTCACTATACTGTCCAGATTTAATCTTCCTTTGAGGTCATCAGATCTATGCCTGTCTTTAAGACTCACATTACACATCCATTGTATCATTCTTATATCATTTCTCTCCATGCAACGCATGTCCTCAACCCTCACTGGCCAGGTTTCACTTCTATATATCATCATACAGCATCTCACTTTTTATATAATACTTCTTATCAGCTGCTCCTGGTGTTATATGCTGAATTACCTCCCTTGGTATTATACAGTATGAATAGAACAAAACAAGATTGATGATAAAACAAGCCGCGCATGCGTGGTCCCCCTCTGTATGTGACTCGATGTGGCGAGTGTAAAATGCAATAAATTTGAGCAATTTGGGGCATTTTTTACCCCTATTGTACCCCCTGGGGGTGCGAACCAGAATTTTTCTGAGGTCAAGGATGCTCATTTTATATCCAGAACAATTGCCTCTACATTTTGGCCAAGTTTCAGAAAAATTGAATGGATGGATCAAACGTTATGGGAGAAAAGGGTCACTTTTTGCCATTTTGGGGGCTTTTGACCCCCTGGGGGCGCGAACCAGATTTTTTCCAAGGTCAGCGATACTTATTTTCTATCAGGAACAATTGCCTCCACATTTTGGCCAAGTTTTAGAGAAATTGAATGGATGGATGAAAAGTTATGGGGCAAAAAATGTCATTTTTTGCCCCGTAACTTTTACCTCCCTTAGTATTATTACCTCCCTTAGTATTATTACCTTCCTTAGTATTATTACCTCCCTTAGTATTATTACCTTCCTTACTATTATTACCTCCCTTAGTATTATTACCTCCCTTAGTATTATTACCTCCCTTAGTATTATTACCTTCCTTACTATTATTACCTCCCTTAGTATTATTACCTCCCTTAGTATTATTACCTCCCTTAGTATTATTACCTCCCTTAGTATTATTACCTCCCTTAGTATTATTACCTCCCTTAGTATTATTACCTCCCTTAGTATAATACAGTATGCAATAGAACAAAACAAGATTGATGATGAAATAAGAAACCATTTTACTTACTGCGCAAGCAATTTTTTCAACCAAGGACGTAATTTCATCTGTTGATGAGTCGTTTAGTTTCAACTGCGTTGAACGGTTAATCGCAAATAAATGTCTGTTAGAGAATAAGTTAAGGATGCGCAACATAAAATACAATTCGTTAGAGATACTTACAACAAGATGCATCAAGATGCATGTTCAGCAAGTGCACATAAATGCACGTGAGCAACTGGCAGATCTCTGATGAGAAAAATATTTGGCTAAGAGAAGTGGCCAACTCCTGAAGATGATTGCAGCGATGGAAAGTGCTTGAAATAGCAAAAAAAAACAAAAAAAACAAAACAAAAAAAAAAACAACCTCATCGATCCATACTCTAGACCAGGGCCTTTTCAGAGTGAGGGCCAGATGAGACTTTTGGAAGGAGATCGCGGGCCGGAGTGAAAAATGAAATCTCAGAATTACTATATTTTGTTTACATGAATAAATTGTACAAAAATTGCATTGAACGCTCTACAAATCTGATATTTTTTCTCAAGAGACTTCTTATGTAATGTTATAAAAGGTGCCGACGAAGAACCATTTTGGAATCATAAAAAATAATGACGGGGGAAGTATCAAGTTTATCCAGCATTCGTTTCGACACACCTCACATAGGTTTTCTGTTTCATGCCCTTTCCTCGTCTCTCGTTTCCTCTTTGCCTCTCTCTTTCTCTTTTTCTATTTTTATCTCAGACCAAGGATTTGAAATTAATAGTTAAAGAAAAATGAAATATACATGCATCATCGCTCGCTGATATTTATACATTTTTATCCCACTGTAAATCTTAATTGAAACCTACTTTTACGTCTATGTCACAAAATGATATGAGTTTTACTGGGAGGTCCGCAGGCCGGATTGCAATAATAAAGCATAGCAGGGTGGCGGGCCGGACGCTAAGCCTTCGGAGGTCGGAGGTTGCCCGCCCCTGCTCTATGAGTTAACATCAGAGATTGGGAAAGTCGTTGCCGAGTCAAAAACAATGATTAAGAAAACAAAAAGAAAAAAAATTGTATCTGATCTTTTTGTGGACAACATTTCAGATTGTTCGTTTTGCAACCGACTTTATGGATCTTCTAGGATTACCACTAATGGTGTGCTGTACTTGCTGAATGAATTCAGGTTGTTCTAAATTCTAGATGAACAAAGTATTCTCCGTTTATATTGTTACCTCTGCCTACCAAGTCAATTTTATTGATCACCAAATTTTTAAAAAGTTTAAAGAATAAAAAATAAACGTAAAGCATCTTGTCAATTTCACTTCAAATGTTTAATCATGGTTTTTGGTTTGGTTGTTTTGTTTTATGGCATATCAACCCTTTTTGGGTTATTTAATGCCGAATCCGGTCATTTTGATGAAGGTTTTTATGCTTCAAGTTCTTTATATCTTCAAATGTTTAATCATCGTTTTTGGTTTGGTAGTTTTGTTTTACGGCATATCAACCCTTTTTGGGTTATTTAATGCCGAATCTGGTCATTATAGTAAAAGTTTTTATGCTTCAAGTTCTTTATATCTTCAAATGTTTAATCATCGTTTTTGGTTTGGTAGTTTTGTTTTACGGCATATCAACCCTTTTTGGGTTATTTAATGCCGAATCTGGTCATTATAGTAAAAGTTTTTATGCTTCAAGTTCTTTATATCTTCAAATGTTTAATCATCGTTTTTGGTTTGGTAGTTTTGTTTTACGGCATATCAACCCTTTTTGGGTTATTTAATGCCGAATCTGGTCATTATAGTAAAAGTTTTTATGCTTCAAGTTCTTTATATCTTCAAATGTTTAATCATCGTTTTTGGTTTGGTAGTTTTGTTTTACGGCATATCAACCCTTTTTGGGTTATTTAATGCCGAATCTGGTCATTATAGTAAAAGTTTTTATGCTTCAAGTTCTTTATATCTTCAAATGTTTAATCATCGTTTTTGGTTTGGTAGTTTTGTTTTACGGCATATCAACCCTTTTTGGGTTATTTAATGCCGAATCTGGTCATTATAGTAAAAGTTTTTATGCTTCAAGTTCTTTATATCTTCAAATGTTTAATCATCGTTTTTGGTTTGGTAGTTTTGTTTTACGGCATATCAACCCTTTTTGGGTTATTTAATGCCGAATCTGGTCATTATAGTAAAAGTTTTTATGCTTCAAGTTCTTTATATCTTCAAATGTTTAATCATCGTTTTTGGTTTGGTAGTTTTGTTTTACGGCATATCAACCCTTTTTGGGTTATTTAATGCCGAATCTGGTCATTATAGTAAAGGTTTTTATGCTTCAAGTTCTTTATATCTTCAAATGTTTAATCATCGTTTTTGGTTTGGTAGTTTTGTTTTACGGCATATCAACCCTTTTTGGGTTATTTAATGCCGAATCTGGTCATTATAGTAAAAGTCTACATGCTTCAAGTTCTTCATATCTTCAAATGTTTAATCATCGTTTTTGGTTTGGTAGTTTTGTTTTACGGCATATCAACCCTTTTTGGGTTATTTAATGTCGAATCTGGTCATTATAGTAAAAGTTTTTATGCTTCAAGTTCTTTATATCTTCAAATGTTTAATCATCGTTTTTGGTTTGGTAGTTTTGTTTTACGGCATATCAACCCTTTTTGGGTTATTTAATGCCGAATCTGGTCATTATAGTAAAAGTTTTTATGCTTCAAGTTCTTTATATCTTCAAATGTTTAATCATCGTTTTTGGTTTGGTAGTTTTGTTTTACGGCATATCAACCCTTTTTGGGTTATTTAATGCCGAATCTGGTCATTATAGTAAAAGTTTTTATGCTTCAAGTTCTTTATATCTTCAAATGTTTAATCATCGTTTTTGGTTTGGTAGTTTTGTTTTACGGCATATCAACCCTTTTTGGGTTATTTAATGCCGAATCTGGTCATTATAGTAAAAATTTTTATGCTTCAAGTTCTAAAAATAAAATAAAAAAGGGGAGGGAGAAAGGGAGAGGGGCTGTTGTTTTTGTTTTTGGTTTTGTAGAACATAATTAAGTTTTACAAAAAACAAAAAAAAACAAACAAAAAAAAACGTCAATGTAGGTGAATTTCGTCTCAGGGAGCCACAGGGCAGCCTGATCTGGTATCACCAGGAGAGAGAGAGAGTCATAATCTTTAACATCGCCAATTCTTTCTTTCTTTCCTTTTAGTAGTAGTAGTAGTAGTAGTAGTCGTAACGGACAACAGCATCAGCAGCAGCTCTTAGTACTACTATACTAAAATTAGTAGTACTACTTTTTTTTACCCATCTGCTTTGTCGACTGGACTTCACAGTGGACGCAACCACAGGTAAGAATGACCATCCCAAAATCGGCCATCAAGTGATAAAGAAAAACAAAACCTTTTTGTAAATATAATGCTTTCTGTTTCTACCAATAGATTCTGCCTTCTCGCAATATGTATTAAACCAATCGATGACGCCAAATCGGGGACCAATATATTATTATCATTAACACTAGTGAAATTGATCCTTCAAGTTATTTATCTACCTCCCACAAGGTAAGATGTGACACAAGGTCGGGAAAGTGGGATTAGATAAGCCAGCGCTCGAGGAGGTGAGCACTCTGGACATTTAAAAATTGCCTGGGCAGCCCCGTCGGCATTCCCTAGTAGAGGCGCCTCAGACAGTAAGCAATAAACTTACTCCTCCCCAAAGAGGGGAGGCAAAGCCTGGGAGGGTGCACCTCCTAGAACTGCACAGGACAACCCCATAGACCGGCGTAAATCCAGACTCAAAGGCCCGGACAATACCGGTTTATTAGGCGGGGTAAAAACCCCTGGTTGACCACACAGTACATAAATAACATTTGTGTTATTGTAAAATATATATTGTACAATAATAAATGTGTTGTAGGTAATAGGAATTTTAACGTGAACTTCTCAGTTTGTATTTCTTAGTTGTAAACAGGTTTAACTGTTGTCACCTTCTCTGGCGCCTCTTTCTATATTGATCTTTTCACTATCCTGTTGGAGCTTTAAAGATTCTGTGACTCCATCGTAAAGGTCCTGATACAAGTTGATGTAAGCGCTATCGATTCCTTGACTTTTCAAAGCGGTGAACATAGGGACGCATTCAATGGAGTTTAAATGTTTTTACATAGTCGGCAAAGGCAAAACAAAGTGGTATACCATACTCATTAACTTTCTTTTGGAGTTGGCTAATAACTATCAAAAATAGCCTCAAATACCTAATGCACCCTGTATATCTGCACCCGACTTGTGAGTTGAGAAGGTAAAGCCTGGGAGAGTACAAACAACACCTACTCAGAGAGAAGGTAAAGCCTGGGAGAGTACAAACAACACCTACTCAGAGAGAAAGTAAAGCCTGGGAGAGTACAAACAACACCTACTCAGAGAGAAGGCAAAGCCTGGGAGAGTACAAACAACACCTACTCAGAGAGAAGGTAAAGCCTGGGAGAGTACAAACAACACCTACTCAGAGAGAAGGCAAAGCCTGGGAGAGTACAAACAACACCTACTCAGAGAGAACGCAAAGCCTGGGAGAGTACAAACAACACCTACTCAGAGAGAAGGTAAAGCCTGGGAGAGTACAAACAACACCTACTCAGAGAGAAGGTAAAGCCTGGGAGAGTACAAACAACACCTACTCAGAGAGAAGGCAAAGCCTGGGAGAGTACAAACAACACCTACTCAGAGAGAAGGTAAAGCCTGGGAGAGTACAAACAACACCTACTCAGAGAGAAGGCAAAGCCTGGGAGAGTACAAACAACACCTACTCAGAGAGAAGGCAAAGCCTGGGAGAGTACAAACAACACCTACTCAGAGAGAAGGCAAAGCCTGGGAGAGTACAAACAACACCTACTCAGAGAGAAGGTAAAGCCTGGGAGAGTACAAACAACACCTACTCAGAGAGAAGGCAAAGCCTGGGAGAGTACAAACAACACCTACTCAGAGAGAAGGCAAAGCCTGGGAGAGTACAAACAACACCTACTCAGAGAGAAGGTAAAGCCTGGGAGAGTACAAACAACACCTACTCAGAGAGAAGGTAAAGCCTGGGAGAGTACAAACAACACCTACTCAGAGAGAAGGTAAAGCCTGGGAGAGTACAAACAACACCTACTCAGAGAGAAGGCAAAGCCTGGGAGAGTACAAACAACACCTACTCAGAGAGAAGGCAAAGCCTGGGAGAGTACAAACAACACCTACTCAGAGAGAAGGCAAAGCCTGGGAGAGTACAAACAACACCTACTCAGAGAGAAGGCAAAGCCTGGGAGAGTACAAACAACACCTACTCAGAGAGAAGGTAAAGCCTGGGAGAGTACAAACAACACCTACTCAGAGAGAAGGCAAAGCCTGGGAGAGTACAAACAACACCTACTCAGAGAGAAGGCAAAGCCTGGGAGAGTACAAACAACACCTACTCAGAGAGAAGGCAAAGCCTGGGAGAGTACAAACAACACCTACTCAGAGAGAAGGCAAAGCCTGGGAGAGTACAAACAACACCTACTCAGAGAGAAGGCAAAGCCTGGGAGAGTACAAACAACACCTACTCAGAGAGAAGGTAAAGCCTGGGAGAGTACAAACAACACCTACTCAGAGAGAAGGCAAAGCCTGGGAGAGTACAAACAACACCTACTCAGAGAGAAGGTAAAGCCTGGGAGAGTACAAACAACACCTACTCAGAGAGAAGGCAAAGCCTGGGAGAGTACAAACAACACCTACTCAGAGAGAAGGCAAAGCCTGGGAGAGTACAAACAACACCTACTCAGAGAGAAGGCAAAGCCTGGGAGAGTACAAACAACACCTACTCAGAGAGAAGGCAAAGCCTGGGAGAGTACAAACAACACCTACTCAGAGAGAAGGTAAAGCCTGGGAGAGTACAAACAACACCTACTCAGAGAGAAGGCAAAGCCTGGGAGAGTACAAACAACACCTACTCAGAGAGAAGGCAAAGCCTGGGAGAGTACAAACAACACCTTCTCAAGCTGTGGCAATGAATTGGGTTGGTTGAATCTCTGTCTCATTTGAGGGTTCTTGATAAGGTGCAGAAACGAAATTTGATTGGCTCTACCCTTTCTTCTTCTCTACACACCCTTTCTCTGTCTTATAAATACAATTATGGCATGTGTTCTTCAGAATTATGTGATCTATTCCCCGCTTCTTTTGTTCCAGCTCGTTTGACTCGTTGGTCTAGTGGTCTCCACCAATTCACTGTTTTGATACCTCATTGTAATACAGCTTCCTATTCCAATAGCTTCTTTCCAAGAACCACAGGCTTGTGGAACTCTCTTCCTGCTGACTGTTTTCCTCCTACCTATAATCTTGGTCTTTTCAAAACTAAGGTCAATAGGCATCTCCTGTCTTTGCAATAATCATATTTCGTTCTTGTTAGCTCTTTACATAAAGTGGCTTCATGCCTTGTCTGGAGCGATTTCCATAAAAAATAAAAATAATATTATTAGTGAAAGAAGATTGAAGACCGCTGGAGTCGAAGTTGAGCGTTTAATGTACACAGCCCTGGTTTCTTGAAAGACGTAAAAATCTGACATAAAAAGGATACACTGCAACTGCCAACCAATAGACAATAACCACAACGTGAAGGACAAAGGGGATAATTGGCCATAGAAGTGTTGAAAAAATATTACCAATCGCTCTGAAACAAAGAAAAAAGACATTGAAAAGATACAGTGTGATTAGCAAAGTATGACTTACCCCAGCCAGGAATGGTGTCATCAGAAGAAGAAGTCAGCGACGTCGAGCCAAGTAGCGACGTTTACGAAGACGCTCCGCGGAGATTGCAGCGAGAGAGACGCCCGCCATGTTGGTCGAGCGACTACGTGATGGGCTAACTAGTGATGATCGTGTAGATCAAGGGGGCGTGTGGTTAGCAAAGTATGACTTACCCCAGCCAGGAATGGATTCATAAAGAAACAGAACCTGAGTGAAATGGCTAGTTATAGCAAAGACCTCCCATTACTTCCTGATCTCTCTGGCAGAAGAGCTCACTGCTCATTTGCATGAGTGCAATGTCACTGGCAATAAAAGGGGAATGTTTTGAAGGAAGTGAGCGACTATGAGTTGGTGATTTGAGTTGGTGATTTGAGTTGGTGACTATGTTGGTGTGTGCACTGGATGAAAGACTGTTCGGAGAGATATCATTTGGCAGAGCAAGACCGTGGTAACATTTTGTTGCGATAAGGAGTACGGACACAATGAAAATCAGGAGAAAGAAAAATATAATTACATACAGTTAATACAATGGACTAGTTATGTAGAACTAGGAAACCTCCATGAGAAATTAAGTTAAAGGAAGTGACGTCACAGGAAGTCTTCAGTGCGACGTTCCAAATAAGTTGGTCTTCCTTTGTTTTTTGTTTTTGTTTTTTTAACTTAGTTCACCCCAAACAAGGCAAGTTGCCACTGTAGACGTAAGGGGCTACTGAGAATTAGGGTGAAAGTTTAGGAGGTCATCCTAAATTGGGAGCTGTGAAACGAGATGCTTGTTCACATTAGTTTTAAATTTCTGCATGTCGGGAAACAGGTAGCAGGGAGGGAGTTCCAAAGGCCGGCAGCTCGTGGAAAGAAGCTATCGGAGTAGAATGCTCTCTGAAATCTGGGGACCTCCACAGTGAATGGATGGGATTTGGCTGATTGTCGGGTTAGTCGAGTGTATTGACGTCAAGGGGGCACCAGAGCAGCAAGTTTATCATAGCACATTCCATTGAAGTACTTGTAAAACAAGCACAAGGATGCAACATTGCAGTGATGGGACAGGGGATGGAGCTTGGTGGATAGTGAGGGACCTATTAGATTAGATACTCTTTTTTGGACCTTGTCTAAGAGGGAATGACTAGTGGATGGTTCACCAGCCCAGATGTGATAACAATACTCCATGCATGGGCGGATTGTGGTTTTGTAGAGATATAGGATACTGTCAGGTGTGAGAAGTTTTCTAGTACGATAGAGAGAGCCCACTTTCTTTGCAGCAGCCTTGGCAATGTCTTCTATGTATTTGTCCCAATTCATGTTACCTGTGAATGTTAGGCCGAGGAGTTTGAATGTTGGACTCTCAGGTAGGGTGTTATTTGCCATGACAATCGGTGGTTGAAGAGGTTTCTTGTAGTTGTTGAAGGAAAGGAGCTTTGTGTTAGCAGCATTAAAAGTTACCATCCATTTATGACCCCATTCCACTACAGACTGGAGGTCATTTTCTAAGGATTAAGCCATTGCCTCGGATATGTGCGCATCCGTTTTTCCACACGTAACGAGAGTAGAGTGTGGTGTCGTCAGCAAATATACCCATCTCAGACACAATGTCATCAGGGAGGTCGTTTATGAAAATCAGGAACAATAAAGGTTCAAGGATCGATCTTTGTGGACATTGGGTTTACTTTCGGCAGCCTCATTGTTTGGATAGACAGCCATCGGGGACAACTTGGATCTTTATTTTGGATAGGAAGTAGATTCTTCCTATTGTATTAAATATTCGTCCAGTAATTACGTTTTTATGAATTACGTTTTTGTGAATTACGTTTTTATAAATTACGTTTTATGAATTACGTTTTATGAATTACGTTTTTATGAATTACGTTTTTGTGAATTACGTTTTTGTGAATTACGTTTTTGTGAATTACGTTTTTGTGAATTACGATTTTATGAATTACGTTTTTATGAATTACGTTTTTATGAATTACGTTTTTATGAATTACGTTTTTATGAATTACGTTTTTATGAATTACGTTTTTATGAATTACGTTTTTATGAATTACGTTTTTATGAATTACGTTTTTATGAATTACGTTTTTATGAATTACGTTTTTATGAATTACGTTTTTATGAATTACGTTTTTATAAATTACGTTTTTATGAATTACGTTTTTATGAATTACGTTTTTATGAATTACGTTTTTATGAATTACGTTTTTATAAATTACGTTTTTATGAATTACGTTTTTATAAATTACCTTTTTATAAATTACGTTTTATGAATTACGTTTTTATGAATTACGTTTTTATAAATTACGTTTTTATGAATTACGTTTTATGAATTACGTTTTTATGAATTACGTTTTTATGAATTACGTTTTTATGAATTACGTTTTTATGAATTACGTTTTTATGAATTACGTTTTTATGAATTACGTTTTTATGAATTACGTTTTTATGAATTACTTTTTTATGAATTACGTTTTTATGAATTACGTTTTATGAATTACGTTTTTATGAATTACGTTTTTATGAATTACGTTTTATGAATTACGTTTTTATGAATTACGTTTTTATGAATTACTTTTTTATGAATTACGTTTTATGAATTACTTTTTTATGAATTACGTTTTTATGAATTACGTTTTTATGAATTACGTTTTATGAATTACGTTTTTATGAATTACGTTTTATGAATTACGTTTTTATGAATTACGTTTTTATGAATTACGTTTTTATGAATTACGTTTTTATAAATTACGTTTTTATGAATTACGTTTTTATGAATTACGTTTTTATAAATTACGTTTTTATGAATTACGTTTTTATGAATTACGTTTTTATAAATTACGTTTTTATAAATTACGTTTTTATAAATTACGTTTTTATGAATTACGTTTTTATGAATTACGTTTTTATAAATTACGTTTTTATAAATTACTTTTTTATGAATTACGTTTTTATAAATTACGTTTTTATGAATTACGTTTTTATGAATTACGTTTTTATGAATTACGTTTTTATGAATTACGTTTTTATAAATTACGTTTTTATGAATTACGTTTTTATGAATTACGTTTTTATAAATTACGTTTTTATGAATTACGTTTTTATAAATTACGTTTTTATAAATTACGTTTTTATGAATTACGTTTTTATAAATTACGTTTTTATGAATTACGTTTTTATGAATTACGTTTTTATGAATTACGTTTTTATGAATTACGTTTTTATGAATTACGTTTTTATGAATTACGTTTTTATTAATTACGTTTTTATGAATTACGTTTTTATGAATTACGTTTTTATGAATTACGTTTTTATGAATTACGTTTTTATGAATTACGTTTTTATAAATTACGTTTTTATAAATTACGTTTTATGAATTACGTTTTATGAATTACGTTTTATGAATTACTTTTTTATGAATTACGTTTTATGAATTACTTTTTTATGAATTACGTTTTTATGAATTACGTTTTTATAAATTACGTTTTTATGAATTACGTTTTTATGAATTACGTTTTTATGAATTACGTTTTATGAATTACGTTTTTATGAATTACGTTTTTATAAATTACGTTTTTATAAATTACGTTTTTATGAATTACGTTTTTATAAATTACGTTTTTATGAATTACGTTTTTATGAATTACTTTTTTATGAATTACTTTTTTATGAATTACTTTTTTATGAATTACGTTTTTATGAATTACGTTTTTATGAATTACGTTTTTATGAATTACGTTTTTATAAATTACGTTTTTATGAATTACGTTTTTATTAATTACGTTTTTATAAATTACGTTTTTATGAATTACTTTTTTATGAATTACTTTTTTATGAATTACGTTTTTATGAATTACGTTTTTATAAATTACGTTTTTATGAATTACGTTTTTATTAATTACGTTTTTATAAATTACGTTTTTATGAATTACTTTTTTATGAATTACTTTTTTATGAATTACGTTTTTATGAATTACGTTTTTATAAATTACGTTTTTATGAATTACGTTTTTATGAATTACGTTTTTATGAATTACGTTTTTATAAATTACGTTTTTATAAATTACGTTTTTATGAATTACGTTTTTATGAATTACGTTTTTATGAATTACGTTTTTATGAATTACGTTTTTATGAATTACGTTTTTATGAATTACGTTTTTATGAATTACGTTTTTATGAATTACGTTTTTATGAATTACGTTTTTATAAATTACGTTTTTATAAATTACGTTTTTATGAATTACGTTTTTATAAATTACGTTTTTATGAATTACGTTTTATGAGAAGACGTTCATGCCAGACCTTGTCAAAGGCTTTGGATATATCAAACGCTGATCGTTTTCTTGAACCAAATTTGAGAAATCAGAATAACTGAACAAGGGAATGACGAAAGCGTATTTTAGGAGAGTAGAAAGTGGACATTGGGTTTACTTTCGGCAGCCTCATAACTCATGCTTCCCTTATTTTGTCCTTTAGTCCTCACATTTCATGAGCGATGTTTCTGACAAAGGGGGAATAATTGCTGTTTTCTGGGTCTAGATCTATCCATCTAACACTTATCGTTGGCTAAATTTTTTTCCTTGAAGTATTTTTTAAATTTATTTTTAGCTCCTTACATCAAGTGATTGCAGTCCTTTCTTTTGTTTTTACAAATTAATACGCACTTGTGAGAGAGTCAAGACGATTAGAAATGAAACTGACCTGCTTCCTTCTTTGATCAGAGCAATGGCGATCCGAATCCGTGAAAATAGAGCGATAAGAACCAGGAGGAAAATCAGAAACATAATACTGCAAATGATACCTGTTGGAATTGAAAGAAAAATGAAATTATTTACAAAAAATTTGATAAAGCGAAACGTAGAAGAGCTAAAAAATAAAAGCATCATTTGCAACAGTAGGGAAGGTAGGGGCGAGGGAAGGAAAGGGGGCGAGGGAAGGAAAGGGGGCGAGGGAAGGAAAGGGGGCGAGGGAAGGAAAGGGGGCGAGGGAAGGAAAGGGGGCGAGGGAAGGAAAGGGGGCGAGGGAAGGAAAGGGGGCGAGGGAAGGAAAGGGGGCGAGGGAAGGAAAGGGGGCGAGGGAAGGAAAGGGGGCGAGGGAAGAAAAGGGGGCGAGGGAAGAAAAGGGGGCGAGGGAAGGAAAGGGGGGCGAGGGAAGACGGGGGGGGGGGGGGAAGGGACGGAAGGGGAGGTAGGGGAAAGGGAAGGAAGGGGTGGTTTGGTAGTTTTGTTTTACGGCATATCAACCCTTTTTGGGTTATTTAATGCCGAATCTGGTCATTATAGTAAAAGTTTTTATGCTTCAAGTTCTTTATATCTTCAAATGTTTAATCATGGTTTTTGGTTTGGTAGTTTTGTTTTACGGCATATCAACCCTTTTTGGGTTATTTAATGCCGAATCTGGTCATTATAGTAAAAGATTTATGCTTCAAGTTCTAAAAATAAAATAAAAAAGGGGAGGGAGAAAGGGAGAGGGGCTGTTGTTTTTGTTTTTGGTTTTGTAGAACATAATTAAGTTTTACAAAAAAAAACAAAAAAAACGTCAATGTAGGTGAATTTCGTCTCAGGGAGCCACAGGGCAGCCTGATCTGGTATCACCAGTGGAAGGAAGGGGGAAAGGGAAGGAAGGGGGAAAGGGAAGGAAGGGGGAACGGGGAACGGGAAGGAAGGGGGAAAGGGAAGGAAGGGGGAAGGAAGAGGGAAGGAAGGGGGAAGGAAGAGGGAAGGAAGAGGGAAGGAAGCGGGAAGGAAGAGGGAAGGAAGCGGGAGAGGGAAGGAAGCGGGAGAGGGAAGGAAGCGGGAGAGGGAAGGAAGCGGGAGAGGGAAGGAAGCGGGAGAGGGAAGGAAGCGGGAGAGGGAAGGAAGCGGGAGAGGGAAGGAAGCGGGAGAGGCGGAGAGGGAAGGAAGCGGGAGGGGCGGAGAGGGAAGGAAGTGGGGACAGGCGGAGAGGGAAGGAAGCGGGGACAGGCGGAGAGGGAAGGAAGCGGGGACAGGCGGAGAGGGAAGGGAGAGGGAGAGTAGGAGAGGGAAGGGAGAGGGAGAGTAGGAGAGGGAGAGGGAGAGTAGGAGAGGGAGAGGGAGAGTAGGAGAGGGAAGGGAGAGGGAGAGTAGGAGAGGGAAGGGAGAGGGAGAGTAGGAGAGGGAAGGGAGAGGGAGAGTAGGAGAGGGAGAGTAGGAGAGGGAAGGGAGAGGGAGAGTAGGAGAGGGAAGGGAGAGGGAGAGTAGGAGAGGGAAGGGAGAGGGAGAGTAGGAGAGGAAGGAAGGAAGGGGGAGAGTAGGAGAGGAAGGAAGGAAGGGGGAGAGTAGGAGAGGAAGGAAGGAAGGGGGAGAGTAGGAGAGGAAGGAAGAGGGAGAGTCGGAGAGGAAGGAAGAGGGAGAGTCGGAGAGGAGAAAGGTGTAGAGGGGAAAGGAGGAGAGGAGAAGGACGAGAGGGGGGAGAGGAAGTTAAGTGGGTGGGAAAAGGAAAGAGGGGAAAGGAGGGAAGAAAAAGGGAAGGGGTGGAAGAGGGGGAAGGAGTAGAAGAGGTGGAAAGAGAAAAGGGTGAGAAAAAGAAAAGAAAAAAGTGAGAAGAAAAGAGGGAAAGGGAGGGAAGAAAAATGGAAAGGAAAGGGGTGGGAAAGGGAAGAAGGGTGAAGGGGGAAGAAAGGGGGAAACAGGGAGAAAGGGAAGGGTGGAGAAAAGGGGGAAGGGGGAGGGAAAAGGTGTGAGGGTGAAGGAAGAGGGAGAAAAAGGGTAACTTATTTTCAACTATTTAAAAAAATATTTAGTAAGTTCTTTTTTTTTTCTATTTTGTTTTTTTACCTTGATGTGAAAATTTATTGTGAAGACAGATTTCAAAAACGAGATCTATTGACCAATTGAATTTTTTTTTTTGCTAATAGAGATGTATAATTCTGGAAGAAGTTGCCAGATCAAACTAAGAACAATAGAGCATAGAACATTTAAAGATAGAATTAAATGAATTCTGAAATAATGGTCAAAAGAGGGAATTAAGGGAGTATTGTTGAGAACCATCAGATGAAATATTTAACAGAATTTGATCTGTATATTAATATTGTGTTAATAGTCTTAATGTTCTTTGCAATGTTGTTTTTAACGGTTGGATTGAGAACATAGTTAAAAGAGTTCCCAAAAAGGCACAACAAAGATTAATAAATAAAAGAGTTCCCAAAAAGGCACAACAAAGATTAATAAATAAAAGAGTTCCCAAAAAGGCACAACAAAGATTAATAAATAAAAGAGTTCCCAAAAAGGCACAACAAAGATTAATAAATAAAAGAGTTCCCAAAAAGGCACAACAAAGATTAATAAATAAAAGAGTTCCCAAAAAGGCACAACAAAGATTAATAAATAAAAGAGTTCCCAAAAAGGCACAACAAAGATTAATAAATAAAAGAGTTCCCAAAAAGGCACAACAAAGATTAATAAATAAAAGAGTTCCCAAAAAGGCACAACAAAGATTAATAAATAAAAAAAAACAAAAATACAAACAAAATTATAAAAATAAAAAATAAAAAATAAAAAATCAATAAAAATAAACTTTTTAAAAATACGATAAAACAAAATTTAATTTAAATCAAATTAAATTTAAAAAAATGTTTAAATTTAAAACAACTTTTAAAAAAGTTTTTTTTTAAAGTAAAATCATCATCATCATCATCAACCGGTTTATTTGTTGAATCAGGCCACAATTAATCCTCTGATGAGGGTGGGGCCTGATTGCCTAGTCTCGAAATCTAAGTCTTCCTCTCCACTCCTGTCTTTGGCAAGGCTTGATGGAATCCATACTCATGGTCTTCCTATCACGTTTGACTACGTCCTCCCAAGTCAACTTGGGTCTGCCAGTGGTGATGTTCTCTGCTGGCACATTCAACTGTCGGACTTTAGCAATCCAGCCATCGCTACGCTCAATGTGACCCAACCAACGCAGTCTGTTCTTTCGCATGATGTCCGCAAGGCTTTTCAAGTCGGCCTGTGAGAGCAGGGATTCAAAAGAAACGTACTGTTCAGGCCTCACCAAACAGATCCATCTGACCATTGCCCTGTCATTACGGTGCAGCTTCCTTAGTATGCCAGCAGAGACAGCCCAAGTTTCTGAGCCATACAAAAATAAATAAATATAAAAAAATGAAATAAAAACAATTAAAAAAAAAACTTACACAAGGCTAAAAAGAGTTTGGCCTCAGAGAATTTAAATATAAAGGGGTTAAATCCAACTGCCACTTCCTTTGTGCTGTCTTTAACTTGAAGATACTTCCAAACACTTATTCCACAACCTTAAAAAAAACAAAAAAAAAACAAATTGAAAATAATTCATCCAAGTCCGAGATTGGCAGACCATTCATCTTAAGAACCACAAGGAACATCCGTATATTTAGTTACCTCCTCTCCAGAGAAGCCATGGGATTTTGATAAGCCAGCGCACTAGGTGAAGTGAACTCTGGCCTACAAAAAATGCCTGAGCAGCTCTGTCGACATTTCTTGGTAGAGGCATCTCAGGTGATTAACAATAAACTAACCCTTTCTCATTTGTACTAAACATATAGCTCTACTTGTTATTGAGCACTATTACATGAGCACAGTAATCTTGCTTATTTGTACATTGAATGGTGCAAAGAAGGGCGAATGAAATGAGACAAGTGGTGGGAAGAAGGGAATGGAGGGAGGAGTAGCAGCAGCATAAGAGAGTAAAACGGATGGTGTAAATGAATGATGTAAATAAAGAAGAAAGGAAAAAATGAGAAATATTTGTTGTTCATCTCTAACTATTGGATGTATACACTAATGTGCAGTGTACCAACCTTCACCCAACGGATCTCTGATTGTTTGGTTATATTTAAATGGGATAAAAGAAAAACTCCACTTTTAATGAACAATAGACGTAAAGGAGGCCACATCGGCCGAAACGTAGAAATATACATGTAGTTAGGGAGAATCGTCCAAAGAAAAACAATGTATTATATTTCCCTTCTCGCCAGGGGAGGTTAAACACAAGGTCAACTGTGGTTTTGGGAAGCTAGTGCACTAGGATAAGCGTTTTCTGACCTACTAAAAATGTCTGAGCAGCCCCATCGGCATTCCCCGGTAGGAGCGCCTCAGGTGATTAGCAATAAACTAACCCTTTCTCAGAGAGAAGGTAAAGACTAGAAGGGTGGAACTCCTAGAACTGAATAGAATCATACCTCAGCCCGACACCAACAAAGCCACATACTAAATATATCAAATAATTTAAATAATTTTAATGTAGCAAAGTTTGATGAGAGTGTCTAAAAATACTGTAAAAAATGGAATTTTCAACATTAGGCTAAAGTAAGGATAAATCGGAAAATTCCATTTGAAGTTAAAGAGTAAAGCTAGAGCTATGCGTCAGGATATGATACCGTAGACAGGAAGTCTGAAGTGAGACATGACGAAGAAGATAGCAACGTCCTCCTCTTTGGTAAGCGAGCTGGTTATATTCGGACGTCTTTTTCGAAGCTCTGTCTTTGTCCCCATTTGATGCTCAATCTTTCTGTACCACGTTAGTCTTGAAATACATTCTTTTGTTATTGCAACACTTTATTATCTTTTGAAACAATCCATCCCCTGTAAATCATCAGAGTTCAACTTTCCCTCCATTTTCAACTTCCTCTGTTATCTTCAATTTCTAACGTAATGTTAATGCATTTCTTTCTTTTTTTTTCCAAAGCAGACTCAGAGTAAAAATAAAAATGGAATAAAGGATAAGCAAATCAACAACTAGCAAAAATAAACTTAAAAACACATATTGAAAAGTTCTACCGAAATATTTCGATTGTTAAAATACAATCATCATCAGTCGGTAGCAGAACTTTAATTAAAAACAGAAAAGTTTTCAAATTTATACAAAGAACGCAATTTGGATAAAAAAATAGTCACGTGTAATAAACAGTAGAAAGGGAGAAAGAAATGTTAAAAAAGACAAAGAAAAAAGAAGATAGAAGAATAAGAAGAAGAAGAAGAAGAAAAAGAAGAAGAAGAAGAAAAAGAAAGAAAAAATCCACAGTTAGCTTATAAACGCAGATCGGAAACACTGTAAGTTGATACAGTCGGGAAGAAAGATTAGTAGTAATTTTAAAATAAATGACAACAAGGAATTACACAAAAAGAGGAGGAGGAGGAAAAGGACTAAAAGTTGTAAAAGTTATCCATTATCTCAGAGTGTAAGAGAGTCGAGAGTCGAGAGGTAGTTATGCGAATCAAGTTAGTTTGAATAAGTCGGATTTACGTCGATAAAAGAAAATAATTTGCATTTTGTGTTGGTAGTTTATTCTGAACTTGGAGAGCAGAGGTGAAGAAAGACTCAAAAACGGCAAAGTCAGAGAAAATGGTCGAGTGAGCTGAATTATTTTATTGGCTGTGGCTACAAGTTTATTATATATAGTATAATTTTTTATTTTATTTATACAAACATTAGCTACATATGTACATAAATATCTTAGCTGCAATTTAAAAAAAATCCAGTTTTTTTTTTAGGCTATTGTTGACTGAACTACACTATATATATATATATATATATATATATATATATATATATATATATATATATATACAGGGTGATTCTTAAGTCACTTAGTTATTTATTTTTGAAATTCTAAAGTTTAAAAAATACAGTAATACAAAACAGAAAGTTTATTCAACAAATTCATTTATGGGAATTTTAAAATTACAGCAAATTTTCAAAATTTCCACCTTCGTTCTGCATGCATAGCTCCATTCTTTTTTGCAAGGAATTTACGACTCTTTGTAGCATATATGGTGTTGTGCGAAGTAGGCTTTCTGTTCACAACGAACAAATTTAAAATAACAAATAGCAGTAATTAGTGAGTAAGATAACAATGATCAAAAGTTCATAGTATGCGATTGGGGGTCATATATTTGCTAGTTTAAAAAAGAACGCTCTAGACGTTAAGCCGTGTTAAAATTATCACCATTTATTCGCTATTTAAAATTGGCTGTGTGGTTATTACGTCGGATTTGAGTTGAAAAATACTTGTAATCCGGGGTTTCGAATCGCATGACCGGTAGTGAATAGTCATATCTCTATGCTGATGAGTCCCGATTATTAAAAAAGACGAAACGTATACGTACATAGATAATAAACAATAACAAATATTTATATATATATATATATATAAAGATGTTAAAGGGACCATAATTCCATGCATAAAATTTTTTTTAAAAATTGATAATGAATATTGACTAATTTCAGGCTATAATCGCCAAGTTTTTAAAAAGTTATTTTAAATTTGTTTTTGTACAATTTGCACTGAGGATAAAAGAAACAAATAAATGCATATAAGCATTTTACAAATATCTTGATGTTAGCAGAAACAATTGTCTGCGAAATAAAAAATAAGTCGGAAAAAATTATGTGAATCTGTCCTCTGTGATAATGATGTGGTATTGAACTACAGAAAAATACTAAATATAGCATAGCTCTAGCTTTAAACTATTGAGCTATTATAAGTACTTTGTGTTACAAAAATAAAAAATACACACACACATTTATGTATAAAATTGAAAATAGAAGCCTTTATCAATGCAAGATTAATTAATTTTTTTTTTTTTTACTTTAATCTTATTAATTTCGGAATAATATTTCATCATCAGAGTTGACCAGTATTGTGTCATTTTTTTATCATAAAAACAAAACAAAAACGAAACACTACTGGTCAACTCTGACGATGAATTATTATTCCAAAATTAATAAGATTAAAGTAAAATAAAATAATAATAAATTAATCTTGCATTGATAAAGGCTTCTATTTTCAATTTATAATATTGACCCACCAATGTTTTAAATGAACGGCCCATTTTCTTAATATATATACATTTTCTTATATATACATATACATATATATATATATATATATATATATATATATATAGAAATAAGGGTAGTGCAGTATTAGTGCAGTTCCAACGAGAGAAAAGTATATATGTAAAGGAGTAAGGCTACCAACATTTGTAGAATGTTTTTTTCAACATTTATTTATTATTTTGTTGTTTTTTTCAACATTTATTTATTATTTTGTTGTTTTACCATTTTATGATTTTATATATAACGCGTTTCAAGCGGTGGCCCGCTTTCATCAGATATGAAAATCCATTTGAAGAAATGTCTTTCGATTCGAGCAAATGTTGTTTCATTTGAGGAATTTGTTATTGTTTTTGCGCATGCGTGGGTTTGCGGGTGTGTGGGTATCTTTGATTTTTATTTTTATTTTTTATTTGTCATTTTTCCTGCTTCTCTTGGTCAAGTGCGTGTTACCCATCCATGATCCATAAAAATCAAAGATACCCACACACCCGCAAACCCACGCATGCGCAAAAACAATAACAAATTCCTCAAATGAAACAACATTTGCTCGAATCGAAAGACATTTCTTCAAATGGATTTTCATATCTGATGAAAGTGGGCTACCGCTTGAAACGCGTTATATATAAAATCATAAAATGGTAAAACAACAAAATAATAAATAAATGTTGAAAAAAACATTCTACAAATGTTGGTAGCCTTACTCCTTTACATATATATATATATACATATAATTTCAACCCTTTTTCAGAGAAGCAGCAAGGAGAGAAGTCAGAAACAACGTCCAGTGATTGTGAGTCGTATTATTTTTGACTAAGGCAACAAGCCCACTAGTATTTTCATATTTATCCAGTGAAATTAAGATTTAAGGGTCCCGTTTAAGTCAGAGTGTAAACAGTGCCCGGATCGAGTTTCAAGCCTTTTTCAGATTATAATTAAAAGCTTTTGATTGCAATACTAACCAGCTCCAAAAAGAATCAGAAAAGTAATTATGCCTAACCAAACCATCACGCCGGCAATCCAACGCATCAAGACAATCCAGATCAACGAGGCAAACATTGTCACGACGAGGCCGCTGCAAAGAAAAAGAAAACAGAAATTCAATAAAATTCTTTAAAAAAAAAAAACATTAAAAAAAATTTGTTCACCCCCGAACAAGGTATCTTGCAACTGAAGCATAACGACTACTGTGATAGGGGTCAGATTTATAGAGGAGCAACCTCGGTGGGGAGTTGAGCAGCAAGATGTTTGTTCACATTACATTTAAATTTCTGCATGTTGGTACGGTCGGGCAAACAAGGAGCAGGAAGGGAATTCCAAAAAGAAGTGGCCCGAGGAAAGAAGTAAAAAATCCTCCGTCATCTAGGGATCTCTACAGAGAAAGGGTGTGATTTTGCTGCTAGTCAGGAGGGTCGGGGATATTCACGTTGAGGGGGTATGAGTGCAGTAAATTTATCCGTGGAAGTACTTGTAAAAAAAGCACAGGGATGCAACACTGAGGTGATGCGACAGGGGCTGGAGCTTGGCAGACAGTGCGGGACCTATTAGGTTAGAGATTCTTTTTTGCACCTTGTACAAGACGAAGAGGTTAGTAGTTGATGCACCAGCCCAGATGTGGCAACAATACTCGAATGGTGGCTTTATAGGATATTGACATGCCTGAGAAGTTTTCTAACCTAGTAGAGGGAGCCTACCTTCTTTGCGGCAGAGTTCTATGTACAACTTCATGTTGCCTGAGAATATCAGGCTAAGGAGTTTAAACGTTGGAAGGAAATTATCGCCCATGACGAACAGTGGCCTATGACGTCAGACCAAAGCTATAATTATTTTGTTAAGGTAATGTTTTAAGCTCTATTTATAAGTTCAAATAGATCAGTTAGTAGAACCTCAGACAGAAGATCTTGTGGAAATTTCGAGATGTTTTTCTAAGTAAGTCATCGGTTACTTCCCTTTGTTGAAGGGTCAGGTTTGGCCTACGTGCGGGTTGAAGGTCATATGGATATTGCGTGGGAGTTATGCTGGGGAGGCCATTTAGTGTCACGTGATTTCTATTTTTAGCAATGATGCATTTGTAGTGTCTGGGAGATATCGGCGCGAAATTTAGTCAGAACAGATTTGGACCTCAGGAAGTCAACACCTGTAAAACTGTTTCTCCGTCCACATGGGGGACGTTAAATTTGTGAAGAATTTCTACTTGAAGAAATTTAAGAGATAGAGAATCTCGTGGCTAGAATTGCCTTTTATGTATGAAATATTTTTCCTTCCGTCAAGGATATTATCCTTGGGAAGTTGTTTCAAGCCAGACACTTGAAATGAAGAGATGGAGAATTTGAACGAGATAAGAAGAACTCCATGCACGAAATTGCCTATGTTGAAAAGCTTAGCTCCCGAGAACTGAAATACTTTGCTGTCGAGAAGATTCTAATCAGAGATTAAGAATCATAGAGAGTGATCGTCTTTGCAACACAGATCGATTGGAAAGATATAACTTTGCAAGTTGATTCCTTACATTCGCGCGTGATTGCTGTTTGGGACAAACGATGGAAAAAAAGCAAGTATTATGTTTATTTGAAATTTGTACTGTTCTTGTGACGTATATCTTACGTTGGATTTGCTAAAAGAAAATTATTGAAGAAAAAGAAGAAAGAAAAAGAACTTTCTGACAGACGTTTGATAAAATAAAAAAAAAGAGTTATTTCTATCGTCGAAATTATGTTCGGCCTTCAGCACGGTTTGTTAATTTGATTTCTTTTGATTGTAACTTTGGTGTAAAGAAAAAAAGAGACTTTTGATTGATTTGTAAGAATACTGACTTTATAGTAAGTTCATGTTTTAAAAGGATTTATTCCTTAACTTAGATTGTGTCAATTTTTGTTGTGTCTAACTTTAATGTTCAGAAATACTGATGTTGTATTTTTTTGATTTTTATTTTTTTGTGTATGTTATCCAGGAATAATTTATTTATTCCAGCTTTGGAAAAAAAGCAGTCCAAGCTACCTTTTTTTTGTGAATAAAACTTTATTTGAACTTTTTCGAACATCTTGTATCCTTCCATTTCTTCTCTCTTGTTATAGTTTTTTTATGATAATTGTCCTAGATAACATAACCTTTGTTTAGAGCGGGTTTTCGTTAACACCCACGAAAATTCCGACAATCTCAAGGTCTCAGTTTCGATTTCCAGTCGTGGCATCCACTTTATTTGTTGGGAATTTATTATTAATGCAATATTTTCTATTTCTGAAAGTAGTTAAGATCTCTGATATTTCGAAATGCGACAAATTCTGCAATGTATTTATTACGTTTAAAAAAAATTGTGACTGGCGGACGTAGAAAATCTCTATTTATATAAGACGACGGTGTTTGAAAAAAGGGAGGGCGCTGTTTTATTTGAACGCTATTAACATGGTAATTAGCAAAAACATTTCCTGATTATTTTCTAAAATTATAGTTTTTTTTTATTGAAAAATTTCTTTGTTAGTTGGCCTCATTTAAGAAAAATCAATTCATTTTATTTAAAGCAAAAACAAAAACTGAAATATAAAGAATCAAGAGTTATGTCCCTTGATGAAAACTTTACAATTAACCTTTTTATGAATGGATTATTTCATTTCGACATCTCGTTTTAATATAAAACATTGAGCAGCAACTTTGATCCTCACTAAGTACAAGAAGCAAGTGATTTCATTAAACTAATCCGAAACTATTAAATTTAATTTAAACGTTTATTTTTTTTAAACGAAAAACAATTATTTTGAAAATAACCAAGAATTGTTAAGAATTATCTCCCTTGGATTATTCAGAAATAATTCAAAAGTCCCTTTATTTATCTACCTCCCACAGCGGATAGATGTGACACAAGGTCGGAAAGTGGGATTTGATAAGTCAGAACCCTAGAGGAAGAGCACTTTGACCTTTAAAATTTACAGTCCCCATTTACTTGAAACAAGTTAATTGACGAACTAAAAATGAAACAAGTTAATTGACGAACTAAAAATGAAACAAGTTAATTGACGAACTAAAAATGAAACAAGTTAATTGACGAACTAAAAATGAAACAAGTTAATCAACGAACTAAAAATGAAACAATGTTAATCAACGAACTAAAAATGAAACAATGTTAATTAACGAACTAAAAATGAAACAAGTTAATTAACGAACTAAAAATGAAACAATGTTAATTAACGAACTAAAAATGAAACAAGTTAATTGACGAACTAAAAATGAAACAAGTTAATTGACGAACTAAAAATGAAACAAGTTAATTGACGAACTAAAAATGAAACAAGTTAATCAACGAACTAAAAATGAAACAATGTTAATCAACGAACTAAAAATGAAACAATGTTAATCAACGAACTAAAAATGAAACAAGTTAATTAACGAACTAAAAATGAAACAAGTTAATTAACGAACTAAAATGAAACAATGTTAATTAACGAACTAAAAATGAAACAAGTTAATTAACGAACTAAAAATGAAACACTGTTATGTAAAAATAACGTTAATTAACTTACACAAAAAATAAACTGTAACAATAAAACAATGTTAATTAACCAAATAAAAACATTAAATAAACTTGTTAATTCACGAAAAATTAAATTATATCACATATTGCTCCCTAACTGCAAGAATTATATGTGGGAATACTTCTCACTGTACTTCGAAAATTATGTTTAGGTTATAAAAGCACATGTAATTGCCTGAAAAAGTAGACCCCCCCCCCACTCTTGTTCGGATCGAGGGTCGTGTTCCCCCGATTATAAACGTGTTCGGTAAATCAAGCAATGTTGCATGCAAAGACAGAGTAATAATTAATAAACAAAAATGAAGTAGTTCAAATAAGGTTTATTGAACGTGTGTGTACGTGGAATGATGAAGTGTGTGATGTATGCATGTGTGTCGATGGAAAAACAGTTCTTGAAAAGGTATAAGAAGAAATGAATCCGGCGTAGGAAAAGTCTTTGAAAGCCGTACACAAAGAAAACGAGTTGAGAACTCTTACCGTTGTTTGACCACGTGTGTTGGTAGTTGTTATGCCGATGCTAGTTGATGAGAAAAGCGTTAGACGAAGCACTAGTGTATTAGCGTCGTTCTGCCGAGGCCAATCGACCAGAAGAGAAAAGTGAAACGGAACGCTAGTGTCAGCGTCGTTCTGTCAAGGCTGGTCGGTGAAAAAGAGATGGATTTTCCGTTTGCAACGGTTTTTATAGTCAGAAGGGCAGATAACTCTGGTGTCGCTTTACAGTGCCACCTGTCGGTGAAAAAGCGACACCTACCGGCAAACCGGTGTAGTTATGTTTTGAAAGGAGGAGGTAACTGCTACAAGGACTCCCCCCCAGATTGAAAAATATTGAAAATATTATTCAATATGTACAGTTGTAGATGAGAAGCATTCTTTGTGGGTATGTCTGTTTTGCTGTTGAAGATTAGAAAAAGTAGTGTACACGCTACTTATTTCTATTTCTTCATCTGTATTGAATGATTGATCGCAAGTGCGTCTGCGGAATTAAGTGTTTGTAACGCATGTGGATCTGCGTGTTGTTTGCATGCAATTGGGTCTGCATCAAGTTTGAGCGCAAATGAATTTGCACTTGTTGGTGGCGTTGTTCATGTTGATTAGTCTGCGTGATGAAGAGCTGATGAACGAACGTTGAATTGTCAGTGTTGTCCGGGAATGTTTGGTGCTTGGGTCTGCGCGGTTGTTGATGAATGAGCAAAAGTGGGTCTGTGCAGTTGTTGATGAATGAGCAAAAGTGAATCTGTGCAGTTGTTGATGAATGAGCACAAGTGAGTCTGTGCGGTGTTGATGAATGAGCACAAGTGAGTCTGTGCAGTTGTTGATGAGTAAGCACAAGTGGGTCTGTGCAGTTTGTTGATGAATGAGCACAAGTGAGTCTGTGCAGTTGATGAATGAGCACAAGTGAGTCTGTGCAGTTGATGAATGAGCACAAGTGAGTCTGTGCAGTTGATGAATGAGCACAAGTGAGTCTGTGCAGTTGATGAATGAGCACAAGTGAGTCTGTGCAGTTGATGAATGAGCACAAGTGAGTCTGTGCAGTTGATGAATGAGCACAAGTGAGTCTGTGCAGTTGATGAATGAGCACAAGTGAGTCTGTGCAGTAGTTGATGTTGTTCATGTTAATTAGTCCGTGTTGTGGAACTGATGAACAAACATCTAGTTGTTGAGATTGGTGGTACACTATGGTCAAAATCAGATGCACAAATGTCTGCAAGTGAGTTAGCAGGTCCCGGTACAAGTGGGTCTGTACTGGTGTTGGTGCGCGTCGTTCGAGTTGATGTGTCCCCAGTTGATCAACGAACGTCCAGTTGTTGAGTATTTAGTCGTGCTTGTGCAGTTGTACTCATTTTGAACTGGTGTGATTTCTTCCATAGTGTCGTCAGTGATGTCCGGAAATGTTTGGTGCTTGATGAATGTCCGGGAAGATGTGGTTGTTCAAGTTGATGTGTCCTCCTGTTTATCAACGAACGTCCAGTTGTTGAAGAAGGTTGGTAGCCCTTGAAGGGTGATGTTGGTGCTTGCTGAGCCTGACTTTTTACAACCAGTATTAAGTCATGGGGCTTGGTGATGTTCGAGTTTGGCATCGTGTGTTGTCTGTTTTGTAGTTTTCTCTTCTTTTATATATATATATTTCCAACACGTGGGTAGAAGGGGGAAAAAAAAAAAAATGGAGCCGTAATTTGTTTCACACACGGAATGACGTTTTTTGTTTTCGTTTTAGTTTGTTTGAATGTTAGTTTCCACGTAGAGAAAGAATGGCGACTCCTCTTTTCTTTGTTGTCGAAAAGAAAGAAAAAAAAATCGTATTTTCTTTTCTTTTTTATTGTTTGAATTTTCATTTCCACGTGGTTAGGGAAAAAGATAGCAGCTTCCTTTTTTTGCTTGTTGCTTGTTGTTGAAACAGAGAAAATAAGTTCGTATTTTCTTTGTTTTTGTTTGAATTTTCATTTCCACGTTGTCCGAGAAATAAAAATGGCGTTTTTTTTTTTTTGAATTTTTTTATCTACACGTGGTCATGGCAAAGAGTGGCAGCATTTTTTTGAATTTTTTTTTTATCAACACGTGGTCACGAAAAAGATGGGCAGAGTGAGCGTTTGTTTTCTTTTGTTTTCTTTTTATCTCCACGTGTCCAAAACAAAGGAAGTGGCGTTTTGTTCGTCGAAAAAGAAAAAAAAACGATTGGCAAAAGTTTGTCTTTTTCTTTGTATATAATTTTCCGACACGTGGGTAGAGAAAGAGAAGAAGAAAAAAAATGAAATTGTAATTTGTTTTATACTCGGAGAGAGCCGAGAAATGTTTGTTTTTCTTTGTTTGGGTATTTCCGCATGGCCAGGAAAAATGGAGACGGTGGCTTCTTTTTTTTTTTGTTTGTTTGTATATTTCTACCACGTGGGTAGAAAAAAAAAGGAAAAAGATGGATGCGTAATTCGTTTCACCACGAAAGAAAAAACGAGAAATGATATATATATATATATATATATATATTTTTGTTCTTGTACGAAATTAATTACTCTGCCCCATACAACAAAGCTTGCACGTCAGGTCACCAATGTTCGGATCGAGGGTCGTGTTCCCCCGATTATAAACGTGTTCGGTAAATCAAGCAATGTTGCATGCAAAGACAGAGTAATAATTAATAAACAAAAATGAAGTAGTTCAAATAAGGTTTATTGAACGTGTGTGTACGTGGAATGATAAAGTGTGTGATGTATACATGTGTGTCGATGGAAAAACAGTTCTTGAAAAGGTATAAGAAGAAATGAATCCGGCGTAGGAAAAGTCTTTGGAAGCCGTACACAAAGAAAACGAGTTGAGAACTCTTACCGTTGTTTGACCACGTGTGTTGGTAGTTGTTATGCCGATGCTAGTTGATGAGAAAAGCATTAGACGAAGCACTAGTGTATTAGCGTCGTTCTGCCGAGGCCAATCGACCAGAAGAGAAAAGTGAAACGGAATGCTAGTGTCAGCGTCGTTCTGTCAAGGCTGGTCGGTGAAAAAGAGATGGATTTTCCGTTTGCAACGGTTTTTATAGTCAGAAGGGCAGATAACTCTGGTGTCGCTTTACAGTGCCACCTGTCGGTGAAAAAGCGACACCTACCGGCAAACCGGTGTAGTTATGTTTTGAAAGGAGGAGGTAACTGCTACACTCTAAAAAAATAATAATAATGTTACAGTTTTACATAACATTGTTTGATTATTATTTCAGCGTTGAAAATTCTCTGATAATTTTATGCTTATTTTCTTAGTCAAAACCTAGTTATTCCCCCCTGTAATTGCAACGGCGATGTTTGTTCACATTACATTTAAATGTGAACATATTGGTACTGTCAGGGAAACAGGGTGCAGGAAGGGAATTTGAAAAGTGAGTGATCAGAGGTAAGAAGCTATTAGAGCAGAAAATCTTTCGGCATTTGGGTACCTCTACAGTGAAAAGGTGGGATTTGGGATGTTTAAGTTTAAGGAGGTACAAATGCAGTAAGTTTAAGAGGTACAAATGCAGTAAGTTTTAGTTTAAGAGGTACAAATGCAGTAAGTTTATCGGAGGATATAGCGTGAAGGTACTAGTAAAACAACAACAGAGATGTAACACTGCGGCGATGATGGGCCTGGTCCATTCATTGTGATCTGTGAAGCCCAGACGAATCGAAGAAAGAATAAAAAAAAAATTAAAATCTGTTTTCAATTTTATTATTCCAAAATTATCGAATGAGTGAGAATAATATAGTCATGAAAAGCAATTTTTTTTCTTCATTTTTTTACGAATAGGTCACGGCTTATCAAGGCCCAGGGCTACTCGAGGATAAGGGTTAAAGAGATCGTCAGTTGGACGATGATCGCGACCACGTGAGGATTGGAAACAATTGGTGGAATAGACAGAAGATTTCTTAAGAGGAATTGTTTATCCAAGAGGACAGCTGAACAAGTATTTGTTCACATTAGACTTGAAGACGACCATGTAGTAGTCGTCAGCAAAGCAGCTTCTTGGTATTTTGTTCCACAGATGATACGCTCTAGGAAAGAAACTATGTTCATTGCATGATCTGTGTTAGTTTATACACCTTCTTGTGTGTGTAGTGGTGGATCGGGTGGCAGAGAACTCGCCTCACATACGAGTGACTCTGGTTTCAAATCCTGAATTCAGACGTGTCCTACAGACGTAACCAAGTTAGGTCAAAACTTGAGTCTTAAGCCTTCCATTGTGGAAATAATTATATAATATTTCACCCCCTTCTCTGGTTGAGAACTAATATATAATATATATATAATATATATATATATTATATATATATATATATAGCATAATATAAAATGAAATAATAAAATAAGGTACAAATCAAATTTTATTAGAATTCAAAGTTCAGGCAAAGTATCTTAACATCTTTAACTCATGAGTTTTCAAAGATAATTCTCAAAGTTTGTTAAGACGTTAAGATACTTTGCCTGAACTTTGAATTCTAATAAAATTTGATTCGTACCTCATTTTATTATTTCATTGTATGCTATTAATGCTCTATCCAGTATATTGAGCTTCAGTCTTTATTCGGATGTTTCACTAATTAAAAGATATTAGTTGCCTCTTATATCTTTTGTTGGATTAACTTATATATATATATATATATATATATATATATATATATATATTATAAGTTAGGTATGTTTATATGTAGATGATGAAGGGAGGTCGGCCATGACAGTTTGAAAGATAAACAAAAGTGTCTCGCAAACACTAACATTTCATACTTCTTCCATTGATCAGACGTAGTCAAGTTAGGTCAAAACTTGAGTCTTAAGCCTTCCATTGTGGAAATAATTATATAATATTTCACCCCCTTCTCTGGTTGAGAACTAATATATAATATATATAGCATAATATAAAATGAAATAATAAAATAAGGTACGAATCAAATCTTATTAGAATTCAAAGTTCAGGAAAGTATCTTAACATCCTTAACTCATGAGTTTTCAAAGATAATTCTCAAAGTTTGTTTAGACTTTAAGATACTTTGCCTGAACTTTGAATTCTAATAAAATTTGATTTGTACCTCATTTTATTATTTCATTTTATGCTATTAATGCTCTATCCAGTATATTGAGCTTCAGTCTTTATTCGGATGTTTCACTAATTAAAAGATATTAGTTGCCTCTTATATCTTTTGTTGGATTAATATATATATATATAAGTTAGGTATGTTTATATGTAGATGATGAAGGGAGGTCGGCCATAACAGTTTGAAAGATAAACAAAAGTGTCTCGCAAACACTAACATTTCATACTTCTTCCATTGATCAGTTTTGGTTTGTTATCAAACCGATAACAACGATTATTATTAGACGCAACACTAACATAACAGAAAGGTTTGGTTTGGTAGTTTTGTTTTACGGCATATCAACCCTTTTTGGGTTATTTAATGCCGAATCTGGTCATTATAGTAAAAGTTTTTATGCTTCAAGTTCTTTATATCTTCAAATGTTTAATCATCGTTTTTGGTTTGGTAGTTTTGTTTTACGGCATATCAACCCTTTTGGGGTTATTTAATGCCGAATCTGGTCATTATAGTAAAAGATTTATGCTTCAAGTTCTAAAAATAAAATAAAAAAGGGGAGGGAGAAAGGGAGAGGGGCTGTTGTTTTTGTTTTTGGTTTTGTAGAACATAATTAAGTTTTACAAAAAAAAAAAAAAAAAAAGTCAATGTAGGTGAATTTCGTCTCAGGGAGCCACAGGGCAGCCTGATCTGGTATCACCAGCATAACAGAAAGAAAATTCCGAAATAAAACACAGTCCTTCTCTTCTTATCCCATCATTTTTTCCTGATCTCTTGGATTTTTCTATGCTACTGGATTCATACTTTTCCCAAAGGTATTGGTATCACAATGTAATCATGTGTCAGGGGATTCTTCACATGATTTTGAATTGGAGATAATGTCATTTGGATTGAGAATTGCTTTTTGATTTGGTTAAATGTTACATACTATAGACCACTTTCTGTCTTGGGAAACAATACTTTCTGAAAGAGTAAAGCAAGGATTGCACAATTACCAGCTGCATTTCTCTTGAACCAGCATTGCTTATGGGCTGCGGTTTCATTTGGTTTTCTAGGTGGAGGAGAGGAGAATAGAAAAATGTCGCCATTGGTAAGGAAAGAACAAAGAATCTGATTGGTTAACTAGCTAGCCGTGTATATAAAAACACCCGGCAAAAATAACTCCATGCATATTAGCCTGAAGATTCTCTCTGGGGATGAAACGCGGGAGCCTCTGTGTAGCTTAATTGCCATAAATTTATTTTCATAACTCACTATATATGTATATATATATAAAGTTAGGTATGTTTATATGATGAAGGGAAGTCGGCCATGACAGTTTGAAAGATATACAAAAGTGTCTCGCAAACACTAACATTTCATACTTCTTCCATTGATCAGTTTTGGTTTGTTATCAAACCGATAACAACGATTATTATTAGACGCAACACTAACATAGAAAGAAAATTCCGAAATAAAACACAGTCCTTCACTTCTTATCTCATCATTTTTCCTGATCTCTTGGATTTTTCTATGCTACTAGATTCATACTTTTCCCAAAGGTATTGGTATCACAGTGTAATCATGTGTCAGGGAATTCTTCACATGATTTTGAATTGGAGATAATGTCATTCATATCACTTCCTGCCAGCTTTTTCTTGACATTCTATGTAAACTGAATCTGCTACCTCAATTGTTCTACATCTACCAACCCAAGAACTCTGATCTATTTTTACAACGTAGCTATACAATCAAAGTTTCCTGTTCTGCATACATCTCCCTATACTGTCTAGATTTAATTTTCCTATGAAGTCATCAGAACTAAGCCTATCTTTAAGACTAACATTACACATCCATCGTATCATTCTCATATTTCTCTCCATGCAACACATGTCCTCAACCATCATTGGCCAGGTTTCACTTCCATACATCATCACACTGTGTACACATGCCTGATAGACTCTTTACTTGGTTGACACGAGTAGCGCTCTGCTGGTTAGTAATAGCAGAAGTTCCCTGAACTTACTCCATCCACTCCTAACTCTTGCAATCACACTAGCACCTTCTCCACCCTGTGCTCCAATATGTAACAGATTAAAATAAGAAATAATCCCCAAAGAGGTTTAATAAATACTTACATAAGAATTATCCACCAGGATACAACAACATCACTGATAATTTTGTCGGCATAGGCCTTCGCTTCCAAGACCTTCGTAATGAATCTGAAACAATAAAACAGAATATTTAAAGAAATTCTTAAACAATGTCAGATAAACACCTGTCTGTAGATGACTACATCTCTATATAAAGTTAGGTATGTGTATATGTTTATATATTTTTATGTATAGGATTCACTCCCAAACTAATTAACCGATTGTAAAAATTCAGATACCTCCGATTATTTTGAAATTTTAACAATTGTTCTTAGACATTGATTAATAAATATTTCTCAAATTTCAATTTCTTTGGATTATTTTAAAGGGTTTTTAGAGAACATAATAATGGCATGACCCCTATTTGAAAATTAAAATATTTCAGATTTTAATTAAATTTGATCCATAGTCACGAGACACCAATTAAGTACTATTTATAAATTTCTTCATAAAACTCTTTAAGCTAAACCTACATTTTAGGCATTTTCTTAGAATCAAAATTACGTAATGGATTTTGATTAAAATTGGAATAAGGATTCTGGACATAAGGTTTAGTATGATTATATCTTGATTTTTATCTTCATAAGGGGACATAAAAGTGCTGCTCCGTTCAGGGAATTTATTTTACCCGTCCTGGGATAAGTATTCTTCTAGTTATGATATACAGGGTGTCTCAAAAAAATGTACTCACTCTTAGAATGACGAGAAAACCTTTATTTACCTTGGTGCGTGTTATCAGCTTTGTTTGAACAATAATGGTCATCAGTTTGAACATTTGCGAACATGATTCTTCAATTACATCTGTCTCATGTATTCGATGCTATTTCATTTCACTCTATGTTCATAAATAAAAGTTTTCTCGTCATTCTACGAGTGAGTACATTTTTTTGAGACACCCTGTATACATATGCCATTTTTTTTATGGAGTGAGCCTTCTGGTCAAGAAAATAATGGTTTCCATCTTGCATATAGCAACAATCTTTTGTACAGAATTGATTTCTCCGGTTGCTGATAATGGTATAAAAATAAGGTATTGTTAGGGCAATATAACAAGGCAGAATAGTTGTTTCTCTTAGATCAAAAGAAAGAGTTATCGGCCTTGGGTAAAAGGGAGTCGTCTGCGGAGAAACGCGCAGAGAACGTTTTTTTGTTCGTATTGTTCCAGGAAGTCGTTGGCGATTTTAAATTCAGCAAATCTCAAGGTATGCAAACAATATAAGAACTATGTGATTTATGATGTTTAAAAAATGACGAGTATTAAATGTGAACTGCCACGGCACTTTCAGGGACGAGTATATGAAATGTGAACTGCCACGGCCCTTTCAGGGACGAGTATATGAAACGAGTACCGCCACGGCCCAAGAGAAGGGCTATGCAACATCTATAGCTAGATGGCTCTGGCTGGCAACCAATTTGCAGAGGTGGTAGTGTTATTGATATAAAAACTGTACTTTTTTGATCAAAGATTGTTAGTTATTAAACAAACTGTAGGGGGGAAAGACCGACAGTACTTACGGCCTACTTGCTTTTTTTAATTTATATTTTTTGCTTAAAATCCCATTTAGTGATTAGGGAAATTTAGAGAAACCATTGTTTGCATGTAACTTAAAGTAAGCAAGTTTAAAAAAAAAAAACTATAGGGTGGGCAAAAATAAGGGTCCTATTTTTAAAAATTCATAACTTTTTTATTTATTGATTTTTTTAAATTTTTTTTTTTAAGAATAAGTAAAGGACCCCTTCCGAAGCAAGCATGAGCCGTATTAGCCCTAAGGAACGTACCCTCATTTAGAAAACATTATTTTTGCTTAAAAAACTCAAAATAGTGTAAAAAACAATACTTTAGTTTTTGTAAGTTTTAAGAAGTGTTTTTCGGCTAAAATTTGTTTTGTTTATTTCAAAAAATCTCGGAAGGGTCAGTCTACACACACATAAAGTTTGGTGAGTTTAACTTTTATTTTGTGGAAGTTATTCAAATTTAAAGATAGGACCCTTATTTTGGCCCACCCTGTATTACAAGGAGGAGAATAAAAGAAAGAAGACTTAATGAAAATAAATATTAAAAATAAAAAATTTACTTAGAGGCCGTTGTAACGTCGCTCACGTTGACTGCACTCTGTATTGTGGCTGAGGCACCACCAAGAAGGCTTGCAACATCAGGAATACAACGTCCAATTACTAAAAAAAACAAAAACAAAAAAAAATAACATTATGTAATAGTTAATCAATGCAAAGCTACTTTGAGACAGCAACACAAAATCAACCTCTTTCACTATAGACAATGTATATACTAGAAGTCCCGATCCGGCGTTGCCCGGGAGTATTTCCACTTTCACTTTTAGACAGCAACGCAAAATCTCTCTCATAATGTTCTAGAAGAATACTCGTCCCAGGACGGGTACAATTCATTCCCCAAACAGAACAGTTTTGTACAACAAAATAGTCAGCATGCCTGTTTTTTTAAAAAAAATTATTTAATATTGGGGGGGGGGGGGGAGTTGGGCGTGAAATTTATTAAGTGAAAGAAAACTTTAAATTAAAAAAAGGTTACAATTTAAACAGAAAGTCCGATTTTATTGGTTTGTATTTTAAGCAAAATACGTTTTTATCTCAGACTTTATATTTATATATTTTGCTGTTTTATTTCGTTAATAAATCATAAAACAATAAGAAAAGAAAATTTATCGTCGCTAGAAAAGAGAGACAGGTAGTGATGACGACGCCAAATTTTATTTTTTATTATTTTTAAAGGAGTCGGGGGATGGGCTCCATATATATATATATATATATATATATATATATATAGATAGATAGATAGAGAGAGAGAGCGAGAGAGTGAAGATACCAATCACTTCCCCATATAAGTATATCTTTCGAGCTAGCTTCATCTAAATTATCTCCTTTGATATTTTAAGAATAAGTGTGGACTTTTCATTCTACCCTATTCACGTAACCGCGTACTACACACACTGGCTATCAACATTAATCGTCGATAACATCAAGACGAATTTCAACTTGACTGCAATAAATATGTCTCAGTCAAGAAGAATTAAACGAAAAAGAGGAAAAAAATGTTTATACTTCTGACAAGGGTGTATATCACAGAAAACTTTATTTAATAGAAGAAAAAGGGGTCACCATCTTCTCTACAAATTATATTAACTTTATTGAACAGTTTCATAAACACGAGAACACAAAACTGTAAGACAGGTTGGTTCGGACGGCATGCATTAGAGAGAAGGAATTGAGTCTATGTCTTTTGTCTCATTATTTCTTCTTTCTTAGCGCTTTCCAGAACCACAACCACTGGTCATCACTTTGGTCTTGGCAATATTCACTCTCAGACCTTTACTTTCCATAGCATTCCTCCAAAACAGTTGACCTTCTATTGTTTCAGAGGCAAGAATAAGTGACCACAAATAATCCTCACTTTTTATATAATACTTCGAATCAGCTGCTCTTGGTGTTATATACTGAATTACCTCTAAATTACATTAGCATCTGCTCCACCCTGTGCTCTGATGGTATCACCCAGGTAACAAAGCTTCTCGGCAACCTCAATATCTTCACCATCCAAATATACTTTGTCCACATATGGCTTCTCATTCATCTCCATTGTCTTACACTTCTTGCATACAAATTATTTATGTAATATGCTGCTGCTGTTTGTATTGTTTTGTCGGTCATTATTGAAAAATGTCACCATTGTAAAATAATTCCGAGTGGGATACAATTTTATTTGACAGAAATTGAATAAAAATATATTTTCTTGTGTTGTAAAGAACACGGGCCAAGTTTCCACAAAGGAAACTGAAGAATCAAGAATAAAATATTAAGTTTGTAGATCGTATGCTATCGATAACAATAGACAGACTTCTATATTATTTAAAATATTAAAAATAACATAGTATTCGAAGACCAAATAAGATCCCCTCGACACAACTATACACTGGCTCATATGAGGAATGGTGCACCTTCTCCAAATAATGTTACCTCAAGTAACAGCACTTAGCTGGATACTCCACCAGACTAGATGAATTCTTGTCCTGGAATCCTGCAAGACCAAGAGGCCAAAAGAAAGATATACTATAACAAAGTTAACTAATTGGGCAGATGCACATAACAAGGATGCTGGCTTCCGGTGGAAAAGGGTTGAAGAAAGTGTGTACGGATGCCTGAAAGTGATACAAATTTTTTTTATTCATATTAATTTACGACTTTCCTTTTTGTCATATTAATTTCAGACTTTTCTTTCATCATAATCTAATAATTAACATAATACAGACTATTTGAAAAATAATTTATTTGTTTTTATTTGATTGTTTTCAAAACATTTTTTGTAATAATAGTGAAAACCTTTTTTCTTGGAAATGGAGTAACTTCCGGTATCAAACTTTTTTCTTAGAAATGGAAATGCCCTAACTCTAAACCCTAACCCTCCCAAAAAACATTATTTTCACTAAATATTAAAAAAAACAAAAAAACATTAAATAAAAAAAAAACACATTCCGGTGCTCAGAAACATTATTTCTTGAAAAAAAAAAGAAAAAAGGATTATTCTATTTTGTTTATTTTCTTCAATGAAAATTTGAAAATTTTTTTGAAAACAATCAAATAACTTATTTTTCAAATAGTCTATATCATGTTAATTATTAGAATATGATGAAAGAAAAGTCTGAAATTAATATGAATAAAAAAAATTGTCGTATCACTTTCAGGCATCCGTAGACACTTTCTTCAAGCTTTTTCCACCGGAAGCCAGCGGTCCTCCTTGTTATGCGCATCTGCCACTAATTGTTATAAAGTTTGTGACGTAAATAAAAGCGCTTAAAAGTTATCCTTGTGACATTTAGACACGGAGACTTTATTAAAAATTACTGTCGCCTTTTATTTCTTTGTGTTAAAGACTGTAACATATTTTTATTAATAGTTATAAAGCGGTTATCTCCCATGTAGCCTCTACGAATTCGGAATAGCGGCGTGTAAGAAATTTAGAGTTACCTCCCTCAGATCAGTTACGGTTTATTCAGGAGCGCCGAGATCCCTATTCCCCACCTTGTATTTACATTGTGCATGCAAACAAAATAAATAAATAAATAAAAGGAAAGTGATATTAATTGATGCCCCCCCCCCCCCCAATACTTACATGGTGTTGATTTAATTACATACAAGGGACATTCACCGCTCTGAAATAAAAAATAAATAAAAATTAAACATGTTTACTTATTTAATAATAAGCTTATTACAATTTAGAAATTTGTGAAAGCCAAACAGTGTGCTTTTTATTCTTTAAAATTATTTATTTTAAACATATATAAACCTTCGACCCAAAATATTTCTTTCTCAAATATAGACATTTTTTTTGTTGTTAATAATCTTTCCTGTTGGAGACATAAACATCTCTATCTGGTGATACCAGATCAGGCTGCCCTGTAGCTCCCTGAGACGAACTTCACCTACATTGACGTTTTTTTTTTTTTTTTTTTTTGTAAAACTTAATTATGTTCTACAAAACCAAAAACAAAAACAACAGCCCTTCTCCCTTTCTCCCTCCCCTTTTTTATTTTATTTTCCCTACCCTACTCCCGGTCCTGGATATGACCTTAAACTACATCCGATGGTGAGATCCGGCTTACGGACTTTGGGGAATGTGGAGCCTCCTCTTAATTACCATTGCTCCCAGAAAGTGGTAGTACCTGTTAGGGTCTCAACTATGGGTTAAATAGAAACAGATATTAAAAGGGGAAAGAAACAAAAAAGAGAAGAAAACAAATATACTTTAACAACCAAACCAAACACCATCAATAAATATTTGAACGTGTGAGGAACTTGAAGCATAAAAACTTTCACCAGGATGACTGCATTCGGCATTGAGTGGCCTGAAAGGGGTTGATGTGCCGTAAAGCGGGACAACCAAACTAGGCACCATGAATAAATATTTGAAGATATAAACAACTTGAAGCATAAAAACTTTCACCAAAATGACTGCATTCGGCATTAAATAACCTGAAAAGGGTTGATATGCCGTAAAACAAAACAACCAAACTAAACATCTCTATTGGATAATAGTCCGTTTCATGTATATAACTGTTGATTCCTAATGTCAGCGTGTGTTACACGTGGCTGCGTGATGCATGAGATAATGAAATATTCACACTTAGAAAGATTGTTGGTATTTCATTTAAAATTTAGAAATTTATGAAAACCAAATAACAATGTGATCTTTTTTTCAATCATAATATCAGGTTGGAAAGAAAGTAATGTCGTTTTTGTCCAACACATTCAATCATAATATCAGGTTGGAAAGAAAGTAATGTCGTTTTTGTCCAACACAATCATATCAGGTTGGAAAGAAAGTAATGTCGTTTTTGTCCAACACATTCAATCATAATATCAGGTTGGAAAGAAAGTAATGTCGTTTTTGTCCAACACATTCAATCATAATATCAGGTTGGAAAGAAAGTAATGTCGTTTTTGTCCAACACATTTATTTCATCTGAAACATTCACATTAAGACATTTTTTAATCTTTACAATAATTTCCCTGATTTTCTATGACTTCTGTCCAACGATCAACTAGCTTCTTGATGCCTTCTTCAACTAATGTCATTTTCATAAATCTTATTGTTTAAGTGATGCTGCAACGACCGTTAAAGATGGTAGTCGGATGAAGCAATGTCAGGTGAATAAGGTGGATGAGGCAAAACTTCCCAATTGAAACTCATGTTTTTTCCTAAGTAAGTTTTTCTGTGTGAGGTCTCGCGTTATCATGCTGAAGCACTACACCCTTCCTATTGAGTAATACTGGTCATTTTTTGATAGAGCAATTCTTAAATCATCCAGCTGCGAACAATATTTTACTGCTGTGATTGTTTGATTAGGCTCTAGTAACTCATAATGAATCAGTCCTCTCATGTCCCACCATAAAGAGAGCATAACCTTCTTTGGGTGTAGTCCTTGTTTTGGAACAGGCTATGGACTTTGGTTTCGGTTTAACCATTGTTTTCTGCGTTGGATATTCTTGTAAATAACCCATTTTTCATCTCCAGTCACAATTCTTTGCAAAAATGGTTCTCAATGATTCCTGGAAAGCACAGATGTGCAAACAGTCAATCTTTGATTTCGTTGAGCGTCGGTCAAATCGTGGGGAACCCAGAGTTCAAGTTTTGAAACTTTTCCTAACTCGTGAAGGCATGAAATAATTGTGATATGGATTGTATTGAATTGTTGAGTTAATTCTCTGCTGGTTAACTTTGGATTGGCCTCCACAGCGTCTTTAATGGTGTCTTTACCAATTGATTTTGGCCTTCCGAATGTCGCCGATCTGACAGGTAAAAGTCTCCAGAAGAAAATTTTGCAAATCACCGTTGACATTTTCGATCATTCAGAACATCATCCCATAGACAGTTCCAATATTCCTTGTAGATTCTGCAGCTGAGTTTCCTTTTTTGAATTCATAGAGCATTCAATGTCTAAGATGCTCCTCACTAATATCCATTTTTTGACGGCTGAGACCGTTAAAGTAAATATTTTCCAACTAATTACTATATCATATCAGATTATGAGATTATATTTTTCTCAAAGTTAGATTACAATAGCTTTCGTCCAACAAAATCAATATTTTATTCTGACGAGCCATTTTGTTTTATTTACTGTTAAGAACACTACAAGTGAATTCGCTTTAATTCCTTTTCAGAAAATACTTTATCTGACTAAGAATATTTTAGAACGGATGTCATCTTTGTTGGCAGCAGTAAATTCAAAATAATAGAATAAATGTTCTTACCGCTGTACAGTATGGATTTCTAAGGTTTGATGATACCCCAGTTTGTGTTGGGCATTCTTTCACACACACCTGGAAAAAAAAGTTTATTTTAAATTAAAAGGCTAACTTATGTTACTATGACAATAGACAATACTAAACAAGGCCATAACACTAATAACGTTTTGTTACTATGATAATAGACACAATATTAAACAAGGCCATAACACTAATAACGTTTTCTTACTAGGACAATAGACACAATATTAAACAAAGCCATAACACTAATAACGTTTTGTTACTATGACAATAGACAACATAAAAAAAGGTCATAACACTAATAACGTTTTGTTACTATGACAATAGACACAATATTAAACAAAGCCATAACACTAATAACGTTTTGTTATTATGACAATAGACACAATATTAAACACGGTCATAACACTAATAACGCTTTGTTACTATGACAATAGAGAACAAGGTCATAACACTAATAATGTTTTCTTACTATGACAATAGACAACATAAAACAAGGTCATAACACTAATAACCTAATTACTATGAAAATAGACAATATTAAACAAGGCCATAACACTAATAACGTTTTCTTACTATAACAATAGACACAATATTAAACAAGGTCATAACACTAATAACGTTTTGTTACTATGACAATAGACAACATAAAGCGAGGTCATAACACAAATAACGCTTTGTTACTATGACAATAGACAACATAAAACAAGGCCATAACACTAATAACGCTTTGTTACTATGACAATAGACATAAAACAAAGTCATAACACTAATAACGTTTTGTTACTATGACAATAGACAACATAAAGCGAGGTCATAACACAAATAACGCTTTGTTACTATGACAATAGACAACATAAAACAAGGTCATAACACTAATAATGTTTTCTTACTATGACAATAGACAACATAAAACAAGGTCATAACACAAATAACGCTTTGTTACTATGACAATAGACAACATAAAACAAGGTCATAACACTAATAACGTTTTGTTACTATGACAATAGACAACATAAAACAAGGTCATAACACTAATAACGCTTTGTTACTATGACAATAGACAACATAAAACAAGGTCATAACACTAATAACGCTTTGTTACTATGACAATAGACAACATAAAACAAGGTCATAACACTAATAACGTTTTGTTACTATGACAATAGACAACATAAAACAAAGTAAAAACACTTATAACGTTTTGTTACTATGACAATAGACAACATAAAACAAGGTCATAACACTAATAACGCTTTGTTACTATGACAATAGACAACATAAAACAAGGTCATAACAGTAATAACGCTTTGTTACTATGACAATAGACAACATAAAACAAGGTCATAACACTAATAACGTTTTATTACTATGACAATAGACAACATAAAACAATGTCATAACACTAATAATGTTTTGTTACTATGACAATAGACAACATAAAACAAGGTCATAACACTAATAACGCTTTGTTACTATGACAAAAGACATAAAACAAAGTCATAACACTAATAACGTTTTGTTACTATGACAATAGACAACATAAAACAAGGTCATAACACTAATAACGCTTTGTTACTATGACAATAGACAACATAAAACAAGGTCATAACACTAATAACGCTTTGTTACTATGACAATAGACAACATAAAACAAGGTCATAACACTAATAACGTTTTATTACTATGACAATAGACAACATAAAACAAGGTCATAACACTAATAACGTTTTGTTACTATGACAATAGACAACATAAAACAAAGTAAAAACACTAATAACGTTTTGTTACTATGACAATAGAAAACATAAAACAAGGTCATAACACTAATAACGCTTTGTTACTATGACAATAGACAACATAAAACAAGGTCATAACACTAATAACGCTTTGTTACTATGACAATAGACAACATAAAACAAGGTCATAACACTAATAACGTTTTATTACTATGACAATAGACAACATAAAACAAGGTCATAACACTAATAACGTTTTGTTACTATGACAATAGACAACATAAAACAAAGTAAAAACACTAATAACGTTTTGTTACTATGACAATAGACATAAAACAAAGTCATAACACTAACAACGTTTTGTTACTATGACAATAGACAACATAAAACAAGATCATAACACTAATAACGTTTTGTTACTATGAAAATAGACAACATAAAACAAGGTCATAACACTAATAACGTTTTGTTACTATAACAATAGACAACATAAAACAAGGCCATAACACTAATAACGCTTTGTTACTATAACAATAGACAACATAAAACAAGGTCATAACACCAATAACGTTTTGTTACTATGACAATAGACAACATAAAACAAGGTCATAACACTAATAACGTTTTGTTACTATGACAATAGACATAAAACAAGGTCATAATACTAATAACGTTTTGTTACTATGACAATAGACAACATAAAACAAGGTCATAACACTGATAATGTTTTGTTACTATGACAATAGGTAACATAAAACAAGGTCATAACACGAATAACGCTTTGTTACTATGACAATAGACATAAAACATTGTCATAACACTAATAACGCTTTGTTACTATGACAATAGACAACATAAAACAAGGTAAAAACACTAATAATGTTTTCTTACTATGACAATAGACAACATAAAACAAGGTCATAACACTAATAACTTAATTACTATGAAAATAGACACAATATTAAACAAGGTCATAACACTAATAACGTTTTGTTACTATGACCATAGACAACATAAAACAAGGTCATAACACTAATAACGCTTTTTTACTATGACAATAGGCATAAAACAAGGTCATAACACTAATAATGTTTTGTTACTATGACAATAGTCAATATAAAACAAGGTCAATACACTAATAACGTTCTGTTACTATGACAATAGACATAAAACAAGGTCATAACACTAATAATTTTTTGTTACTATGACAATAGACAACATAAAACAAGGTCATAACACTATTAACGCTTTGTTACTATGACTATAGACAACAAAAAACAAGGTCATAACACTAATAACGTTTTGTTACTATGACAATAGACAACATAAAACAAGATCATAACACTAATAACGCTTTGTTACTATGACAATAGACAACAAAAAACAAGGTCATAACACAAATAACGTTTTGTTACTATGACAATAAACATAAAACAAGGTCATAACACTAATAACGTTTTGTTACTATGACAATAGACAACATAAAACAAAGTCAAAACAGTAATAACGTTTTGTTACTATGACAATAGACAACATAAAACAAGGTCATAACACTAATAACGTTTTGTTACTATGACAATAGACAACATAAAACAAGGTCATAACACTAATAACGTTTTGTTACTATGACAATAGACAACATAAAACAAGGTCATAACACTAATAACGTATTGTTACTATGACAATAGACAACATAAAACAAGGTCATAACACTAATAACGTTTTGTTACTATGACAATAGACAACATAAAACAAGGTCATAACACTAAAAACGTTTTGTTACTATGATAATAGACAACATAAAACAAGGTAAAAACACTAATAATGTTTTCTTACTATGACAATAGACAACATAAAACAAGGTCATAACACTAATAACTTAATTACTATGAAAATAGACACAATATTAAACAAGGCCATAACACTAATAACGTTTTCTTACTATGACAATAGACACAATATTAAACAAGGTCATAACACTAATAACGTTTTGTTACTATGACCATAGACAACATAAAACAAGGTCATAACACTAATAACGCTTTTTTACTATGACAATAGGCATAAAACAAGGTCATAACACTAATAATGTTTTGTTACTAGTACAATAGTCAATATAAAACAAGGTCAATACACTAATAACGTTCTGTTACTATGACAATAGACATAAAACAAGGTCATAACACTAATAATTTTTTGTTACTATGACAATAGACAACATAAAACAAGGTCATAACACTATTAACGCTTTGTTACTATGACTATAGACAACAAAAAACAAGGTCATAACACTAATAACGTTTTGTTACTATGACAATAGACAACATAAAACAAGATCATAACACTAATAACGCTTTGTTACTATGACAATAGACAACAAAAAACAAGGTCATAACACAAATAACGTTTTGTTACTATGACAATAAACATAAAACAAGGTCATAACACTAATAACGTTTTGTTACTATGACAATAGACAACATAAAACAAAGTCAAAACAGTAATAACGTTTTGTTACTATGACAATAGACAACATAAAACAAGGTCATAACACTAATAACGTTTTGTTACTATGACAATAGACAACATAAAACAAGGTCATAACACTAATAACGTTTTGTTACTATGACAATAGACAACATAAAACAAAGTCATAACACTAATAACGTTTTGTTACTATGACAATAGACAACATAAACAAGGTCATAACACTAATAACGTTTTGTTACTATGACAATAGACAACATAAAACAAGGTCATAACACTAATAACGTTTTGTTACTATGACAATAGACAACATAAACAAGGTCATAACACTAATAACGTTGTGTTACTATGACAATAGACAACATAAAACAAGGTCATAACACTAATAACGTTTTGTTACTATGACAATAGACAACATAAACAAGGTCATAACACTAATAACGTTTTGTTACTATGACAATAGACAACATAAAACAAGGTCATAACACTAAAAACGTTTTGTTACTATGATAATAGACAACATAAAACAAAGTAAAAACACTAATAACGTTTTGTTACTATGACAATAGACAACATAAAACAAAGTCATAACACTAATAACGTTTTGTTACTATGACAATAGACAACATAAAACAAAGTCATAACACTAATAACGTTTTGTTACTATGACAATAGACAACATAAAAACAAGGTCATAACACTAATAACGTTTTGTTACTATGACAATAGACAACATAAAACAAGGTCATAACACTAATAACGTTTTGTTACTATGACAATAGACAACATAAAACAAAGTCATAACACTAATAACGTTTTGTTACTATGACAATAGACAACATAAATCAAGGTCATAACACTAATAACGTTTTGTTACTATGACAATAGACAACATAAAACAAGGTCATAACACTAATAACGTTTGGTTACTATGACAATAGACAACATAAAACAAGGTCATAACACTAATAACGTTTTGTTACTATGACAATAGACAACATAAAACAAGGTCATAACACTAATAACGTTTTGTTACTATGACGATAGACAACATAAAACAAGGTCATAACACTAATAACGTTTTGTTACTATGACAATAGACAACATAAAACAAGGTCATAACACTAATAACGTTTTGTTCTATGACAATAGACAACATAAAACAAGGTCATAACACTAATAACGTTTTGTTACTATGACGATAGACAACATAAAACAAGGTCATAACACTAATAACGTTTTGTTACTATGACAATAGACAACATAAAACAAGGTCATAACACTAATAACGTTTTGTTATTATGACAATAGACATAACAGTAAACAACAAATAAAGAGGTGACCAGCTGGAAAGTTTAATAAATTAATGGCTAACTTAAACAAGAATCGAACCTTCGAAGGGTCGATCCTTGCCTAAGTTAGCCATGCGAATACGGCTATGAGCCAGAAACACCTGTCCATGGATTTCTTTTACGTACGTATAAAATTAATAAAAATATATATATTAACGAAAAACGTCATATAAAGTTAAGGGCGACTAACAATGTAATTTTCTGCATATTAATCACTTAGGGAGTGAAACAATCGAAATAGTAGTAGTAAGCAAAAACAACGAACGCTGCAATCACTAATAAAAACAATTACATTATATATAATAAAAACAATTACATTATATATAATAAAAACAATTACATTATATATAATAAAAACAATTACATTATATATAAAAAAACAATTACATTATATATAATAAAAACAATTACATTATATATAATAAAAACAATTACTTTATATATAATAAAAACAATTACATTATATATAATAAAAACAATTACATTATATATAATAAAAACAATTACATTATATATAATAAAAACAATTACATTATATATAATAAAAACAATTATTTTATATATAATAAAAACAATTACATTATATATAATAAAAACAATTACATTATATATAATAAAAACAATTACATTATATATAATAAAAACAATTATATTATATATAAAAAAAACAATTACTTTATATATAATAAAAACAATTACATTATATATAATAAAAACAATTACATTATATATAATAAAAACAATTACATTATATATAATAAAAACAATTACTTTATATATAATAAAAACAATTACTTTATATATAATAAAAACAATTACTTTATATATAATAAAAACAATTACATTATATATAATAAAAACAATTACATTATATATAATAAAAACAATTACATTATATATAATAAAAACAATTACTTTATATATAATAAAAACAATTACTTTATATATAATAAAAACAATTACATTATATATAATAAAAACAATTACATTATATATAATAAAAACAATTACATTATATATAATAAAAACAATTACATTATATATAATAAAAACAATTACATTATATATAATAAAAACAATTACATTATATATAATAAAAACAATTACATTATATATAATAAAAACAATTACATTATATATAAAAAAAACAATTACTTTATATATAATAAAAACAATTACTTTATATATAATAAAAACAATTACATTATATATAATAAAAACAATTACATTATATATAATAAAAACAATTACTTTATATATAATAAAAACAATTACATTATATATAAAAAAACAATTACATTATATATAATAAAAACAATTACATTATATATAATAAAAACAATTACTTTATATATAATAAAAACAATTACTTTATATATAATAAAAACAATTACATTATATATAATAAAAACAATTACATTATATATAATAAAAACAATTACTTTATATATAATAAAAACAATTACATTATATATAATAAAAACAATTACATTATATATAATAAAAACAATTACATTATATATAATAAAAACAATTACATTATATATAATAAAAACAATTACATTATATATAAAAAAAACAATTACATTATATATAATAAAAACAATTACATTATATATAATAAAAACAATTACATTATATATAAAAAAAACAATTACATTATATATAATAAAAACAATTACATTATATATAATAAAAACAATTACATTATATATAAAAAAAACAATTACATTATATATAAAAAAACAATTACATTATATATAATAAAAAACAATTACATTATATATAATAAAAACAATTACATTATATATAATAAAAAACAATTACATTATATATAATAAAAACAATTACATTATATATAATAAAAACAATTACATTATATATAATAAAAAACAATTACATTATATATAATAAAAACAATTACATTATATATAATAAAAACAATTACATTATATATAATAAAAACAATTACATTATATATAATAAAAAACAATTACATTATATATAATAAAAACAATTACATTATATATAATAAAAAACAATTACATTATATATAATAAAAACAATTACATTATATATAAAAAAACAATTACATTATATATAATAAAAACAATTACATTATATATAATAAAAACAATTACATTATATATAATAAAAACAATTACATTATATATAATAAAAACAATTACATTATATATAATAAAAACAATTACTTTATATATAATAAAAACAATTACATTATATATAATAAAAACAATTACATTATATATAAAAAAAACAATTACTTTATATATAATAAAAACAATTATATTATATATAATAAAAACAATTACATTATATATAATAAAAACAATTACATTATATATAATAAAAACAATTACATTATATATAATAAAAACAATTACTTTATATATAATAAAAACAATTACATTATATATAATAAAAACAATTACTTTATATATAATAAAAACAATTACATTATATATAATAAAAACAATTACATTATATATAAAAAAAACAATTACTTTATATATAATAAAAACAATTACATTATATATAATAAAAACAATTACATTATATATAATAAAAACAATTACATTATATATAATAAAAACAATTACATTATATATAATAAAAACAATTACATTATATATAATAAAAACAATTACTTTATATATAATAAAAACAATTACATTATATATAATAAAAACAATTACATTATATATAAAAAAAACAATTACTTTATATATAATAAAAACAATTATATTATATATAATAAAAACAATTACATTATATATAATAAAAACAATTACATTATATATAATAAAAACAATTACATTATATATAAAAAAAACAATTACTTTATATATAATAAAAACAATTACATTATATATAATAAAAACAATTACATTATATATAATAAAAACAATTACATTATATATAATAAAAACAATTACTTTATATATAATAAAAACAATTATATTATATATAATAAAAACAATTACTTTATATATAATAAAAACAATTACTTTATATATAATAAAAACAATTACATTATATATAATAAAAACAATTACTTTATATATAATAAAAACAATTACATTATATATAATAAAAACAATTACATTATATATAATAAAAACAATTACATTATATATAATAAAAACAATTACTTTATATATAATAAAAACAATTATATTATATATAATAAAAACAATTACTTTATATATAATAAAAACAATTACTTTATATATAATAAAAACAATTACATTATATATAATAAAAACAATTACTTTATATATAATAAAAACAATTACATTATATATAATAAAAACAATTACATTATATATAATAAAAACAATTACATTATATATAATAAAAACAATTACATTATATATAAAAAAAACAATTACATTATATATAAAAAAACAATTACATTATATATAATAAAAAACAATTACATTATATATAATAAAAACAATTACATTATATATAATAAAAACAATTACATTATATATAATAAAAACAATTACATTATATATAATAAAAACAATTACATTATATATAATAAAAACAATTACATTATATATAATAAAAACAATTACTTTATATATAATAAAAACAATTATATTATATATAAAAAAAACAATTACTTTATATATAATAAAAACAATTACATTATATATAATAAAAACAATTACATTATATATAATAAAAACAATTACATTATATATAATAAAAACAATTACTTTATATATAATAAAAACAATTATATTATATATAATAAAAACAATTACTTTATATATAATAAAAACAATTACTTTATATATAATAAAAACAATTACATTATATATAATAAAAACAATTACATTATATATAAAAAAAACAATTACATTATATATAAAAAAACAATTACATTATATATAATAAAAAACAATTACATTATATATAATAAAAACAATTACATTATATATAATAAAAACAATTACATTATATATAATAAAAACAATTATATTATATATAATAAAAACAATTATATTATATATAATAAAAACAATTACATTATATATAATAAAAACAATTACATTATATATAAAAAAAACAATTACATTATATATAAAAAAACAATTACATTATATATAATAAAAACAATTATATTATATATAAAAAAAACAATTACATTATATATAATAAAAACAATTACATTATATATAATAAAAACAATTACATTATATATAATAAAAACAATTACATTATATATAATAAAAACAATTACTTTATATATAATAAAAACAATTATATTATATATAAAAAAAACAATTACTTTATATATAATAAAAACAATTACATTATATATAATAAAAACAATTACATTATATATAATAAAAACAATTACATTATATATAATAAAAACAATTACTTTATATATAATAAAAACAATTATATTATATATAATAAAAACAATTACTTTATATATAATAAAAACAATTACTTTATATATAATAAAAACAATTACATTATATATAATAAAAACAATTACATTATATATAAAAAAAACAATTACATTATATATAAAAAAACAATTACATTATATATAATAAAAAACAATTACATTATATATAATAAAAACAATTACATTATATATAATAAAAACAATTACATTATATATAATAAAAACAATTACATTATATATAATAAAAACAATTACATTATATATAATAAAAACAATTACATTATATATAATAAAAACAATTACTTTATATATAATAAAAACAATTATATTATATATAAAAAAAACAATTACTTTATATATAATAAAAACAATTACATTATATATAATAAAAACAATTACATTATATATAATAAAAACAATTACATTATATATAATAAAAACAATTACTTTATATATAATAAAAACAATTATATTATATATAATAAAAACAATTACTTTATATATAATAAAAACAATTACTTTATATATAATAAAAACAATTACATTATATATAATAAAAACAATTACTTTATATATAATAAAAACAATTACATTATATATAATAAAAACAATTACATTATATATAATAAAAACAATTACATTATATATAATAAAAACAATTACATTATATATAAAAAAAACAATTACATTATATATAAAAAAACAATTACATTATATATAATAAAAAACAATTACATTATATATAATAAAAACAATTACATTATATATAATAAAAAACAATTACATTATATATAATAAAAACAATTACATTATATATAATAAAAACAATTACATTATATATAATAAAAAACAATTACATTATATATAATAAAAAACAATTACATTATATATAATAAAAACAATTACATTATATATAATAAAAACAATTACATTATATATAATAAAAACAATTACATTATATATAATAAAAAACAATTACATTATATATAATAAAAACAATTACATTATATATAATAAAAAACAATTACATTATATATAATAAAAACAATTACATTATATATAAAAAAACAATTACATTATATATAATAAAAACAATTACATTATATATAATAAAAAACAATTACATTATATATAATAAAAACAATTACATTATATATAAAAAAAACAATTACATTATATATAATAAAAAACAATTACATTATATATAATAAAAACAATTACATTATATATAATAAAAACAATTACATTATATATAATAAAAACAATTACTTTATATATAATAAAAACAATTACATTATATATAATAAAAACAATTACATTATATATAATAAAAACAATTACATTATATATAAAAAAAACAATTACATTATATATAATAAAAACAATTACTTTATATATAATAAAAACAATTATATTATATATAAAAAAAACAATTACATTATATATAATAAAAAACAATTACATTATATATAATAAAAACAATTACATTATATATAATAAAAACAATTACATTATATATAATAAAAACAATTACTTTATATATAATAAAAACAATTACATTATATATAATAAAAACAATTACATTATATATAATAAAAACAATTACATTATATATAATAAAAACAATTACTTTATATATAATAAAAACAATTACATTATATATAATAAAAACAATTACATTATATATAATAAAAACAATTACATTATATATAATAAAAACAATTACATTATATATAAAAAAAACAATTACATTATATATAAAAAAAACAATTACATTATATATAAAAATTTTTTAACCTCAAATTATATTTTTTAATAGAGTGAAACAAGTTGCATTCTTTACTAGCAGTAATCAGCCGTTGTTGCCTGTGTGGAGATATATTACTGGTCAGAAGGGTTTTTTTATGAAAAAATGATTCCAAATATAGTCAGGTTTACATTTTTTTTTGTCTTGAGAGAAAACTAAATAACATTTGCAATATGAGATCAACAAATAAAAAAAACTGAGCGCAGTGTATTTTTTAAGCAAACGTCATTTTATAAATAACAAGTAGTTGCTTTTAATATTTTGTTTAATAGTTTTAATGGGTTTTGGGTTTTATTTAGGAGACGATGTTTTATTTACTCCTCCCCAGGAGTTAGGCACAAGGCCAGTTTTATCTTACTCCCACAAGATGTGATCCAAGATCGGGTCGAGAAAGTGGGGTTTGAAAAGCCAGCGCTCGAGAGGTGAGCACTCTGGCCATTTAAAAATTGCCTGGGCAGCCCCGTCGGCATTCCCCGGTAGGGGCGCCTCAGACAGTAAGCAATAAACTTACTCCTCCCCAAAGAGGGGAGGCAAAGCCTGGGAGGGTGGACCTCCTAGAACTGCACAGGACAGGCGTGCAGTATCCATCGGAACAGATACTACACTTTAGGAGACGATGTACTATGCTATTTTGTCAACTCTTTGAAGTTATAAATGGAATCAACCTCTAGGCAAAAATTTGACAATTAAAAAATAAATAAAAAGTATTTCTTGACGCTGGTTTCTAACAGTCAGCTGTAGAACGGCAAATGGCTTTAACGAATCGAAACAAATTCGTTTTTTTATTTTTTTTAATTTTAAATCTTAAAAATACCAATAAAAATATTTAAACCTATTTTTGGCACTTCTGCAGTTTAGGGACGGGCGAATTTATTTGTTTTCATTTCAGAAGAACTACATTCATTTAAGCGGCAGATAACCCTCTATTTTTTTCACTTAACGGCAAGGGATGCACATTTCTGAATTGTATCCCGTTAAAAGAAAGTATTGGTTTACAAGAAAAACAAGAGAAAAAAATCACAAAGTTTCAAATAATTTTACTTTATTTATTTTAGTACAGTTTCGATTAATACGACCAAAAATTTACAGGCGTGACGTATGTAAAACGAATGCTACGAAAACGAACCGAAACAGACGAAATAAGGTACGCCGTTTCAAATGCCCCCCCCCCTCTCCTCCGGTAAAACCTTTTTCCTTTCTTTTGTTTTTTTTTCATGTCACCATACGAGGTAGCACAAAGTTTCTCAGATTGGAAAGGTTTGCACCTGATGTCTGTACTATTTTCTTGTTCCTCGTGCTTGTACCCAGTTGGTGAATATGCCTTCTCCAAATTCCAACTTTTACAGAAGAAAAAAAAAAGAGACAGAAAGTAAAACGTTCCTTGTATAAAAGAAAAATCGGACCCCCCTTCTCCCACAAAAAATCCCTAACTCTAATTCTAGCACTAACCCTAATTCCCTAACCCCCCTCACAAAAGTTCCCTAACCCTATAAAAAAGACAAAAAAAAACAGTAAAAAAAACTAAAATTCTTGTATTCAAAAACAAAAATAAATTTGCTCTTTTTTTTATAAGTCGTCTGCTTAAAAAAAGGGTAAGTTTAAAATGTGTTTCCATTAAAGTCGTCTGCTTAAAAAAAGGTAAGTTTAAAATGTGTTTCCATTAAAGTCGTCTGCTTTATAAAAGGGTAAGTTTAAAATGTGTTTCCATTAAAGTCGTCTGCTTAAAAAAAGGTAAGTTTAAAATGTGTTTCCATTAAAGTCGTCTGCTTAAAAAAAAGGTAAGTTTAAAATTAGTTTCCATTAAAGTCGTCTGCTTTAAAAAAGGGTAAGTTTTAAATGTGTTTCCATTAAAGTCGTCTGCTTTAAAAAAGGGTAAGTTTAAAATGTGTTTCCATTAAAATCGTCTGCTTAAAAAAAATGTAAGTTTAAAATTAGTTTCCATTAAAGTCGTCTGCTTAAAAAAAGGTAAGTTTAAAATGTGTTTCCATTAAAATCGTCTGCTTAAAAAAAATGTAAGTTTAAAATGTGTTTCCATTAAAGTCGTCTGCTTAAAAAAAGGTAAGTTTAAAATGTGTTTCCATTAAAGTCGTCTGCTTAAAAAAAAGGTTAGTTTAAAATGTGTTTCCATTAAAGTCGTCTGCTTAAAAAAGGTAAGTTTTAAATGTGTTTCCATTAAAATCGTCTGCTTAAAAAAAAGGTAAGTTTTAAATGTGTTTCCATTAAAGTCGTCTGCTTAAAAAAAATGTAAGTTTAAAATGTGTTTCCATTAAAGTCGTCTGCTTAAAAAAAGGTAAGTTTAAATGTGTTTCCATTAAAGTCGTCTGCTTTAAAAAATGTAAGTTTAAAATGTGTTTCCATTAAAGTCGTCTGCTCAAAAAAAGGTAAGTTTAAAATTAGTTTCCATTAAAGTCGTCTGCTTTAAAAAAGGTAAGTTTAAAATGTGTTTCCATTAAAGTCGTCTGCTTTAAAAAAGGTAAGTTTAAATGTGTTTCCATTAAAGTCGTCTGCTTTAAAAAAGGTAAGTTTAAAATGTGTTTCCATTAAAGTCGTCTGCTTAAAAAAAGGTAAGTTTAAAATTAGTTTCCATTAAAGTCGTCTGCTTTAAAAAAGGTAAGTTTAAAATGTGTTTCCATTAAAGTCGTCTGCTTAAAAAAAGGTAAGTTTAAAATTAGTTTCCATTAAAGTCGTCTGCTTTAAAAATGGTAAGTTTTAAATGTGTTTCCATCAAAGTGGTCTGCTTAAAAAAAGGGTAAGTTTTAAATGTGTTTCCATTAAAGTCGTCTGCTTAAAAAAAAGGTAAGTTTAAAATGTGTTTCCATTAAAGTCGTCTGCTTTAAAAAAGGGTAAGTTTTAAATGTGTTTCCATTAAAATCGTCTGCTTAAAAAAAATGTAAGTTTAAAATTAGTTTCCATTAAAGTCGTCTGCTTAAAAAAAGGTAAGTTTAAAATGTGTTTCCATTAAAGTCGTCTGCTTAAAAAAAGGTAAGTTTAAAATTTGTTTCCATTAAAGTCGTCTGCTTAAAAAAAAGGTTAGTTTAAAATGTGTTTCCATTAAAGTCGTCTGCTTAAAAAAGGTAAGTTTTAAATGTGTTTCCATTAAAGTCGTCTGCTTAAAAAAGGGTAAGTTTTAAATGTGTTTCCATTAAAGTCGTCTGCTTAAAAAAAGTAAGTTTTAAATGTGTTTCCATTAAAGTCGTCTGCTTAAAAAAGGTAAGTTTAAAATGTGTTTCCATTAAAGTCGTCTGCTTAAAAAAGGTAAGTTTAAAATGTGTTTCCATTAAAGTCGTCTGCTTAAAAAAGGGTAAGTTTAAAATGTGTTTCCATTAAAGTCGTCTGCTTAAAAAAGGTAAGTTTAAAATGTGTTTCCATTAAAGTCGTCTGCTTAAAAAAGGGTAAGTTTAAAATGTGTTTCCATTAAAGTCGTCTGCTTTAAAAAAGGTAAGTTTAAAATGTGTTTCCATTAAAGTCGTCTGCTTAAAAAAGGGTAAGTTTAAAATTAGTTTCCATTAAAGTCGTCTGCTTTAAAAAAAGGTAAGTTTAAAATGTGTTTCCATTAAAGTCGCCTGCTTAAAAAACGTTAGTTTAAAATGTGTTTCCATTAAAGTCGTCTGCTTAAAAAAGGTAAGTTTTAAATGTGTTTCCATTAAAATCGTCTGCTTAAAAAAAAGGTAAGTTTTAAATGTGTTTCCATTAAAGTCGTCTGCTTAAAAAAAATGTAAGTTTAAAATGTGTTTCTATTAAAGTCGTCTGCTTAAAAAAAGGTAAGTTTAAATGTGTTTCCATTAAAGTCGTCTGCTTTAAAAAAGGTAAGTTTAAAATGTGTTTCCATTAAAGTCGTCTGCTTAAAAAAGGTAAGTTTAAAATGTGTTTCCATTAAAGTCGTCTGCTTAAAAAAGGTAAGTTTAAAATTAGTTTCCATTAAAGTCGTCTGCTTAAAAAAGGTAAGTTTAAGATGTGTTTCCATTAAAGTCGTCTGCTTAAAAAAGGTAAGTTTAAAATGTGTTTCCATTAAAGTCGTCTGCTTAAAAAAAAGGTTAGTTTAAAATGTGTTTCCATTAAAGTCGTCTGCTTAAAAAAAAGGTAAGTTTAAAATGTGTTTCCATTAAAGTCGTCTGCTTAAAAAAGGTAAGTTTAAAATGTTTCCATTAAAGTCGTCTGCTTAAAAAAAAGGTAAGTTTAAAATTAGTTTCCATTAAAGTCGTCCGCTTAAAAAAGGTAAGTTTTAAATGTGTTTCCATTAAAGTCGTCTGCTTAAAAAAGGTAAGTTTAAAATGTGTTTCCATTAAAGTCGTCCGCTTAAAAAAGGTAAGTTTTAAATGTGTTTCCATTAAAGTCGTCCGCTTAAAAAAAGTAAGTTTTAAATGTGTTTCCATTAAAGTCGTCTGCTTAAAAAAGGTAAGTTTAAAATGTGTTTCCATTAAAGTCGTCTGCTTAAAAAAGGTAAGTTTAAAATGTGTTTCCATTAAAGTCGTCTGCTTAAAAAAAAGGTTAGTTTAAAATGTGTTTCCATTAAAGTCGTCTGCTTAAAAAAAGGTAAGTTTAAAATGTGTTTCCATTAAAGTCGTCTGCTTAAAAAAGGTAAGTTTAAAATGTGTTTCCATTAAAGTCGTCTGCTTAAAAAAGGTAAGTTTAAAATGTGTTTCCATTAAAGTCGTCTGCTTAAAAAAGGTAAGTTTAAAATGTGTTTCCATTAAAGTCGTCTGCTTTATAAAAGGGTAAGTTTAAAATGTGTTTCCAATAAAGTCGTCTGCTTTATAAAAGGGTAAGTTTAAAATGTGTTTCCATTAAAGTCGTCTGCTTTAAAAAAGGGTAAGTTTAAAATGTGTTTCCATTAAAGTCGTCTGCTTTAAAAAAGGGTAAGTTTAAAATGTGTTTCCATTAAAGTCGTCTGCTTTAAAAAAGGTAAGTTTAAAATGTGTTTCCATTAAAGTCGTCTGCTTAAAAAAGGTAAGTTTAAAATGTGTTTCCATTAAAGTCGTCTGCTTAAAAAAGGTAAGTTTAAAATGTGTTTCCATTAAAGTCGTCTGCTTAAAAAAAGTTAAGTTTAAAATGTGTTTCCATTAAAGTCGCCTGCTTAAAAAACGTTAGTTTAAAATGTGTTTCCATTAAAGTCGTCTGCTTAAAAAGGGTAAGTTTAAAATGTGTTTCCATTAAAGTCGTCTGCTTAAAAAAAAGGTAAGTTTAAAATGTGTTTCCATTAAAGTCGTCTGCTTTATAAAAGGGTAAGTTTAAAATGTGTTTCCATTAAAGTCGCCTGCTTAAAAAAAAGGTTAGTTTAAAATGTGTTTCCATTAAAGTCGTCTGCTTTGAAAAAAAAAAAGATGAAAAAAATTGCTTTTTCTTTCGTGCTAATTGCTTAAAAAGGACGTCATTTCTAGTTTTAGTTTACAATTTGATATCATTGAAGTCGTCTGGTTCTAAAAAAAGGAAAAGGTAAGTTTCAGAAGTGATTCTTAACATGGAGTGGGGGAGATTTCGGAATGGCGTACCTTCTTTCGTCTAGTTCCGTACGTTTTCGTAGCATTCGTTTTACATACGTCATGCTTACGTCACGCCTGTAACTTTTTGGTCGTATTTCCCGAAACAGTGCCTTTATTTTATTACAATTTTTGTTTATATTGTAAATAAAGCCTTTGTGTTTTATTATTTAGACTGTTCGATTTGTAAAAAAAAAAAGTGTTACCAAGACTGTTTTAATTTAATTTTGAAAAAGATATATTCGTTTAAAAAAAAAAAAAAAAAATACTGATTTTCACAAATTTTAATTTCTTCAATAAAATTAATTTTAATTTCTTCAATTAATTAATTTTAATTTCTGAATTTGCATTAGTTCTTATTTAATTATTCCAAGTTAATTTTGAAAAAACAAAATTTGGTTTATCTCCCTTGCCGTTAAGTGAAAAAAAAAATAGAGGGTTATCTACCGCTTACACTAATGTAGCGCTTCTGAAATGGAAATAAATTCACCTCGTCCCTAAAAATACGTTCTTCACCGAGATATTCTTCATAAAGGATCCGAGATAAAAAATAAAAAAATAAATAAAAAAACGTGAAAAGACAGACAGACAATTTCGGTTTTTTTTTTTTATACATAGACTTTTTTTTTTAGTTGTAAAAATTGTTTGTTTACCTGCGTCGTCGGACACCCCATGAGGAAAATGGCAGGTGTTGCGCATCGTGAAATGTCGAAGAATAACAAATTCGGTTTATCCCTGAAAAACAAAGAAAACGAGTGGGTGACTTTATTTACTTTCTGTATACATTTCAAGCAAACACACAAAAAAAATCACTAAGAAATCAAAAAATGAAATGGTACTTTTTTTGGTCCCCCGAGTTATAAAATCGGAGGACTTATGTTATGAGGCATGTCCTTCCGTCCGGATTTTTCTCCGCAACCATCCATTGAATTTCTCTGAAATTTTGCATGAAGTTGTAACTTTTGTCAGGTTAGAAAGTGACATTCTCCGATTTTTGAAAAAAAATAAATCTGGTTAGCCCCCCCCAGGGGGTCAAAAGGCCCTGAAATGGCAAAAAAAATGACATTTTTTGCCCCATAACTTTTCATCCATCCATTCAATTTCTCTGAAACTTGGCCAAAATGTAGAGGCAATTGTTCCTAATAGAAAATAAGTATCGCTGACCTTGGAAAAAATCTGGTTCGCGCCCCCAGGGGGTCAAAAGCTCCCAAAATGGCAAAAAATGACCCTTTTCTCCCATAACGTTTGATCCATCCATTCAATTTTTCTGAAACTTGGTCAAAATGTAGAGGCAATTGTTCTGGATATAAAATGAGCATCCTTGACCTCAGAAAAATTCTGGTTCGCGCCCCCAGGGGGTCAAAAATGCCCCAAATCTATGGCATTTTACACTCGCCACATCGAGTCACATACAGAGGGGGACCATGCACGCGCAGCTTGTTACATTGGGACCACGTTAACTTTGACCATGACTCTAACCCTAAACCCTACCCTAACTCTACTGCTAACCCTAACTCTCACTTTGACCCTAATACTAACGACGATGTAAAAAAGCACCAATAAAATAAGTATACACTAATCTAATAAATAATGCTATTTTGAATATCGAAGACTTAAACATTAAAAGTATTGGGATTTTTATGCATTTGTAGAGTTGGGTTGAGCAAGGTAACGAGAGGCTTGTGGGAAATGGCCATTTTGGTGTAGAATCGCAGCGTCTGATCGGCCTTGTTTGATAAGAAAAACGCTTACCAGAGTTTCAGTTAAAAAAACGAACCTCTTTTCTACAGTTTATGGTTTGGTAGTTTTGTTTTACGGCATATCAACCCTTTTTGGGTTATTTAATGTCGAATCTGGTCATTATAGTAAAAGTTTTTATGCTTCAAGTTCTTTATATCTTCAAATGTTTAATCATCGTTTTTGGTTTGGTAGTTTTGTTTTACGGCATATCAACCCTTTTTGGGTTATTCAATGTCGAATCTGGTCATTATAGTAAAAGTTTTTATGCTTCAAGTTCTAAAAATAAAACAAAAAAGGGGAGGGAGAAAGGGAGAGGGGCTGTTGTTTTTGTTTTTGGTTTTGTAGAACATAATTAAGTTTTACAAAAAAACAAAAAAAAAACAAAAAACGTCAATGTAGGTGAATTTCGTCTCAGGGAGCCACAGGGCAGCCTGATCTGGTATCACCAGACAGGCTAGTGGTTGGTGCACCAGCCCAGATGCGGCAACAATACTCCATGCATGGGCGAATGGTAGCTTTGTAGAGATAAAGGATACTAGCAGGTGTGAGTAGTTTACTAGCCTTTTGCAGCAGACTAGGCAGTATCTTCTATGTATTTATTCCAATTAATGTTGCCTGTGAATGTTAGGTCGGGGAGTTTGAACGTTGGACTCTTGGGAAGGGTGCTATGGTCGATATGCCGTAAAAGACAAACCAAACTATTTTTGATGAACAATCCCTTTTATTATCCTTCATAATATTTTGGACTCTTGGGAAGAGTGCTATCAGCCGTGACAATCGGTGGCTGGAAAGGTCTCTTATAAGAGAAGCTTCGTCTTGATAACACTGAATGTGACCTGAATGTGACCATCGGTTTTCGGCCCCATTCGACTGGGGATCATTTTCCAAGGATATGTGTGAATTTGACTGACCCGCATGTCGAAAATATACCCATTTCAGATGCAATTCTATCAAGTTAAAAAAACGAACCTCTTTTCTACAGTTTATATTTACTATATATTAAACACAGGAACAAAAGAATATAAGGCAGGTTGGTTCGACAGGCATGTACTATAGAAATGTAATTAAGTTCATGGCATCTTGAATGGAGCTTTTACCTCTTCTCTCGTCAAAGCCATGGCGAGAGGCGAGCGAGGTATTATGTGTCTTGCCAGCACGACGCTCAGCGTTGAACTGTTTGTCAAAGGCACAAAATAGCCTTGGGCGGAAATGTAAATAGCTCCACATGTACACATACTAATCAACCGATGTATTATTACACAAGTCTGAACATGCCTATCATATCTGACCGAACCACGTACCAATCACTCCGCGAGTGATTACATGTAAATGCAAAAGAAAATAGATCTCAATCATGTAACTGCTACACATTTTTCTAACAAATTGAGTGAATGTGTAGCATGCTCGGCTAGACGAGAGAAATCAAAATAGATTACTGGCATGCTAAGCCACTGCCTTTCTTTCTCTACGTGTTGTTTCATCCTTTTCTTAAAATTCTATCAATTAAATCACCAGTTATGTTCTTTCTTTTTTACAATTTTTCGGAAAAATATTTTAATGAAATTGATTCCATTAATTGACTGACACTTACCTGTTTTTTTTCTATAAACAATAAAATTAACAAAATAAATTTATTTTAACTAAAAAAAAACATTTTTTTATTAATTAATTACCAGTTATGTTTTTTATTTTTTTTTACAATTTTAGAAAAATTGTTTTAAAATTAAATTGACTATCAATTGACTATCGTTTACCTGTTTTTTTTTTTATCTTATATATAAATACAGATTTTGTCCGTCTGTCACAATTTTTTAGACATAATAAATACATTGCAGAATTTGTCTCATTGCGAAATATCAGAGATCTTAACTAGAAAAATATTGCATCAATAGTATTTAGTAAATTCCCAACAAATAAAACAGATGCCACGACCGGAAATCGAAACCGAAACCTTGAAATCTTCAGTCTGATGTTTTACCAACTGAGCTATTTGGACTTTCTTATAAATAGAGCTTAAAACATTACCATAATAAAATAATTTTAGCTTTGACATGATGTCATAGTGTTATGATTTACGTCATGTTTCAAAACATGAATTCAAACATAAGCGATAATTAAAAATAAATAAATGAATGGATAAACATTATCAATAGCGTCGGAAATCATTTTAATAGTCCCAAAAGAATTTATTTTGCTTTAACTACATATTGGCATTAAAAAAACAAAACAATTGAATATTTTAGTTAGTATAATTAAATTGGAAAAATAAAATTATATTAATTGAAGAAAAATAAAAATGAAATTCTATCAATTATCCTAAAAAACAATTAAAATTCTATTAATTATCATTTATTATTTTGTTTTTAGAAAAAGAAAACAAAAACAAACAATTAAAATTCTCTGAATCGAAGAAAAATAAAAAAATAAAATTAAAATTCTATTAATTATCATTAAAAAACCAAAAAAAAAAAACCCAAAAAACAATTAAAATTCTATCAATTATCATTTATCATTTTTTTTAGAAAAAGAAAACAAAAACAATTAAAATTCTATTAATTACTAGTTTTTGGGTTTTTTAGAGAAAAAAAATTAAATTTATAACCATTTAAGTATTTTTTAGAAAAAGAAAAAAGTTTTGTGTGATTTAAGATGTAACTTACTTTAACTCCCCGTAGCCGCAAAGTTGTTTCTCCGTGTTCATTGGATACAACAACAGTTTGTAGTCTCCTCGGGTGAAGGCTATTTTAAAGAAAACGGAAACAAAATTAAAATCGGATAAAGTTGACATAAAAATGTCTGACGGAATTATTCATAAAAAAAGTCTAATGTGAAAAAAAAAAAAAATTCTAAATACTAAAGTGAAATATTTTGAAAATCAACAATCGTGCAATTTTAAATGAAAAATTCATTTATTTAATTATTTTTTTTTCACAAGCTTTCGTTGTAGAACAGCCTTGTTAGGCGAGACTGTCTCGTAGTTTTTTTCTCTTTTCTTCCGCCTCATTTTGATGGTATTAACCCTGAGGGGTCGAATAGACGTCAAGTTCTTAAGACGTTATAAGTGTAGTCCTGGCGATGTTATGCGCAGATTGGCGCTTTTTTAAGTAAAGAAAATTAACATCTTTGAAGCACGGATTAAAATGTATTAAAGTGAAAAATATTTTAATGTTTAAATATTTCACTTTAATACATTCTAATCCGTGCTTCAAAGATTTTAATTTCCTTAATTCTAAATACGTTTTAAAAAAATATGATTAAAAGAAATATGCTTAAAAAATATATTGGGCATCCAACTCTTCCTCACTGTGGTAGGAACGGTGGCAACATGATAGTGTGAGAATTATCCGGCTAACAGGGCTTTGGTGACAATCCAGGAGGAGTTAACATCAGGATCCGTCGTCCTCTGGTCGTCTCTGCCTTTGCATGTGGCAGGCAATAACATATCAGGAGTGGAACTTAAAATGAGAGTAGAAAGTGGACCATGGGTTTACTTTCACCAGCCTCATAACTCTCGCTTCCCTTATTTTGTCCTTTAGTCCTCACATTCCATGAGCGATGTTTCTGACAAAGGGGGAAAATTGCTGTTTTCTGGATCGGAATCTATCCATCTAACACTTATCATTGACTAGTTTTTGACCTTGAAGTAGTTGGGTTCTTTTTTTAGCTCCTTACATCCTTGTCTGGAGCGATTTCCATTAAAAAAAAAAAAAAAACCCAAAACCTGGGTGTGCCGAGTTCGAATCCTGTTCGCTCCAACGAAACACTTTCATCAAAACCCACACCTGACCTTGTGTCTAACCACCTGGAGAGGAGGTAAATAAGTTTTATTTATTTATTTTTTCTGTGCATCTGCAACCACCATTTCTTTGTGTGTTCTGGGCCAAACCTTGCCTGACTTCGTATGCAGCCACTGGGCATAGCTGCTCTGGGTATTGGAGATAAACACCTGTAAGCTTGCAGGTCTAATGAATAACTGCAGCTAACACGGAAAACTTCATGCAAACCAGACAATCCTGAGGCACGATCTTGGTGAGGGCTTTGTGCTGAAGTCTGATTTGAATTCCTCCTTGGCCTTTGGGCCTTGATTCTGCTGGTCTGAGGTATGGTCCTGTGTAGTTCTAGGAGGTCTACTCTCCCAGGCTTTACCTTCTCACCCTTTGAGAAGAGGTTAGTTTATTGCTAATCGCCTGAGGCACCCCTATTGGGGAATGCCGACGGGGCTGCCAAGGCATTTGTTGTAGGCCAAAATGCTCTTCCTATAGGGCACTGGCTTTTCAATCTCATTTTCCAGAACTTATCTCAAATCTTCCCGCTGTGGAAGATAAATAAATACAAAAAGCAAACACCTTCAGCAATGGTTTCCTGGTTTTGCAAGAAGTTTTGGGTCTTTTAACCATCAGACTCCTTTATCCAAAAAATCTCGCTCAAGTGCTCTGGCTGAAACACTTTCTTTTGAGGTCTCGATCATATATTATCTACCAAATAAGAAAACGGTACCTAACCTGGTTAAGCCCAGCTTTTTCACACCAGCCGTGGTTTGCCTTGGAAATAATTCAGACAACATAGGGACAGACTATTCTATATAACAATAATATTGACTGAAATCTTAAGGCAAATCCTTGAATGTGGAAACCAACCCACATAAACTACAGACGCTAACGAGCTACATAGAAGTTGCAATAGGAACTAAACAAAAACATGGAAAGAACATCACCATGTGTAACCAAGAGAACTGAAACTGTAAAAAATTCACAAACTGTAAAAAAAAACAAAAAACACACACACAATATGATGACACCAGCCTCATATGATATCACATAAAAATAGTCGTGAAGGGTCAAGGAGGATGGAAAGACTTTACAGGGAGATCACTAACCAGAACTTCACTGGAAGGCCAAGGAGAGTATTGGGACCTTACGAGGCTTATGGCCACTCAGATCCAAGAAAAGACCAATGGTCGCTACCAGCGAGAAATCGATGTTAAGCGGCTGTTGCGATAACACAAAATCATCTGCAATGGTTATCAAAAGAGGTGGAGAATACTTAAAATACGAGGAGACTTGTCACTCAGACTCTAGGGAACACCACTGCTAATTGTCAGTGAGCAATCACTGATGATGACCTGTGCGAGAACTCTCAGTGAGTAAATAAAAAATAATATAGAAGTAAAGAGATTTATTATTTATGCAAGAAGAATGCTAGCATGTGTTGGACGGCTTTAAGAAATAGACTTCCAAAGTAACCTATCACTGACCAAGCCATTACTTATCCCTCAAGTCAATTTCTATCACTTCTCCCAATGTTTTCCTTGGCCTTCCCCTGCCAACTGACCCTGCTACCTCAACTGTTCTACATCTACTAACCCAAGAACTCTCATCCATTCGTTCACTATGACTATACCAACGAAATCTCCTGTTCTGCACACGTTTCCTCCATTCTTTCAATGTGATCAAACAATGAAGTCTTCTGTTCTGCACACATCTCCCTATACTGTCCAGATTTAATCTTCCTCTGAGGTCATCAGATCTAAGCGTGTCTACCATTACTCACATTACACAACTATTGTACCATTATCATATCATTTCTCTATATGTAACGCATCTCCTCAACCCTCACTGGCAAGGTTTAACTTCCATACATGATCACACTGCATACACAGTCCTGATAAACTTGTCCCTTGGTGGTAATGCTCTGCTGGTTAGTAATGCCATCCACCTCTAACTCTTGCAATCACACTAGCAACTGCTCCAGAACTGTTAATAAATAAATTGTCCGTCATTGTCAGTTATGACAGCTTGGATTGTCGCAGACTTCTCCAGAAACATGTGTAAAAGTTATTGTTCTAAAATTGTAATTAAATCATAGAATTGAATACTTATAATGTTTTATGGTATAAGCTGATCTACCTATTTCAGGAATAAATGGACTAACTCAAACACAATACAGTTACATCTCAACGTCGTGGCAGCTGTTGGTTCCATTCATTTGGCGTCCAGTGGTGATAGCGGACACATACCAATCGAGGATCCGATTTCAACAATCAGTGTCTTTAAAACTCATATGACACAACCATTGTATCATTCTCATATCATTTCTCTCCATGCAACGCATGTCCTCAACCCTCACTGATCAGGTTTCACTTCCATATCATCACACTTCATGCACATGCCTGATAGACTCTTCCCTTGGTCGACAGTGGTAACGCTCTGCTGGTTAGTAATGGCAGAAGTTCCCTGAACTTACTCCATTCACTCTTAACTCTTGCAATCACACTGGCACCTGCTCCCCCCTTTTGCTGCAATGGTATCACTCAGGTAACAAAACTTCGTCATCCAAATATACTTTTTCCGCATTTGAGTTCTCATCAATCTCCATTGTTTGACGCTTCTTGCACACAGACTGGTTATCCTCTCTCAACTAGTACTTCCACTGCACTTCTTGTGTACCCAGGCTCCATTTTCACAAACTGTTCTACATCTACTAACACAATAACTTCCACCCATTCTTTCAACGCAGCCATACCATCGAAGTCTACTCTTCTGTACCCCTCCCCCCTAGACTGTCCAGATCTAGCCTTCTTACGCGGTTAAGTATTCATTGTTAGGTAAATCCGTGAATATATACAATATGCCTATATCTTGCTTCGATTCAGCGTATAATTCTTCATTTTGCAAAATGGATGGCTGTTTATTTCAAACGTGTTCAGCGAATGTTGAAACAAGAATAATTTTTCATTACACCAAAGAAGATAGCTTTTGCTACCAATATTAATTTGTTAGTATCATACTGGGAGGTGACGGTGGTTAAGTAGATATCGACACGGACTGAAGACCATAGTGTTCCAAGTTCGAATCCAGTCGGTTCCACAATACCACTGTCACTTAGCAACCTTCTCGTGGTCCTTCCCGTAAGTACCCGATGTCTTTCCAGAAAGATTTCTGACTAGTAAAACATCGGGGAAACTAATGCCAACACTAGAATCATTTGATTCACACGAAAGAAGAAGTATCATACTACAGTCACGGACGCAACGCCATCTTTATTGCAGTAAATACATAAATACACACCAAGGGACACAACTCTAAATACAGATACCAAGGGACACAACTCTATCAAGTTAGATAATGGCAACAGTTATGTCTTTTGGTCAGCTTTTTAGTTCATCCATTATTTATCTTGCGCTTTCCCCGTAACAATTTTCGTGTCGTCGACCAAATTGTTCTGAAGAATGAACAGATTAAAGAATAAACTTGCTCGTTTAATAAAAACTTCAGGAATATTATTTATTATAGATAATAATATTTGTTAAACTTTGCGTGTTAGAGTGAGACATAGTGGTCGGTAGTGAACCCCAAAGACGAGGAAGAAAAGACAAGAATCAATGAGGAAAACTTAATACACGTGCAACAGGCACGAACATTTATTACGAACTGAACATACAACATTTGAATACAATTTGGCGCCTAATTTTGGCACTACTTATATGTCACGTGGTAGCAGAGCGTAGTTATTTCATCACGTGATATTAAACCTCGAGTCACTGACCTCGTCACAACTCGATCAGGTGAAACTATATTCAGTTGATTAAACTCAACAATATTATTTATAATATTATTATTAATTATAATATTATTATTAATATTATTTATTATAGATAATATTATTTATAATATTATTTATAATATTATTAATATTATTTATAATATTATTAATATTATTTATTATAGATAATATTAATTATAATATTATTTATATTATTATTAATTATAATATTATTATTAATATTATAGATAATATTATTATTAATTATATTATTAATATTATTTATAATATTATTTATAATATTATTATTAATTATAATATTATTTATAATATTATTATTAATTATAATATTATTATTATTAATTATAATATTATTATTAATATTATTTATTATAGATTTTAACTTTTTATTTAATTCTTCTCACGTTTCATTAAAATCAATTTTTTTACAACCAATCGATCTTTTATTCTTTTTCTGACACTAACTTTTCTTAAGCAACATATATTTATTTTAATTACTATTAACTAGTTTAAGTAAATTGCCTCTGGGAGAGGGGGAAGCGATGGTAATACTAATTATAATAATTCGTAATAGCTATTATGATAACAAGAACTAGGGTTGCAAAAGTTGGCTGATAAAATGTAGATTGGGATTAGAATGCACTTTTGGAATCCGGGTGTTATTTTGACATCTCATGGGGTAAGAGTTGATTTGAAACAAACATTTGTGATTTGTGGTTTGGAATAAGGAATGCGTGAAAACAAACAATTTTGAAAAATGCTATCAGAATCGAACAACATCTGAAAAGATTTCTTTTAGCAATGTGTTGGGGGGAAAAAAAAACAGAAAACATTTGAAATATGAAAAAAAAAACACATCCAATATCTTCGTCCCGGATGTACTCTGAAGGGGGTCGAGGCAGTAGTCGGAAGGAGAAAGGTCTTGCTAAAGAATTGCTCCTCCAGCGACCCACCCAATAGTGTCTGGTAAAAAAAAAAATGGAGCCTCTGGTTGGAGTAAAGTTGAGGGGTTGACGCGTGAATCTGAATGAACTCCCTAGTGTTGAAGTTCCTTCAGCATCATAACAGTTTGTCCAATAGCGGCGGTGGCGGCACAGGCGGTAGCACACCGCCACCATTCGCTCCAAATCGTACTGAGTTCACCCTGAGTTCGCAAATCAGACTGATCAGCTGAGGTCAGATCAGCCCAGATCAAATCAAATGAGAGAAGGCAGAACCTAGATATAGGTTTTTGTACTACCTCTCTTCCCTCAACTAAAAATGGCCTCGTCCAACCTTGCTTCGTTGGGTATCATATCCACCCTCCCGAAGGCCTCACCCACTCAACAGGCACGACCGCCTATTGTTTTTACACATCAGAGGGAAAATCATCACCGAGTTGTAATGACGTCCTGTGTGTTAGATAATGCCCCTGTGAGAGATGGACGCATCTGTGGACGTCGGGTTTGACTTGCACGATTTGTGGCGGTGTCACCTCGTGCAACTTGGTGGACGTGTTTCTCACGGTTTGCGGGGACATTGACGAGACCTCAAGTTCAGAGTTCGGGTCACAGCTACGTATTGATCACAAGATTTGGTAACGTCATTTTTCTGCTGTGGGAAAGTTAAATTGAGATTTATTTAGTTTCTCACTTGGAAGCGACGAGGGAACAATGCACAATCATGTAGTTGTTATAAAGAAGGGATTTTGAATCCCAATATAAAGAGCCACAGAATGAATCTCCTAATAATCCTCCCTTGCAAGTGATTACGTGATTAACATAGGAAATTTAATTAGAGTAACCTCTCTCTCTCTCTCTCTCTCTTAAACAACGATCGCTCATTATCGTCAGTTAGTAAATAAAAATGGCTCGAATTTAAACAGCAAAAGACTTTGTGAATTTATTGAAGCAAGGGTTTGATTTCAGAGCGAAGATAGCAGCCCGAATACGAAGCGAAGCAAATGGTAGTCGACCAGGGATGACAAATACACACAGCAAAAGAATTGCCGAGAGGAAGATTTACAGTAGTGCCAGTAGTTCACACGGCAGCAACATGATGGCGACGAACGACGAACGATAGCAGTGGCGAGCAGGCTTTGGAGATATCAAGCTGCAGACAACAAGGTGGTATGAATAGTCGCGACGCAAAGTGGAGCGAACGAGGCAGAGAGAACGGCATATCGCCCCATTTTGGATTAACAGCGAAGGTTCTTCTACGATGACCAAAGAGCTACAGGTTATGCCATAACATGTAAATGCAACACTGTGCACTTGCTCTCCCTGTGGGGCACCCATGGTATATAAAGAAACTAGTGTGAGAGTAAGGAAGGTAACCTCGACACATACCAGTAATAAAAGTAAGAAATTAAAAATCCCTTTTGTGTCTTCGAGTCTTCATTTGTGAAGATGCTTCAGGGGAAAAGCTAATTTTATAAAAACTTCACGAAATATTTTTCTATTATAGATTTGAACTTTCTATTCAATTCTTCTTAGATTTTATTAATATTAAATTTATTAGAACCATAATTCCAATCGATATTTCCTCTTTTTTCTGACACTAAATTTTCTGAAAACTAAATATTTTGTGACATTATATTTTATATATATATATATATATATATATATATATATATATATATATATATATATGAACTTCTTTGTAATATAACAGGAAAATCCCAGCAGAGTGCTCGATTAATTAAGAATTAAAGTTAAAAATTAAGAGCGTAATATTTATTTATTTTGGTACAGAAAAATTAGTACAACATTCGTACCGTCGGTTTCAAGCATGGAAGAACTTAGCCATCCGGCTCTCTTCAGCTTCTGTTGTCATGAGATAACAACAGAAGCTGAAGAGAGTCGGATGGCTAAGTCCTTCCGTGCTTGAAACCGACGAAGCTGAAAAGAGCCGGATGGCTAAGTCCTTCCGTGCTTGAAACCGACGGTACGAATGTTGTACTAATTTTTCTGTACCAAGATAAATAAATATATATATATATATTTAAATTCCCGAAACAGTTTTTTATGGTAAACAACTGATGATCCCTTAAATAATGTTAAGACTAGCATAAATTCTTGGAAGCAAACTAATATAGTGACCGTAAAAAGTAAATTGACTTACAAGAAAAGTGATTTTCCACTGAACGACTAAAATTTTTTTTTTTTCATATAGTTAAAACTATATGGTTGAAAAACTTCCGAAACTATATATATATTTATTTTAATTGCCATATACGACTGTAACGAGATTGCCCTTGGGGTGAGGGAATTGGTGGTAATAATTTGGTTGGGGGGGCATCCATAGTATCACAAGAAATATCGTAAAAATATTTTTGTAATTTTCTCCTGCTACTAACTTGTATCATCTCCCTTTTACAATACCTTAAGGCAGGGGCGGACAACCTTTTCAGAGTGAGGGCCAGATGAGACTTTTGGAAGGAGATCGCAGGCCGGAGTGAAAAACGAAATCTCAGAATTACCATATTTTATTTACATGAATAAATTGTACAAAAATTGCATCGAACACTCTACAAATCTGATATTTTTTCTCAAGAGACTTCTGTATGTGATGTTATAAAAGGTGCCGACGAAGAGCCATTTTGGAATCATAAAAAATAATGACAGGGGAAGTAGCAAGTTTATCCAGCATTCGTTTTGACACACCTCACATAGGTTCTCTGTTTTATGCCCTTTCCTCGTCTCACGTTTCCTCTTTGCCTCTCTCTTTCTCATTTTCTATTTTTATCTCAGGCCAAGGATTTGAAATTAATAGTTAAAGAAAAATGAAATATACATGCATCATCGCTCGCTGATATTTATACATTTTTATCCCACTGTGAATCTTAATTGAAACCTACTTTTACGTCTATGTCACGAAATGATATGAGGTTTACTGGGAGGTCCGTGGGTCGGATTGCAATAATAAAGCATAGCAGGGTGGCGGGCCGGGTGCTAAGTCTTTGCGGGACGGAGGTTACCCGCCCCTGCCTTAAGGGCTAAATTTTGTCTTGCTTGCTTGTCCCTATCTACCAACCTCCGCATCAATGTGAGGCAGGCCATGAGCATTACAAGGACGCCCAAGAAGAGGCAAAGAAAAAGAAACCCCTGATCCTTTAAACAAATCATCTGTGGACATATCAACTTTCATGCGAGTAAAACAAGGACCGTTTTTAGATTTGAATATTAAAAGACAAAGAAAGTTTATACTTACCAAAATATGAGACAACGATAAAGCCGAGAATAAAGATAAGGAAAAAGATGCAGCAGATGACATCTGTGCACGACCTGAAAATAAGGAAACAAAAGAATTAAATAAACATTGTTAGTAGTGATGGGACGATTCTAATATTTTTCCCAATTCCAATACAATTACCGATTCTGTTCTGAATTCCCAATTTCGATACAATTTCTGATTTCGATTCTCTTAAAATCTCTAAACATTTAGCTACAGAGTTGTTTTTTCTTCGATTTTTTAATTTTCGGATTACCGTAAGAACTCATGTAATATGTACATATATTTTTGCAAACATAAAAATACACTCGTACTGAGAAATATTATGATTGGTTCGATTTTGTTTTACAGCATATCAACCCTTTTTGGGTTATTTAATGCTGAATTCGGCTATTTTGGTAAAAGGTTTTATCCTTCAAGTTCTTTATATCTTCAAATATCTATTCATGGTGTTTGGTTCGCTTGTTTTGTAGAGGAATATTGTTTTTTTTTGTTTTTAGCTTTGCAGAACATGATTGAGTTTTGCAAAGGGAAAGGAACAATACAATAAGATCAATGTTTGGTGCATTTTAAGTCAGAAAGGCAGTATCTTAAGACAGCCTGATCAGGTAGCACCAGAAAGAAATTTGAGAAACTGAGATAGTTTAAATACGATTGGATGCGACCCCCCCCCTCCAATTTGGATACCCGGGGTCCACCCCTAAACCTTGGTGTAGTAGTTTATGAAAAGAGAGCCTATTGGTCACCGTCAGCCATGCTCGACCACTTTACTTTTTACGACATAGCGTGGGTGTGTAGCTTCTGCATCCTACAAAAGGTCCTGTGAACCTAAGCTGGACTGTGGAGAAGTGTTTTTGCTGGTCTATAAAAAAGTGGCTCAAAGACTGCATAACATTGCTAACCTCTGCCGAATAAACTCCCACCTGCTGGCTGTGAAAGCAAAACTTTTGGTGTTATAACCGATTCATTAAAAGCCCAATTAGGATTTGAGCCCTTTTCCAATTCGGAATAACTATTTGATGCATACTCAAACAAGGGGAAATAGCTCTATTTAAACGAGTGGGATAACTATTTGATGGGTATTTAAACAAGGGAAAATAGCTCTATTTAAACAAGTGGGATAACTATTTGATGGGTATTTAAATTAGGGTATTAGCTCTATTTAAACGAGTGGGATAACTATTTAATGGGGATTTAAACAAGGGGAAATAGCTCTATTTTAACAAATGGGATAACTATTTGATGGGTATTTAAACAAGGGAAAATAGCTTTATTTAAACGAGTGGGATAACTATTTAATGGGGATTTAAACAAGGGAAAATAGCTTTATTTAAACGAGTGGGATAACTATTTAATGGGGATTTAAACAAGGGGGAATAGCTCTATTTAAACGAATGGGATAACTATTTGATGGGTATTTAAACAAGGGAAAATAGCTTTATTTAAACGAGTGGGATAACTATTTAATGGGGATTTAAACAAGGGAAAATAGCTTTATTTAAACGAGTGGGATAACTATTTAATGGGGATTTAAACAAGGGGAAATAGCTCTATTTAAACAAATGGGATAACTATTTGATGGGTATTTAAACAAGGGAAAATAGCTTTATTTAAACGAGTGGGATAACTATTTAATGGGGATTTAAACAAGGGGAAATAGCTCTATTTAAACAAATGGGATAACTATTTGATGGGTATTTAAACAAGGGAAAATAGCTTTATTTAAACGAGTGGGATAACTATTTAATGGGGATTTAAACAAGGGAAAATAGCTTTATTTAAACGAGTGGGATAACTATTTAATGGGGATTTAAACAAGGGGAAATAGCTCTATTTAAACAAATGGGATAACTATTTGATGGGTATTTAAACAAGGGAAAATAGCTTTATTTAAACGAGTGGGATAACTATTTAATGGGGATTTAAACAAGGGAAAATAGCTTTATTTAAACGAGTGGGATAACTATTTAATGGGGATTTAAACAAGGGGAAATAGCTCTATTTAAACAAATGGGATAACTATTTGATGGGTATTTAAACAAGGGAAAATAGCTCTATTTAAACGAGTGGGATAACTATTTGATGGGTATTTAAACAAGGGGAAATAACTCTATTTAAACAAATGGGATAACTATTTGATGGGTATTTAAACAAGGGAAAATAGCTTTATTTAAACGAGTGGGATAACTATTTAATGGGGATTTAAACAAGGGAAAATAGCTCTATTTAAACAAATGAGATAACTATTTAATGGGGATTTAAACAAAGGGAAATAGCTCTATTTAAACAAGTGTGATAACTATTTAATGGGTATTTAAACAAGGAGAACACAAACAAGGGGAATAACTATTCTATGAGTCTTCAAACAACGGAAATAACTATTTAACAAATCCCAAAGAAACTTTCTTCAGAGAAAAACTAAACGCTCTTCGTCCACAAGTGGTTGATCTGCGACAGTGAAAACATGAGTAACTAGTCATCTTATGCAATCTTGCCTACGACCACCGTTGTGCATAGCAGGGATGAAGCCAACTCAACCGGACCAGGATGAATGTCGCAAGTAATTCATAAACATCTAAATTTACCAAAAAAGTTTTGTCAGTTAGTCTGTCAAGTTATGGATTAATATTTCCTTTGGTCTGTCACATTTCAGTTTGAAATAGCATTTTCGATCTGTTACACTAAAGGAGCAGATCTAATGGACGCATCTCAAGAACATCCGTTTTTATCAAAATTTTACAGACAATTTTTACTGTAAATGTAGTGGTCTTTTGTGAATGGTAAGACACAAATATGAAGAAATAATTTGGATGAAAACGATTCTGTGTGTATCAACAATAATAATTATTTATCATATATTTACACCTGGAAAATAATTATTTTGTAATAAGGACATAATTAAGTGTAGTTGCTGAGCAAAACGTCCATTGAATGTTGTCCTCTCAATCGGCTCGCCGAATGCAAGGGACATAACTGGTTTTTAAAAACTTGAGTTGTGATCTTGTTTGGAAAAAATCGTTTTGTTACGGCAGTGAACGAGACCACATGATTGACCACATAACAACCAGTGACGAAATCAAAAACCATTCAAACGAAATCAACGAGCGAACAATCATGGCCCATATCTATATATATTCCATGAAAATTGCCAGTATATTGAAATCATATGCCCTTAATAGGGTTAAGATGAAAATTCATATACACTAAATGTACAAAAGACAGGAAATTCCCAAATTTTTAAACTTTTATTGTCATTAAGGGTATGCAAGTACAACAGGGCTATGTATTTTACTGGTAGGAATTTTTCTTCAGCGCACCTCACACACTTCATCCACTCATGCATAGAGATTTATACTGTAGTGATGTGATAATGAAATGGTTAGGTTGATATGTAGTCATACCCTTAATGACAATAAAAGTGTAAAAATTTGGGAATTTCCTTGCTTTTGTACATTTAGTGTATATGAATTTTCATCTTAACCCTATTAAGGGTATATGATTTCAGTATACTGGCATTTTTCATGGAATATCACTACTTTTGTACAGGCTATGCCTCAATACAATGCCTTTTCATAAGGTTTTTTGGAATTTTCTGGAAAAGTAAGGTATATGGTAAACTGAAATTAAAATTATAACAACTGGGCCCTAGAACCTCTATCTCTGCCAAAAATCAGCTGAATCCATCAAATAGTTGATGAGATACAGGGTGGCACATACGTATGTACGTACACACAGATAACATGATTTCATGATTGAACTTTCTGGATCTCTGGGTTGCCTTAACTAATGATGCTGAAATTCTACACACTTATAGAACCTATCAAATAAAAATTTTGTGCAAAGTTTTGGTTTCTTGGTTTTTGAGTTATGATTGATCAAAGAAATAAGATTTCCAGCATAGGCCATTCGTGAAGTCTATTAAGGGATAGAGCGCTCCCTAGCGAGTCAGTTGAGGTTTCTGTCGGTTTCAGAGACCGATGGGCCCTTGAGCTTGAAACTGATGGACGGTTTGTGTTTAGTCAGATTTTGCAAGCCTGTCGTTCAGTGGAGAAGCCGGGTGTCATTTTAACCTCAAAATAAAACACTTGTTTTGAACTTGCTTTGTGATCTTGTTTTGTTACAACAATGACCAAGACCACATGATTGACACTATAGCCAGTGTCAAAATCAAGCACCATTCGGACGTTTACAGCCTGCGCATTGAACGAGCGGACAAACGCAGGTCTACATTAAAGCATATCATCTGGTTGTCCCTACATCTCATATTTATCTCTGTATAAATAGGTATTAAATATACCATTTATGGCGAAACTTCTCAAATAAAGAGGTCACATATTAATCTAAAACGTTATTTTTACTTTGACTTTGTCAAATTTTATAAATCGGGGGACCTAGGTTTTGAGGCATTTCCGTCCGTCCGGATTTTTCTCTGCAACCATCCATTGAATTTCTCTGAAATTTTGCATGAAGTTGTAACTTTGGTCATGTTAGAAAGTGACATTTTCCGATTTTTGAAAAAAAAAATCTGGTTAGCCCCCCAGGGTGTCAAAGGCCCCGAAATGGCAAAAAATTACATTTTTTGCCCCATAACTTTTCATCCATCCATTCAATTTCTCTGAAACTTGGCCAAAATGTGGTGGCAATTGTTCCTAATAGAAAATAAGTATCGCTGACCTTGGAAAAAATCTGGTTCGCGCCCCCAGGGGGTCAAAAGCCCCTCAAATGGCAAAAAATGACCCTTTTCTCCCATAACGTTTGATCCATCCATTCAATTTTTCTGAAACTTGGCCAATATGTAGAGGCAATTGTTCTGGATATAAAATGAGCATCCTTGACCTCAGAAAAATTTTGGTTCGCGCCCCCAGGGGGTCAAAGGGGGGTCAAAAATGCCCCAAATTGCCCAAATTTATTGCATTTTACACTCGCCACATCGAGTCACATACAGAGGGAGACCACGCATGCGCGGCTTGTTATTTTTAATTTTTCTATTTTATTTAACTATACACTAGGAGAATACCCGTCCCAGGACAAGTAAAATATAATTCCTCGAGTAGAACAGTTTTGTACCATTTTTATGTCCTCTTCCCAAGATTAAAATCAAGATATAATGAAACTAAACCTTACCCTTAGAATCCTTATTCCAATTTTGAGCATAATCCATTACATGATTTTGATTCTAGAAAATTCCTAAAATTTAAGGCTTAAGCTTAAGGGATCTTATGAAATTAAAATTCAGGGAATCTTGCTTAATTGGTGTCTAATTGGCTAGGAACAATGTTCTGCTACTACACTTCATCTTTCCTGTTCTCTGTCGAGAAATCCTTATAGACTGAGGCAATTTGAATTTTTACCCCCAATCCAGAGTGCCCCTTTTTGGGGAGTTGGATTTTTCCTACATTAAAAACTGTGTTTCGGAACTGTCCTTGTGGGGAGACAAATAAATAAGGACTATCAATCAAATTCAATGCAAATCTGAAATATTTGAATTTTCAAGTGGGAGGTTGTGCCCATATTATGCCCCCTAAAACCCCTTTTAAATAATCCAAAAAAACAGAAATTTGGGGAATATTTATTAATTGATGTTGAATACCTATTGTTAAAATTTTAAAAAAGAAGAAGTATCGAAATTTTCATGAAGGGCCCCCCCCCCTTGCCTCCTTTGCATGAACTAAATATAGCCCACATTATGACCCCTTACACCTAGCAACTGTGTTAAAAAATTCTAATACTTATAAATAAAAAAAACTTATACACATAGCTAACTTTATATAGGGATGGCTGCAACCTCCTCTGTGAAAGACTTAGTTGGGAGACACAGTTTAGCCGGAAAAAATGTAAGAAATTTTGAAAGAAAACGAAACAAACGCATATTTCTTGGAAACACACATGTGGAATTGTCCTAAATGACTGTCGTATAAGCATATAAAGCTTTTTGTTTTAAAGCTATAATAGCCAATTAAATTTTGTTTTAAAGCTATGATAGCCAATGAAATAAGGGAAAATCGACTTTACTTTATTATAGATTCACTTGAAAAATATTTTAGATTATACACAGTTGGCTGTATCTTTTTACTTTCATTTTTGTTTTGATTATAGCCTCCCTCCTTTCCCAAATCTCTAAGTGCACCCCTACAGGGGATATGAGCGCATAACCCCCTTAAAACTCCAAATGTATACCATTTTTATGAAATTTAAATCATAAGTATAAAATTTACCGGGGAAAATCAATGGAAGTGTTTCTTAATCTCTAAGTGCCCTTTAAACCTAAGAGAGCTATGGGGACCTAACCTTCTTTTAAAAGTTCAAATATATCATATTTTTATGAAATTTAAATCATAAGTATAAAATTTACCGGGGAAAAACAATGGAAGTGTTTCTTAATCTCTAAATGCCCTTATAACCTAAGAGCGCTATGGGGACCTAACCTTCTTTTAAAAGTCGAAATATATCATATTTTTATGAAATTTAAATCATAAGTATAAAATTTACCGGGAAAAACAATGGAAGTGTTTCTTAATCTCTAAATGCCCTTCAAACCTAAGAGCTATGGGGACCTAACCTTCTTTTAAAAGTTCAAATATATCATATTTTTATGAAATTTAAATCATATGTATAAAATTTACCGGGAAAAACAATGGAAGTGTTTCTTAGTCTCTAAGTGCCCTTCAAACCAAAGAGAGCTATGGGAACCTAACCTTCTTTTAAAAGTATAAATATATCATATTTTTATGAAATTTAAATCATAAGTATAAAATTATAAAATTGAAATAGTCTCGAATCTCTATAATATTAACATGCCCCCCCCCCCACCTCTAAGTGACCCACGGGACAGATCCCCTTAAATCCTCAAATATGTATATCCGATTTTAAATAAGCTTAAACCATAAGTATAAGACACTAAAACGGGAGATGGGGAGGGGGAGGGAAGTAAAAACAAACAAAATAATATGGTGTTATGAGCGTAATGAAAAAGTACATAGTAGTGATCCTCGTTCAATCCCGAGCAACATCGGGTCTTCCTGATAGCATTCATATAAATATATCAATGTTTCTTGAATTCAGTCACTAATTATTAATGCTAATTCAATATTCTCATGAATGCAAGCAAAGTTCATATTCATTCATCTGAAATCATCTCTCCACAGCTATTCTATCAACATTATCATCTTCACGCTTATGTAGTCTTTTAATATAATATTTAAATGTAACAGAGTTAATAAAATAAAGACCGAGTTCAAACGAGACGCCAAATTGTCTTTTTTGGTCTTTTTACTACTAACAGTCCAAACACACACGAGATCGAGATGACGTTTACAATCAAACTTTTCGTCCAGAATTTGATTCCTTTTTTTCTTTTTCTTCTTTCTTTTTCTCTTTGCACTCGACGTAGTCACGTCAACCTTTCTTGCTCGTCACCCAGAGCAAAGTGTCTAAGCTTTTTATTACGACGAGAATTAACCCATGCAAAACAAGGCTCATTCGCATATGTGAAGTCTCGTCGCGTGACAAAAGGCACACGTTTCTATTTGGTGACTAGAACACTCTGGGTTCAATCCCAGATGGACAATGCGCGGTGCAACCCTCACTCTTTTTTCTTCTGGACCTACATGATGGCTGCTACAATAAAGTTATCTTGTCGGATTTTCCAAGTTAGACTCAAATAGCATTTAAGATGACAAATCAAACTTTGCTTCTGACAAGCGAGTTTTCATTTGTTGTTGTCACACCATGTTATTGGCAACATAATAGCGTATTTTGATGAGAATAATGCAATCAATGTGCAATTCAAGTCTTAAAGACGGGCTTAGATCTGATAACCTCGGACATTAAACCGAATATGATGACGACAACGACTTTACTACATTTTATTAAAAAAATACTTTTCCTGCCCATACTGTTTACTCCCGCAATCCCTCTTAATAAGAAAGTCGAAAAGATGCGCCCGAAGGAAATCCTGATAAGATAAAAAAAAAGTCACAGAAAAATGGCACATGGACGATCAGAGATTTCAAATCATTAGACATGAAACGTCAAACACAGAAATGTCTAGCAAAAATCAGTTGAAAGAAACAAATAGTAATGTTGGAGTAAACAGTCCAGACGACTGATAACGAAACATACATAATCATCTAATAAAAAAAAAATTTAAAAAAATAAATAAATAAAAATCAGCACAGGGGATAATTCATATTTTTATTGTTTACCTTACAACTAAGATAATAAAACAAAAAAACTGCCTGCTCATGCACCCCCCCCCCTCCCCCAAAAAAAACAAGAATTAACCGATTTCTAGAAAAATGTACAAAAGGAACCTAATTTATAGCCTGGTGATACCAGATCAGGCTGCCCTGTGGCTCCCTGAGACGAAATTCACCTACATTGACGTTTTTTTTTTTTTTTTTTTTTTTTGTAAAACTTAATTACGTTCTACAAAACCAAAAACAAAAACAACAGCCCCTCTCCCTTCCCTTTTTTATTTTTATTTTTCCTACCCTACTCCCGGTCCTGGATATGACCTTAAACTACATCCGATGGTGAGATCCGGCTTACGGACTTTGGGGAATGTGGAGCCTCCTCTTAATTACCATTGCTCCCAGGTCCACCCTGACCCGGAGTGGTAGTACCTGTTAGGGTCCCAACTATGGGTTAAATAGAAACAGATATTAAAAGGGGAAAGAAACAAAAAAGAGAAGAAAACAAGACCAGATTCGGCATTAAATAACCCAAAAAGGGTTGATATGCCGTAAAACAAAACTACCAAACTACCTAATTTATAGCAAAAAAGAGAATCTGATCAAGATCCAATGGCAAACACGTCGTTGCACTGAAGAAAAGCATACCACATAACAAAGTTCCAGTGGTGAGCATCAACATCATCAGAGACTATCTTTCCCTCTTTTTCTTTTTCCTTTTTTTAATTTCTTTATATGGAAACTGTTAGGGATAACTAGCGAAACAATTATCTCCCTTGGACCATTTCAGAGTTATCGCCCTTGTCGATAGTCTGGGGAGGGAGAAAAGAAAACATTGACCACGAATCAGACTGTCTTATTTTCATCTCGTGTTACAGCGGCAATTAACTCATTATTTATTCTGTGTTCAGTTGTAATAAATTTGTTAAAAGTATCTGCTGATATTTTATCCACTTTTCTTTACAAATATTATTGATTAAACCTAAATTACGAGGTTTACAAAAGAAACATTCAATGCTTTACGAATTATTGACGGATATTTTGCTTTGATCCAAAGTTGATCTTTTTATGTTTGATTTCAAAGCAAATATGGTGGCGAGATCCTTTTCTTTCACAAAAACCAATTCATCTTTCATTGAATTTTTCTCAATAGAAAAAAAGAAATTGTGGCTCATCTGGGAACCTACCAAGGCGCACTGGTTCATCATCATCAACATCATCATCATATTCGGTTTAATATCTGTTTTAAATGCTGGCATGTGTTGTCCAGCTTTTAGAAATTGACTTCCAAACTAATCTATTTCTGACCAGGTCTTTATTTATCCCTCTTTCTTTCACGTCCATTCTTATCACTTCTTCACTTATTTTCCTTGGCCTTCCTCTGTGAACTGAACCCGCTACCTCAACAGTTATACATCTAATAACCCTAGAACTCACCCATTCTTTTAATGTGGCCATACCATCAAAGTCTCCTGTTCTGCACACATCTCCCTATACTGTCCAGATTTAATCTTCTTTTGAGGACATCAGAACTAAGCCCGTCTTTAAGACCAACATTACGCATCCATCATATTTCTCTCCATGCAACGCATGTCCTCAACCCTCTCTGACCAGGTTTTACTTCCGTACATCATTGCACTGCATACACATGCCTGATAGACTGTTTCCATTGGTTGACAGTGTTAACGTTCTACTGATAAGTAATGTCATAAGTTCCCTTATTTTATCCATCCACTTCAAATTCTTGCAATCACACTAGCACCTGCTCCACCATGTGCGCCAACGGTAACAAAACCTCTGAACAACGTCAATAGCAGTAAGTCTTTAGCTGCTAACACTTCACTCGCATTCCAGCAATTATTTTCATCCGTATGTATCAATGAGTGGGAGTTTTTTCTAAGAATATAATGAAAATTAAATTAAGAAGTTAAACAAGTTAAGTTAGACGAAACACGTTTTCTTCAAGTCGATTCATCTGTAGCCCGATGATCATCTCAGTGGTCGGGCTACGGTAAAAACAATAAGACAAATTGTAGGTATAACTTAGTTTTACCAGGTCGTGTGTGCGTGATACTGTCGTGTTTAAAGAACCCACACACTGTCTGTTGATCGTTGTCTAGCCGTGTTGACCCCAGTGACAGTCTTTTTTGTCCGATGCCGAGTCATTGACTCTCGGCGATCTCCTCCAAGCCGCACTCTGGTCTACACCAATCCAAACTGTCAAATTTGCTAGTCACCTAAATATTATTTAGATAAACGTATGTAAAATTGCCACACAGAATTCTCGAAACTAATTCTTTGGGTCATAAACCAGGACTTTTCAAAGTTTGGATATTTTTGTGTGTTGTGTTATTGTGGGTAACACACACGAAAGATGGAAAAAAAGAGGAAAGGACAATTGTTAGATAGCGAAGGAGCTGTTTGGATAGATGGGGTTTGAGTGGCACCCTAAAGGTCAGGAGGGTGACCTAAAAACGGAAGTCGACGAAACCACGTAACTTCCAGCATGGGGAGGGGGGCTGACAACTGAAGCAAGCACTAGCGAACGTCATTCCCGCAGCTTCAGCGGGGTGGTCGTGTACAGTATAGCTAAGTATGAAAACAAGCGATTTATCTGTCTGTCTAATTGCTTGCCCCCCTCCTCTCTCCCCCAATCATGCATAAGAAGTCAATCTGTTTTCTGTTTCTGTTTTAAATAAATCCTGTTAAAAAACTGAATATTGGCGTCCACATGGTTTTTATAAACAACCGAAAAACAATGCGAGTTTCACAGTGACGATGACGAAAAGATCAACACATGTGCGTTTATCATCAACGAGAGTTCAGTATAAAGGTAAGGCATAATATAGCACAATAGTGAAAAAATAGCTGGATTTATATATATATATATATATATATAGATGATAATTTCTTTCATTTTGACTATAAAATTGATTTAGTTTCACGAGAGCAGTTTGAGGGGCTCACGATCCTCAGGTCTTGAAATAACATTATCACAGTTTTATGAAGGTGACAGAAATTTAAAATAGAAATTGAATATGAATAGAAATAAAACAAAAACAAAAACAAAACAAAAATAGAAATACAAGTAAGAAGAAAAAGAAAAAAAATATTAAGAGCTACACTGGACATAGGAAGGAAACAGAAAGAGAGGAAGAGAACGCAGAATAACTTGTGAGGGGTGGTCGAAATATGAAAGCATATATTTATTGAGCACTCTCATAAATCCAGTTCAACTCCCCTGGATCTATACCATACTCGGATTATATATATATATATATATATATATGTATATATATATATGGTATTAGTTTCTGTAGATGTAAATCTGTTGAAACTCCAGTGTTTATACAAAGTGCTCAATAACAAGTAGAGCTGTTCTTAAGTATAAATTATATATATATATATATATATATATATATATATATATATACATACATATACATACACACATTTATTCACAGATGAACAAATGTAAGGGAGCTTATGGAATGTGTAATGAGGTACACAGGATGATATACAAAGGAAAAACAACAGATATGAGTACTAAAGAAGGAATACATTAAGGCCCCACATACAATAAGAAATAACACATGTTATCGGGGTCAAATATAGAGAGATGTGAATGGCACACAAATAGCGAAAAAACAGTTGGATTTACATACATGCACATTTATTCTCACATAAACAGTTTGTCGAAGACAAACAAATATTACAGAATATGTAAGGTGGTACTTAATGATATACAAAGGGGTAAAACTAAGACATAAGTACTAAAGAGAGAATATATTAACATCCCAATACAATAACAAAGACACATGTTGCCAGGATTATAGATAAAGAAGATAAATAATTAATACATAAATAAATATTACTTACATTTGAGTGGGGTTGTTTTGGGATTCTATGCGACTACTATGAGAAGGGAGTCTATGTGACTGCTACTAGAAAAAAAAAACCTCCTGACAGACACGGCATCAGAGTTTGTGAAGACCATGCAAAGATGGACAACCAGTCGAACCATGTCCGATGGCTTTAAAAGCCCTGCCATAAAGAGAGAAAAAGAGAGCTTTGTTCTGAATTCTGCACATGTGTGGAACTTCCTGATAGTAGAGTGCATTCCTCTATCGTACGGCAGAATAATTCAACAAAGATAGCTGGTATCAGTCCAAGGAAGATTACTATGATAATTCTGAGATAACAATGGATAAAATAAACAAAATATGTATAGACAAGAATAGTATAAAACAAAAAAAAACTTACCTTTTCGTAACAGGCCCTCTGAAATTTGGGTCATATTTTAAAGGTTCACCTGAAAAGGGAAAACGAAAATATAATTGAAACATGAATAAAATATCAAACAAAGCAGATAAAGATTAAAAAAAAAATCTATTAATATATTTATCTCTCTCTATTAGTCTGTGCAATTGAAAATAAAGCCCTATACAAAGATCTAACAAGAAATCCAATTTGGGATATTTGGACTCCTTTTCTCGTTTTGAATATTATTCTCACAACGTTTCGGCCGATGTAACCTCCGAACTTCTTCAGGTATGTCATTATATATATATATATATATATATATATATATAAAAAAAATAATAAATTGATATTTATTTATTAAAATATTGATATATATATATATAAACCCTGTGTATCGCTTTATTGCAGGTCAATATTTTTTAAATTTTGAAATTGCTATGAAACGCAGAGAAGTGAAATTTGGTACACTGGAAGAGCATAACAAGGTGCCTTATTTCCCTGATTTTTGTGGAATTTGAACAAATATTTTGAAAATTATGCTAATTTTTCTATTTTCTGTTAATTTAAAGTGTGTATCACTTTATTGCAGGTCTCCCAAAATGCCTAGAAAGGGTCGATTGACAGCTAGTGAAAAGGTACGTGTTGTTGCAGGCCTTGCAGAAGGTTTATCTCTCGTAGATCTAGCCAAGGAGCTTGGAAGAGATCGAAGAACATTGTCTTCATTCGTTGAAAATCCAAACATCAAACCAAGGAAGGACAAAAACACAAGAAAGTCAGTTTCTGCTCGTGATGTTAGAAAGATTCGCCGTCAACTTATCAAGCAGCCGGGCAGCAACAGTGCTGCTATATTTGACAAGGCTGGAATATCTTCCTTGTCCAGAAAGACACGCTGCAATGTCTTAAACGAAATTGCAAGAAGCATTAAGCCCATAGCAAGACCGGTTTTAAACCAAACTCATAAGGAAAAACGTTTGGCTTGGGCTCAGAAATACATGAAAACCAGCTTTGAAAATGTTCTTTTCACCGATGAGGCCAGAGCAACCCTTGATGGACCAGATGGGTGGGCCAAAGTTTGGAGTCCTCTTGGATTCCCTACCCCTCATCGATTCCGTCGTCAACAGGGAGGTGGAGGTGTCATGTTTTGGGCTGGAATAATCTGCGATGAACTAATTGGACCATTTCGAGTGCCAGAAGGTGTCAAACTGACAAGCCAGTCTTATATATTATTTTTAAATGAGCATTTGTCACCATGGCTTGATGACCTTCCATTGGCGCGTCACCGCAAATTGATTTTTATGCACGACAATGCGCCATCCCACTCAGCCAAGGCTACGGCATCCTACCTTAAGTCATTAGTCATTAGTGGAGAAAATTTGATGACATGGCCACCTTGTTCTCCAGATATAAATTCAATTGAGCAGCTCTGGTCAATAATAAAGATGAAAGTTTATGAAGGAGGTGTTCAATTTTCGTCGAAGGATGAACTTTGGAGGAAGATTTTGGAAGTTTCCTATAGCATCACATCATCTCAAATCCGCCGATTGACATCATCAGTTGACAAGAGGCTATTCAAAGTGATTTTGAAGCATGGGAGTTATGTTGATAAATAAATATTTCCTTAAACAAAATAATGTGAAATTCGTTCTTGTTTTTGGTTAATATTGTTACTGGATATGTTCTTTATTTCATATAAATAGAAATATGAAGTTAGAATATTGTTTTATTACCGAAAATATACATTTTTAGACACTTGCAATAAAGTGATACACACTTAAAATTACCAGAAAATAGAAAAATTAGCATAACTTTCAAAATATTTGTTCAAATTCCACAAAAATCAGGGAAATAAGGCACTTTGTTATGCTCTTCCATTGTACCAAATTTCACTTCTCTGCGTTTCATAGCAATTTCAAAATTAAAAAAATATTGACCTGCAATAAAGCGATACACAGGGTTTATATATATATATGTATATATTTGAATGAATAAATTTTATTATTTATATATATATATATATATATATATATATATATATATATATTATGTTGAAAAGTAATCAAAATGCTCGAATGCAAAAATGTGAGAGCTAAAATACAAATTATTTATTCAAAAACTATGTTACATATTCCAGAGACGTACCCACTCACCGACCAATAAACTACACCACACACCATTGAAGCAGGGAAACATACAGCATCCGTTATCAACAATTAAATTATCTTAATGAATAAATGCAAAAGTTTTTTTCATCCATCCTAACTAAACAAAACATTTTCGGATTATTTAATTCTACTGATATAATAATAAATTGAAATACCCTATATATATATATATAGGCATCTCCTACTCATTCAAACAAATCTCGATTTTGCTGTTTTGCATATTTATTTATTTTTAAGTTTTTAATAAATTGACATTCTGTAATATATCTTTCTACTTTGTATTGTCGAATTTTCATCTACATATGCAATCGTTTTATCGATAGTGCTATTGTTATAATTATGAATAAAATAAGATAAAGAGATTTTATTTAAAAAATGATGGCGTTTAAAAAACTTAGTTAGGATTTCATATTCAAGGGAGATAATTAATTTCCGGCTTTAGTAAAGTGTCAAATATCGCTGAGATGGCGAACACTTTGATCTTAGCTAAAAGGCCACGGAACCATAAAAAAGATTTGTTTGTGACTAGGCATTTTTAAATTTTAAAAACAAAACAACAAAATTGATTAGATTGGAATATTTTTTTAATGGGCGGTGTACTGTAGTATCAGTTCTGTTGTCATAAGAATGTCCTCCCAGGAATTACTTCCTCCGTTTTTAAGGAGGTGTGTAGGGGAATTCTCCCAGAATGAAAAATCCTTAAGACTCGATTTAGTCAGAATATCTTTTAAGGGGGGGGGGGGGGTAGTGTTAGTATCGGCTCTGTTCTCAAAAGATCGTCCACGCAAGGATGCCTTCCTCCTTTTTGGGTGGAGGGAAGTCGTGTTCGTTCATCATGATATTATCGTCTGTCAGAGGGGGGGGGCAGTGTAGTATATGTTCATTCACCATAATACTAGCTAAGGAAGAACGATAACTCAAGTTTATAATAAACATGCCTTTTTTTAACTAGAAAATTATGAAAGTTATCGTTCTTCCTTGGCCAGCATATTCATCTTTGTTTATAAAGATGGCGACTATATTTTTCCAGCCAATTTTCATTTAAGCGTTTCACATGGACAATGAAACTTGCCATGGTTTTTAATGTTACCTAATAAATAAATGCACACATTTTTTCCACCTATTCCAACTATATTGACATTAAAACGGTTTATGCTTATTTAATTCTCTGTAGTATATTTTCATTCGTCATGATACATTCCTCCCAGGCATTACCTCCTCTTCGGGGGGGGGGGGGAGGCCGTACAGTATACATTCGTTCCTCGCGATATCATTTCCTCAGGATTACCAGTTTTGTGTGTGTGGGGAGTTAGTGTACTATCTATTCTGTTGTCATGATATCACCTCCCAGACATTAATTTACTCCTCTCCAGGAGTTAGGCACAAGGCCAGTTTTTATCTTACTCCCACAAGTAAGATGTGACCCAAGGTCGGGTCGGGAAAGTGGGGTTTAAAAATTTGCCTGGGCAGCCCCGTCGGCATTCCCCGGTAGGGGCGCCTCAGACAATAAGCAATAAACTTACTCCTCCCCAAAGAGGGGAGGCGAAGCCTGGGAGGGTGGACCTCCTAGAACTGCACAGGACAGACCAATAGACCGGCGTAAATCAAGCCCCGAAGGCCAAGATAATACCAGTCTATGGGGTGCAGTATCCATCGGAACAGATACTACACTTTGATCTTAGCCAAAAGATTAACCCCTCCTGGGGGGCGGCAGTATATGTAGTTCGTTCATCATGATATCATCCCTTCAGTCTCTCATTTGCATATTTATTTATTTTTAAGTTTCTAATGAATTAATATTTTCTAATCTATCAATAATTAAATACATGCGTTTATTATTTTAAAAAAAAATAAATTTGTTGTTGCTGTTCCTATTTACTTCCTCCCACGAGAGCAGAGTTAGGCACAATATCAATATTTAACGTGGGAAGAATCCAGCCATGGACACCGAGAGTTCGGTGGCCATGATCCAGCTCCCCCAAAATGGGCACTCTGATTTGGAACAAAAATTTCAATTGCCTCGGTCTAGAAGGATTTCTCCTTCACTGACAGAGAACATAAAAAACTAAGTGCAGATTCAGTACAGATACTACATTTTGCTCCTAGCCAAAAGGCCAAGGAGTTAACATGTTGGTAGTGATGATGATGATGATGATGATGATGATGATTTGTCATAGAAAAAAAATAAACCTCCTCTAATGTTTCTAAATTACAAAAAGAAAAGTATTTTTGTTTAATATTCTTTACGTATTTTTCTTTCTTTTATAATAAAGGTGAAAGGTACAAAGTACCCATTTCGAATTACTCAGTAATATAAAAGTGGAGTATTTGACCGATCGACGTTCCACCCTTATGTTTATTCATTTCATTATATAACCAGTTTTAATGGGGAATTCATTTTAATTTTTATGCTGAAACAAAATTAAATTTATCAACGTTGAATATCTTAAAGACCATATAAATTGACCTTTTTGTTGTTTTTTTCCTAAAAAATAAAATTTGACGATATTCATGCACAGTATATTTCCCCCATATTAGAATATATCTAATATCTACGACAATCATTTTAAAAAATTTCCTCTAAATTACCAAAATGACAAATGAAAATTACTTCTTTGGTTTCTGTAAAGAAGACTACAGCGTCAGTAATCGCCGCCTGGAGGGCGGGTAGTTTTTGCTAGTTCTAAATAAAACTTAGTTACGATTAAAACCCATATAAACATAGACTCGTTACTTTCTCCAAAAACGAATTCACTTTGAACTCCATTCTCAGAATTGTCTTCATTTCCTGAGTCGCTGATGATTTGAATGGACTGACGGCCTTTTTAAACAGTAAAAGGTCAATCCATGTCAATAAAACAATGGTACGTCCTTGAAATATGTAACAGTTTTTAAATAAATAATTTGTGCGCGTGTATATATATATATATATATATATATATATATATATATATATATATAATAATGGTAATAATCCAGGTGAAAAATATCCACAGGGTGGTAATCCAGAGAATTTTAACCGGGTTTATAAAAAGTGCTCAATATCAAAATAGAGCTTTATGTATGATAATTTTATTTACACAGACATGTACAAAATCTGCGACACTGGCATGTCGATGTTATCGATCAACAGTTACTATAAACTGAGATCTCATCAGGCAGAGTTAGAATCCGATCTTAACCTCAGATCATATTAGGAGAGAACCCAAATATGATCTGAGGTTAAGATCAGATTCTAACTCTGCCTGATGAGATCTCAGTTTATAGTAACTGTTGATCGATAACATCGACATGCCAGTGTCGCAGATTTTGTACATGTCTGTGTAAATAAAATTATATATATATATATATATATATATATATATCAGTTGTATCTTCTATGAGCAAAATGGTTCCATAATTGTACCAAAGTTTTTTTTTGTTTTGAAAAAATGATTAGTAAGGTGAATAAAATCTTGGTCATTGGAATGTAGCATAATATTGTTTACTTTGTAATTATATGTTAATTATCGAGCTTTTACCTTGAAAAGGTTGGTCTATATGAAGAATAGAAAGTATATGCAAAAACATTTTCCCACATCTCTCTCATATATATATATATATATGTATATATATATGTGTGTAAAGTAGGTTGAGATGAATAAAATTAGCAGATTATTTATATCAGTCCCAAGAATTTAAATAACAAAATCTGGTGTACGATCGTTTCTAAAGTTGACACGGTTAAGATTCGAATAAAAATTGTTGTTTGGAATAAATACAATTTAGGCGCGCAGAGTGAAAATTGTTGTATTGGCGCGTGACAAATATAAAATAACGCCCACGCAAATTCCGATGTGGCTTTTTATATTAAATCAACTCAAAACGAGCGGACGTAATTGGGAGCACACCACGTGATATTTCTGTCCAATGAGATTTCTCCAAAGACATATTTTTCTAAACTTTTCTCCATAAGCTCGCTGGAGCCGATCCAAATAGTATTTAAGCACACACAAACATCAAACTTTCTCTTTCAACTGACTTTTCACCCGGAGGTTACACGCATCTTACTATCACTCTTCCATTTTACCCTTTCGCGCGCTTCATACAATTTCACAGGCGAACATTACCTATTGCCTCTTTTAACATTTTTTAACAAATGAACATTCAACAAAAGAAAAGACATTCTTCTTTTTACTTACCCTGAAACTAAAGGAAGGACTCATGAACTCCTTACAAAAAAGAAATATATTCTATTTGTTAATAGTTTATTTCAGTAAATAAACTTCCGTTGATTTTGCATGTTAAATCTTATTATTTTTATTTTTATTTGTGGAGGAAGTTATCACCAAAAAAAGGTATGACGACCCCCACATATATATATATATATATATATATATATATATATATATGTAAAGTAGGTTGAGATGAATAAAATTAGCAGATTATTTATATCAGTCCCAAGAATTTAAATAACAAAATCTGGTGTACGATCGTTTCTAAAGCGATTTGGAATATTTTATTTTGTATATTAATTTAGATGATTAAAAAAAGTATCTTCTTCAGTGCCCTTCATTACATCACAAATAGAAGTCAAGCAAGAAAAACATAATAAATTTTAAATTATATAGATATATTAGTATTTTTTTTCTTTATAAAGTAAAGACGTTTTTTCCCTTCCAACTTTGACTATAGTAAGAAAATAACCACATGCAGCATAGGCTACTAAACTCGCCACTCTATTTACCTTATTCATTCTAGTGTATTTCACGAAATTTATGATTATTTTCACCATCTAACAATAAATGTTACTTTTAGGCCGCCATCAGACTCTCACAAAAACATGCTTCATACAGATGGTAGAACTTTTCCCTCTAACACTCTCCCTTTTATTACCGGGAAGTAATATACAACAGATATTTAAGAAAAATTTAATAATTGTTTTCTATTAATCTTCCATTAATTTAATACATAATACACTACAATCTGCACAAAATTAATAGACGCTCCCTCATATTCCACTGATTTTCTAGAATATCAGATTACATATCAGATACGAGGCCGACGTTATTTCTAACCATTCTGTATAGACTTCATCTCATTCCGGAATTTACGGAATACAATAAACGAACTTAATCACTTGTTATGTACAATGATTCAAAATGGCGGTTACAATCTATTAACCGAATTGACTTAATACATTTCCCTAAGCAATCTTACATTGCTTTAGGTATAATTTCATTTTTATGTTGTATCTTAAACACTTAGACAATGTAATACATAACACTTTCAAGGCTTAAAATCATTTTAAAAATACTAACAGCGTAAAACGAACTGCAGTGCCTAGTTTGAAAACATTCAATTTTTGATAAAAAGCACATAATAGCAGTTTTTCTACGAAGCTTCCACTAATTATTTACACACAACACAAGTACATTGTTTCAATTTTGACCATCCATATATCTGACACTAATCCAACATTCGTGTTTTCAGCTTCATATTAGGTATTTTGTTTTCTTAACAAATATCGCAACACGCAATTTTTTTTTTTGGGGGGGGGGGGATTTTTATTTTACGCAAGACGCCTTCTATTTTACATTCAAATTCTTAATTTACCTATTCTAACCATCCATTCCTCCTATCTCTTCCCCTATTCATTCGTAACAATTTTAACAATACCGTGTTGTTTACATTTTCGACGACTTAAAACTTCGCAGCACGCAACAACACCCTCGAAGAAATATCCGTTTAGGATACGTAGAATTTTTCTGCTCACATTCCATTAAAATTCGCATTCATCGATTTATTTAACTTTATTTTCATCATCATGATTATACGTCTGTTACAAATAATGTTCATTCCTTTAATTTACGACACTTTAAAGGCATCAAAATCAATTTTGAACACGGATCGACGTAACATTTAAAACCATTCATTTCATGTAGATTTTCATCTTCATCGAACATTATTGAAAATTATTTCATAACTTTTTTACATACTTTCTGCAATGCTAAAACTGTTAATGTTATTCAAAATAAATATTCTCAGCATATGAAAATAATGATAATGAGATACTTGCGTCAGTCGGGTTACACTAATTAGCGAAAGCAACCTAAATATTAGCGAAAGCAACCGCAAGCGAACTAATTACAGAAAACAACCAAATCCAGCGAAAATAACTTAAATATTACCAGAAATGACCTAGATAGTACCTACGACAATCGAAAACGGGTGGCACTTTTATCGCCCGCCCACCGCCGCCCACCGCCGCCCAGCCCCTGGCGCCAGCATTTTGGCCCACGTGACTCAATCGTAGTCACTTATGAACAGAATAGTCTTCTGTATTAACAATTAGCATGTATCCCACCCCCAATACATTTTTTTTTGTTTATTAATTATTTACCTTACAAAATAGAATGAAGATTGATGGATTTTTTCCTACCGCCGCCCACTGCCGCCCAGCCCCCGGCGACAGCATTTTGACTCAATCGTAGTCACTTATGAACAGAATGTTCTTCGTTATTAACACTCAGCATATATCCCCCCCCCCCAATACATTTTTTTGTTTATTAATTATTTACCTTACGAAATAGAATGAAGATTGATGGATTTTTGCCCACCACCGCGCTGGGCGGTGGTGGGCAAAAATATATCGTTTTTCTGTCATTGTTGACGCCATTCCCCATCGGGCCGTGACTACAATCGTTTCAGCATGCCGACGATTCCACTGGGCACAGAGATTTACTAAAGATGTCTAAATCTGCCCTTTTGGATGAAACTGCGGTACATTTCTGAAATATGTAATATACAGTATTTAAATAAATTATATTAGCTCTCTTATATGATCGAGCACTTTATGTGATTTCTTTTCATATACAACCTGACACACGTGTGTGTGTATATATATATATATATATATATATATATATATATATATATATATATAAAAATATTAAATTATTAATACCT
>OY744554.1:30452760-30472760 GCA_963556195.1 Sepiola atlantica | reverse complement strand
ACATGCTGAACGTATTAGTATCAAAAGCAATTTAGTATTATGTATGCAATTTAAATCAACCTTACACACAGGTCGACTTGAAAAGCCTTGCGGACATCATGCAGAGAACATCACCACTGGCAGACCCAAGTTGACTTGGGAGGACGTAGTCAAACGTGATAGGAAGGCCATGGGTATGGATTCCATCAAGCCTTGCCAAAGACAGGAGTGGAGAGGGAGACTTAGATTTCGAGACTAGACAATCAGGCCTCACCCTCATCAGAGGATTAATTGTGGCCTGATTCAACAAATAAACCGGTTGATGATGATGATGATGATGATGATGACACACTTCTTGCTGGCAAAATGCCGTTCCCTAAGTTAGTTGATCTTAAAAGTTGGAATGGAGAAAAGTAAGACAACACGAAAAGAAATAAAGTTTTTTAGTGAGTTATGTAAAAATATTTGGACCATACAGGGAATAAGGACCCCAGAAAAATGATAAAACGAGAGGAACGCCTTTGGGTCTTCACCGGTGTCTTCCGGTTGACCTTGGCAGACGGATGTGGAATCAATTTACAAAAACTTTTTAATAAACAAACGAAACATCGAAGCGACCGAAATTCTCGTTTTAAAATAACTTCATACTTTACGATTGTTCGATTTATATTTAAATTATTATCATTCTAATAAATATATACATGTTTCAGTTTTATACCTCCTACCGGAAGGGAGTAATTTGCATATGTGTGGATTACTTGTTACTTAAAAGCATTTATCTCTTCTGGGCGGGCACTTGTTTTTGAGAGATAATATTTATTTGCAGAATGTTACAACATGTAGCACGGGGTCGAAAAAAGGGGGCTGGGGAAAATGCGGCCCTAACTAACGTTAATTAACTAGGCACAATCACCAAAACAAATTTATTCCATGATTAATTTACTTAAAAACCAAAAATGGCAATATAAACATGAAATTGGGGAGTTGGGGGAATAAATTTTTTATTTACAAATGAATGAAATGACAAAAACTTCAAGTGTTAGTATAAGAACCTCCCACTTAAGAACGTAGCAGATAAGAAGTCGTTTTGCTAGTCGAAAAAAAAGGTGATGCAGGTCCCGAAAGCCTTATTTCTTACACCTCTTTCGAAATTACGATAGCAGATCTGCATCTTTGACAAAACAGCAATTATGTCATCTGATTGGGGTCACGAATGGGAATTATAAAATAAAAGTTTGGAAAATAAAACGGGATGGGGAAGGACAAAAATTAAAAGGGGCCCATGACATCTTACATACACTAGCTAAGTTAAAAGGGGGGGGGACAAAAATAACCTACTCTAGTCCAACCAGGTCAAATAAAAAGGGTAAGTGTTTGTTTCGACTACCCAATATCCTGTCTAAGGCACGTCTAAGTTTAGAAAATGAGACAAAGTCCATACACTTGTTTTTCCTGGTCCTGTGCAGTTCTAGGAGGTCCACCCTCCCAGGCTTCACCTCCCCTCTTTGGGGAGGAGTAAGTTTATTGCTTACTGCTTGGGGCGCCCCTACCGGGGAATGCCGACGGGGCTGCCTAGGCAATTTTTAATGGTCAGAGTGCTCACCTCTCGGGCGCTGACTTTTCAACCCCCACTTTCCGATCCGACCTTGGGTCACATCTTACTTGTGGGAGTAGGATAAAACTGGCCTTGTGCCTAACTCCTGGAGAGGAGTAAATAATACATAAAACAACTTTATTGGGTCTTCCTCGTTAGTACGTGAACAAAAAGGAAAGAGGTTAGTAGGTCCATATTTATGGACGAAGACAAAAGTAAAGGAAGTCCATTACTATAATTTCCCATGAGTAGAGAAGAGGGAATAGTTCGTAATATAGAATGTTTGTACACCGGCTATGGTGTCAGGACGTGTCCATGTGTGTATGTAAGTATGTGTGTCTGTACACCGGTGTGAAAGTCAGTTCACATGTAAGCAGTTATGTGTGTGTGTTATATTAAGTTCATGTGTATGAGGCAGTGGCTATTTTAGCTTCCCAGTACTTTGTGTCGAAGTGGCCAGAGCTAGGTAGCCCGGTGTAGTAGTCGTCTACATGTCGAGAGAGGCAAGAAAAAGAGAGAGTGAGTGGATATTAATTATATGTGTATGCGGCAGTAGCCATTTTGGCTTCTTGTCGAACCCAGGGCCAAAGGCCCGGGAAGATGTCTGTTGCGTCCCCAGAGAGGGGACGTGTGTTTAGCAGTGCCAAAGAAGGAAAGAGAGAGAAGAGGCTTCTCATGCCACAGAATAAAAAGAGAGGGTGGGTGGCGCTCAAGTGTTTATATAGTTATGCTAGCCATCCGAGATTCGCCTAAGAGAAGGCCACTAATTGGTCAAGCCAAGGAGGAAGTAGATTGCTTGAACCAATCAGCAGGAAGGTTAGAAATCATTGATATTTAAACAATATGGCAGTTTGTAGGAAACTGCTACATAAGTACAACTCAAGATTAACTCCATTCACTCGACACAAACGTGCAACTTTCATCCACCTTTCGTTGAAATTTGCCGAAGGGAGTTTTACCTTCTCCAGCCTGATACGAATTTTCAGGCGATGTTTGAAAATGAGGACAAGCTTGTTTCGAGAGATCGTGCGAGCAAGGGATTACCTTTATTGATTCCTGACAGAGTTGGGGGGGGGGTCGCGATTTAGTAATATCTCGCAACTTTTTACACTCAACCCAACTCTGATCTACAAACTACCCCTTGGCGTCGAAGGAATTTTCAACATGTCTTAATCTTTCTACATTCCAACTTTTTAGATCAACTAACTTAGGGAACGGCCATAAGTATTTTCCTAAGAAAAACTGTGTGTAAGCTAATTTAAAAAGCCCCCCCCCCATATTTTATATGTAATATTAGATTAATTTTTTCCAATATGTTCAGCATGTCATAATCTTTAAAAAAATACAATTTTTGAACTATTACATATCGTATTTCCGATAAAATTACATGCATCTGGAGACGACGTGTTTTAACAAAACATCAGATTTTTTTTTTTAGCCAACTCTACTTCGGAGGTGGGCAGTCTGACTCTGCATTTTTTTTTAAGGAGTCAGAGTCTGAGTCGGTATTTTGAAGCTCAGGACTCAGATTTTTTTTCCCAGTCGCCTCGCCACTTCTCGTCATTACATAATCAACGGATCCTTTTCTGTGACAATCTCTAAATAAATTGTATGAGAAAAATGTCGGAAATATTTTCCTCAGACTATGTTAGCCTACTTTCAAAGTAGACGTGTGAAAAATAAAGTTATAGCATAAGAAATATGGCGCCATTTTGGTATTTGTCTTAAACAAAACAAAAGAAATGTCTTAATTTAATGTTTTTCTAATACGTCTACGTCTGTCTTGGGAAGAAATTGAACAAAAAACAAAGGAAAGAAGTCTCATACCAAGATCTAACAACTTTAGCCCCTCCCCATTTTAAAAATATTACAGCACTTCTGCAGATTAAGGACGGGCCGAAATTTATTTGTTTTCATTTTATAAGAGCTCCAATAGTGTAAGGGGCAGACAACTCTCTTTCCTCCACCCACTAAACCCCTACAGAGTCTTTTTGAACAAATTTCTGAATTGTATCCCGTTTAAAAAACAAAAACAAGAGAAAAATTAATTTTTTAAACTGTAAAAAAATTTAAAAAATGTGTTAAACCAAACACGATGACTGTTCTAATTTAAATTTTTAAAACTGTTCGTTCTGAAATGAAAAAAATATACTGTTGATTTTTTTCAAAATTTTATTTTCTTCAATAAATGTTAACATACTGTTGATTTTTTCAAAATGTTATTTTCTTCAATAAATGTTAACATACTGTTGATTTTTCCAAATGTTATTTTCTTCAATAAATGTTAACATATTGTTGATTTTTCCAAATGTTATTTTCTTCAATAAATGTTAACATACTGTTGATTTTTCCAAATTTTATTTTCTTCAATAAATGTTAACATACTGTTGATTTTTCAAAATGTTATTTTCTTCAATAAATGTTAATATACTGTTGATTTTTTCAGAATTTTATTTCAATAAATGTTAATATACTGTTGATTTTTCCAAATTTTAATTTCTTCGATAAATGTTAATATACTGTTGATTTTTTCAAAATTTTATTTTCTTCAATAAATGTTAATATAGTGTTGATTTTTTTCAAAATTTTATTTCTTCAATAAATGTTAATATACTGTTGATTTTTCAAAATTTTATTTCTTCAATAAATGTTCTATTAATTAATTGAATTTGCATCACTTCTTATTTAAAAAATTCACATTTTCAACTTTCGGAGAAATTACGTACTTAAAAGTGAAACAAAAGGAGAGTTGTCGGCCCCTTACACTATTGGAGCTCTTCTAAAATGAAGACAAATTTCGGCCCGTCCCTAATCTGCAGAAGTGCCAACATTTCTTGTCCAAAACAAGGGAGTTTTATTTTTATTTACTTAATTATCCCTTACTGATTTAAGTAAATTTGAGAATATTTTTTAATAAAATTATCAATAATTTGGAAATTAGACAGATATGAAATGTATCCGGATATTATTATCCAGAGTAGTCTCGATATAGGAATTGAACAGTCATATATATATATATATATATATATATATATATATATATATATTTTCACCCAACAAATGAACCACTGTATAGTGTAGGTTTATTCAAGACACTTTAATCCAAGAACTTTTTACTCTTTGTGAATTTTCCTGATGATTTTGTAATGTTGCAGAGACGATATTAACATAAAAATGTTGTTTGGCACAAAACAAATGAAACGGACCGTAAAAAATATATCTCACAAAAATGTTGTTTTTTGGAAATGTGAAAAAATAAAAATAAAATAAAAACATGGTTATTGGAATATAATATGAACCTGACTAATATATATATATATATATATATATAGAACAGATATTTATTATATTCCAATAACCATGGTTAGTTTTATTACTTTTATTTTTGTTTTTATTTTTTTCACATTTCCAAAAATTCCAAATTTCTGTGAGATATATTTAACGGTCCGTTTCATTTGTTTTGTGCCAAACAACATTTGTATGTCAATATCGTCTCTGCAACACTACAAAATCATCAGAAAAAGTTCACAAATAATAAGAGTTCTTAGATTAGAGTGTCTTGAAAAAACACCCACATCATACATCAGTTTCATTTTAAGGTGAAAATAAACAAAAGAACAAACGAAAATTACAGAGCAGTCACTCACGTGTGTACTATCAAGTTAATCAGCCATTTTGATTTTTACTTTTTTAATTTTTTATTTTTTATTTTTATTTTCGTTCAAAGCTAGTATCTCCCAAAAAAAATTTGTGCGATTCGTTTAAAAACTTTAATTCGATAATATTTGCTAAATATTTAATATGTACTATAATTTATTTATAAAGTTCCAATTTATTTGAAGATAATTTATTTATTATTAAAGTTACCTGAATGTTTATGGTGCGAAACTCATTTAAGCAGATTCTAATAGAGCTAGACTCAATGTGTCAAACCGTCCATTCAATCAACCATTAAAAAAAGTCTCTTTTACATAAGTGTTTATATGGAATTTATATAGTATGGTTATTGGAATATAATAAATATCTGTTCTATATTTTGCTCTGTTATCAATTATTGACAAACATTGAGCTGAATCTTCTAAGGAGACTACAAACTAAAAGGATCTGATGATATACGAGTATACATATATTGTCTTCAATAATTAATTATATATATATATATTTTGCCTTACCAACCCTATCACATCAGCTTCAGGTGTTCAACAAGTCGACCCAATAAGCTCCCTCCTTTTTTCTCTGGCCGTCGACGACATTGCCCAATCTTCCTCGTACCGATCAATATTTGGTATCTTGACGCCACTTTAGGTGGCTCTATCGACTCGGTACTCCACAACATTGAACGGATCGTCCCAGCTCTGGCTGAAATTGGTTTGTTAGTTAACCCTAACAAATCTGAAATAATACACTTGAACTGTTCTACCGAGGAGTTCAACGGGGAATAGATGGCCCACGACTTACCCTGGGAGCCGTCTTGATAACCGAACGAGACAACACAATAATTCTCGGGTCGCTTATCAGCTCTAGAGGCTTACCTACATGTCAACAAAGCTATAGTATATGACAGAGCGCCTCAACATGATCGACGCTCATGCGGCACTGTTCCTACTGCAGAACTGTCTTGCAATGCCCAGGCTCCCATTCACACTGAGAAGTGCTCCATGTCACAATGAAGTCAAACTTCTGGAAAACTTTGACAAAATTTTACGTCGCTCGGGCAGTGAGATTTGTAACATAAATTTTGACGACACCGGTTGGAGTCAAGCCACTTTGCTGTTTCGGTTCGGTGGCCTTGATCTGCGCTCCACAACCTATACTGCACTGCTGGCATATGCTTCCTCGACTCACGATTCGGCAAGATTCTCTCCGCATATCTCGGAAACCCGTCTTCAGATATGTTGACAACCGCTTTGTCAACATGGACAGCGATGACAAACCTTCAGCAACCACCCGATCTCCTACACCAGTCGTCCTGGGACGACATTCAATGTCAGTCAAGATTTGCCAAACTCATCCGTAGCAGTAACCAGCATAGAGCTGCCTGCCTGAGAGCGGCGGCTTCACCTTACAGCAACATTGGAAAACCTATTGGATAATGACACAATTCGGATCACCATCTCAAAACGACTAGGGCTCCATTTATGTCACCCACACCGGTGTCACTGTGGTCAAGTTGTTGACCAGTTTGCCCTGCATGCCCTCTTTTGTTAATTTAGTGCCGGGTACCTACCTCGCCACTCCACACTTAACGATGTAGTCAAGCGAGGTCTCGACTCGGCAGCTTTTGCATCGGTTCTCAAACCAATTTGCCTGGACGGGGGTGACAGTCACAGGCCTGACTGGATGACGATATTTGCTTTCCGAGCCGGAAAGCCGCTAATTTGGGACGCCACTTGTTCCGACTCCTTCTCACCAACAAAGATTGCAGAATCCACGGTCAAGCCCGGCACAGCGGCTCTGCTCACTGAAACAAGGAAGCACAGCAAATACAGCTCGCTCACTGACTGATTCATCTTCCAACTAATTTTAGTGGAAACGTCAGGCGTGCTTGGTCCCATGACTGTTAGATTTTTTCAAGACATCGGATGGATGACATAATCGTCTAGGAACTAGCCCAGAGAGTCAGCTTAGTTGTTCCAATGCATCTCCCTGGCTGTTGTTCGGGGCAACGCAGTATCAATTACAGTGTCGTACCGGAATATATAGATGTCATTCGAGGTCGTGCATGTGTGTCTGTTGTATGTAAATAACATTTTTTTTGTTATATATATATATATATATATATATATATATATAGGGTATAGCAGCAACAAAAAAAGTCTAAGGAAATAACGAACAGTGACAAAAATATAAGTCCTTATCAGCTAAACATTTAAATTAAAAAAAAGAATATGTCTTGTAATTGTAACAATTTAATTCTTTTTAAAACAATATTCTCTGTCTTCTTACCGTAAAAATAATTGTCAGCTAAATATCGCTTAAATCGCTAAAACGGATGTCACTTTTTGAAATGTATTTATTTGAAATTCTAGTTTTAATTGACGGGACGACATGATACGATTTTGAAACAATTCATTTTAAAATAGGTAAAATCAGAATGTTTTACCTTAGCGACATCAGATTAGTCACCAATCACCATCTTTGCTGATCAGACGATCTCAATTTTTAATGTGTGTGAAAGGTGATAACGTACGTACGAACATAAAATGCCTGAGCGTATTATAGATACTCACCACAAGTAACTTTCTTTTTTTTTATGTGATCCGAGTCCTGTGTTTTGTAAGTTGTTTTTTTTCTTGCGATAAACAAAGTCGAGACCTGCGTCCACCACAACATCTTTTCTGGTTTTTATTAGTCGAACATGGTGTATTTATTTACCTCCTCTCCAGGAGGTTAGGCACAAGGCCAGTTTTATCTTACTCCCACAAGGTAAGATGTGACACAAGGTCGGGTCGGGAAAGTGGGACTTGAAAAGCCAGCGCCTGAGAAGGTGAGCACTCTGGCCATTAAAAATTGCCTGGGCAGACCCGTCGGCATTCTCCGGTAGGAGCGCCTCAGGCAGTAAGCAATAAACTTACTCCTCCCCAAAGAGGGGAGGCAAAGCCTGGGAGGGTGGACCTCCTAGAACTGCACAGGACAAACCCATAGACCGGCAGAATCAAACCCCGAAGGCCAAGACGATAGCAGTCTATGGGGTGCAGTATCCATCGGAACAGATACTACACTTTGATCTTGGCCAAGTCGAACATCGTGTAGCTAAATCAGTCTTGTTGGTTGAACACTAAATATTAAATTACTTAATCTTTCTTTACATCTGCAAAAGTGATGACAGGTTCTTAATGTAGCAATTACCCGGCATGCACAGGTGGTGATTTGAATATATGTCCCCCCTGCAATGAGGTCTCAACTAAATTGTGTTAAAAATAATAATCTGGGTTTCTGCAGTTTATCACCCTCGTAAGAAAACAATTCTAATTGGTTCGAATTATTTAAATCGACAGAACAAACCTCCAAAACAATTTTAATTGGTTCGAATTATTTAAATCGACAGAACAAACCCCCAAAACAATTTTAATTGGTTCGAATTATTTAAATCGACAGAACAAACCTCCAAAACAATTTTAATTGGTTCGAATTATTTAAATCGACAGAACAAACCTACAAAACAATTTTAATTGGTTCAAATTATTTAAATCGACAGAACAAACCTACAAAACAATTTTAATTGGTTCGAATTATTTAAATCGACAGAACAAACCTCCAAATTAAATTAAGAAACGATTTGTGACGTCATACTGATACAACACAATTAATTAAAAGAAATCCAATAAGAAAATAAATAAAAAAGAAGTAGAATTTTGTGAAAAAGGAGAACTTCCATTCCTACAATAGTTTGTCACAGACTTATAAAAGTGCAAACATGAAAGCGAACATGGCTCAAAAGTGCATTTCAGATTCTCACGGATTGGAATGTTAATTTATTGTGAGAATGTTCTCTAATGAGAAAATTAGAGACAAAGAATTATTCATGTTTTTTTTAGGGGGGGGGGGGGTTAAAGATCCAGAAGAGCTAAAAACCATATTGCCAACAGGTAGGATCGAACTTCCGGCCTCTTGTTTACCAGACCAGTCTTTTAACAACTGAGCTACAGCGTTAACCTTAAAATCTAATCAACTAAAAAATAGACTTGCAAATTTAGTTGGGGGGGGGGGGGGAGTCTCTTATTCTCCCTACAACCCTTTTCTCACAGAAAAGACGTTACTAGCCTCTCTATATTGTTGTTTCCATGGAAGGTGCTCGACTGAGCTCCAATCTCTTCTCTTCTCTGCAGCCCCTTTCTCACAGAAGAGAGTTGCTAGTCTTTCTCTACTCTATCGTTGTTTCCATGGAAGGTGCTCGACTGAGCTCCAATCTCTTCTCTTCTCTGCAGCCCCTTTCTCACAGAAGAGAGTTGCTAGTCTTTCTCTACTCTATTGTTGTTTCCATGGAAGGTGCTCGACTGAGCTCCAATCTCTTCTCTTCTCTGCAGCCCCTTTCTCACAGAAGAGAGTTGCTAGTCTTTCTCTACTCTATCTTTGTTTCCATGGAAGGTGCTCGACTGAGCTCCAATCTCTTCTCTGCAGCCCCTTTCTCACACAAGAGAGTTGCTAGTCTTTCTCTACTCTATCGTTGTTTTCATGGAAGGTGCTCGACTGAGCTCCAATCTCTTCTCTTCTCTGCAGCCCCTTTCGCACAGAAGAGAGTTGCTAGTCTTTCTCTACTCTATCGTTGTTTCCATGGAAGGTGCTCGACTGAACTCCAATCTTTGGTCCCTGCTTATGCGATATTCACAGTAAGAACTAAAGTTTCAGGCAGAGTTTCCACGGACAGAGCTTCTTTGGAAGGACTCCCCACCTGTGGAACACATTACGACGGGACTGGTGAAACACATTACCACAGGACTGCTTCCCTGTCGATTACAAGTTGGTTGTCTTACAAATTCTTGTCATAAACTGCCCCGTAAGTAATCAAATGTAGTTCACACCATTGATCGAATATTAGTACTCCCATAGTGTTCCTCGTCTTTCGAGTGATAATAATTCCGTCTCATTCACCCTTATCCTCGAGTGGGTCTTGGCCTTGATAAATGGTGACCCTAAAAAGAAGTTAGAAAAAGCGTCGATTCCTTTCATATAGCGAAATTGCAATATCATTTGAGCTAGAACAGTGATAAAAAAAAGGACAGAAAACACAGACAGAAAGTTGTTTTTTCGGAGGGGGGGGGGGGTAAAATAAAAAAGTAATAATAAAACAAAATATCTAGCACAAAAATAGGTTGTCCAGATTTTGAAAGTTAGACCTAAATAGCATTTAAGCTGACAAATCAAATTTTGATTCTGACTAACCAATTTTCATTTGTTATTGTTGTACAATGTTATTTAGAATAGAGTATGTGTTTCACTACAGTCTGAGAAATCAAATACAGCCGAAGATAGACGGGCTGCGATTTGTTTATAAATAAACTAAAAAAACATTTTTTAATCTGAGTTCACCCCCGGCTTAAAACCTATGGTACCATGTTGATCTGATCTAGTCTTCTGTAATATTAACAAATAAATATTATGCTCTTATTATTAAATAATTGAGCACACTGTTGGATTTCTTTCTACCAAACGAAACCAAGAATTCTATCCAACATTTTTTTTTTTAAATCTAAAAAAGAAAAAAAAAATCCGGCAGTATGTAGAAATTCTTAAATAATCACCTAAAGAAAAATCAGCTTACTAAAAATATAAGTTAATTTCACTTAGTTGATTTTAGCATTAAAATTAAATTATGAAGAATCCATGAGCGATTGCTCTTTTACGATATTACCTCGAGTGGAGTGTATTCTGTGGCCGACTCTTCAAACTTAAGTATTTTTATTTACCTCCTCTCCAGGAGGCCAGACACAAGGCCAGGTGTGGGTTCTGATGAAAGTTTTTTTTTGTGGAATGAACTGGATTCGAACCCGACACACCCAGGGCCTCAGTCCGCATCGTTAACCACTCAGCCACTGTGCCATTTTTTTTTCGGAGGAGGGGGGGGGGGGAGGGGGGTAAAATAAAAAAGTAATAAAACAAAATATCTAGCACAAAAGTAGGTTGTCCAGATTTTGAAAGTTAGACCTAAATAGCATTTAAGCTGACGACTCAAATTTTGATTCTGACTAACCAATTTTCATTTGTTATTGTTGTACCATGTTATGTTACTTTTATTTTCATTCAAGGTTTATTTATGGTTCCTCATTCATTTTTTTCCAAACAAAAGCAAGGCTAACTTAATTCTTACTTGCTTCGTTTTTATCAAATCAAAATAAGATTCACTTGTTATAATAAGAAACATAAGGTGTGATTATAGAACATAGAAATATTTATAAAACAAATTTGAACATAATCGTCCCGGGCAACATTGGATCGGTACAGCTAGTATAAAAACACACACAAGATAAAAACTTTAAAAAAATGATAACAAAACCAAAATATCTAACGCAAAATATATGTTGCCCGGATTTAGAAAGTTAGACCTAAATAGCATTAAAGCTGAAAACTCAAATTCTGATTCTAATTGGTTTTGAAAAAAATCTGGTCAAAAGACCCCGAAATGGCAAAAAATGATATTTTTTGCCCCATAACTTTTCATCCATCCATTCAATTTCTCTGAAACTTGGCCAAAATGTGGAGGCAATTGTTCCTAATAGAAAATAAGTATCGCTGATCTTGGAAAAAATCTGGTTCGCGCCCCCAGGGGATCAAAAGCCCCCAAAATGGCAAAAAATGACCCTTTTCTCCCATAACGTTTGATCCATCCATTCAATTTTTCTGAAACTTGGCCAAAATGTAGAGGCAATTGTTCTGGATATAAAATGACCTAAGAAATATTCTGGTTCGCGCCCCCAAGGGGTCAAAGGGGGGGGTCAAAAATGCCCCAAATTGCCCAAATTTATTGCATTTTACACTCGCCACATCGAGTCACATACAGAAGGGGACCACGCACGCACGCACGCACGCACGCACGCACGCACGCGCGGCTTGTTTTCATTTGTTATTGTTGTATCATGTTATTTAAAATAGAGTAACGTATTTCAGTATAATATATATATATATATATTTTATATAAATTTCTTTTTTTTTCTTTTTAATTTTTAGTATTTTTTATTTTTATGGAAGTCGCTCCAGACATGGCATGACGTTACTTGATATAAGGGGCTAAAAGAAAAAAAAACTACTTCAAGGTCAAAAACTAGCCAACATTAAGTGTTAGATGGATAGATTCCAACCTAGAAAACAGCAATTATTCCCCCTTTGTCAGAAACATCGTTCATGGAATGTGAGGACTAAAGGACAAAATAAAGGAAGCAAGAGTTACGGGGCTGCCGAAAGTAAACCCACCAGTCACTTTCTACTCCATATGTAACAAAGGTTTCTGTAGTAGCTCAATAGTGCATGACTAGAGCTCTTAATTTAACATCATGTAAACCATAGTTATTCAGAAAACATTTCTCTATTTCCTTCAAAAGTACTTTTATTTACAAACAATTGTTTCTGCCGATTTCAAGAACGTATTTTCATGATATACAAAATATCACCGATGTTCATGAGGAGGCTTCATCAGTGTATAAAAATTCCCCAATCAGCCTGAAAAAAATGATGCATTTTAATTTCAGACAGTGGAAATTTCGCTTGACACGAGACACATGGAGGGAGAAAGAAAAGTTGTTTTTTTTCCCCCGTTGAGGTGGCAACGATTGGAGCTCAGGCGAGCACCTTTCATCGAAATAGCGATAGAGTAGAGAGCGACTAGCAACGTCTTTTCTGTAAGAAAGGGGCTGGTGGGAAGAGAAGAGATCATCCTCCACTAGATTTCGGAGTCGGTTTTGTACTCTGTCAAGGCAGGAGAGAGGGCCTTGTGCAGCACCTCCCCAGATGGGGGAGCAGTGCTCCATCTTTGGACATACTTGACTTTTATATAGGTAGAGGATTGTATTGAAAAGAAATCCGTCCAAAGTTGCATAACAAGTTTTTCTCTACTCTATCGGTATTCCCATGGTAGGTGCTCGACTGAGCTTTAAGCCCTGGTCCCCTCTCTAAAACTTTCTCTACAAGAACTAGTCTTGCTACCAACACTGCCAAGAACTCTTTCTTCCTCTGTGTACCTAAACATCAAACATAACTGCCATGAACAGCATGTCTTTCCAAGAACTTCCCACATGTGGAACACGTTTCCGCAGGGATGTTTCCCTACAAACTACAACATGGTCGTTTTCAAATCCAATGTTAACAAATATCTGTCAAGCCGTCCTGTGAATTAATAATCATTCCCTGATAAGGACGCCTCAGGCGAACGACAATAAACCAAACCCCTCCCAAAGGAGCAGGTAATGCCTGGGAGAGTGCAGCTCCTCGGAACGGACTACTATTATTTAACCTACTTCCCACTGAAGCAAGGTTAGACATGAGGTCAGTTTAATGCGGCTGCTCTCCTTCAAGGGGGCACTGGAAGGGTACAAAAATAGCTGAGAACAGATTTGTTAGCATTCCTCAGTAGGGTCGCTCCAGGCGACCGGTAATAAACTAAACCCCCCTTCTTGATTGAGGAAGTAATGCCTAGGAGGTTGAACTCTCGAGCCAGATCATACCTCATCCCAGCAAGAAAGGGTCTGATGCTTCAGGCCAGAACCTAGGTTGCCAGAATGATGTCGAGGCGAACCTCGGCTGGTATGACAACTGGCCAGAACCAGCCTGACTACTTTTTAATAGCAGTCAAACAAAGTTCTGCCCTATTTACGTTCATTAGAAACACAGAAATAATTCTTTAAAATTATCAAATTAGTAACACAACACGTCACCCCCTGAAAAGACCAAGTTAAAAAAAAATAGATAAAGCAAAAATACCCTGTTATGTAGACATTCTTTACATATCTTTCTACGGACACAGATCTGGATTTTCCTCTTTTTATATATCTTTAGATGAGTCCACACATCTCAATAGCAGGCTCTGTCAGTCAGTCACGCTTTTTCATCGCTAATTGAATTTTATTTTAGATGTGTCTAAGCCTCGCAGAAATTATCAAATGTCTGCAATTATCCAGGAATGCATTTGTCTAAGTATAGTATTGCGTGGGGTGTTCTTCGATCCGCAACCGTAACAAAACATTTCTGACCATCGTCTTCTCTGAAGTCTTTTTCTGTTGACAAATTGTACGTTTTTCTGTGGATATTTATGTCTCTGGTTTCTTTCTGGTAGCTGCAACAATGGAAGGGATTTAAAAAAAACAACAACAAATAACGCCATTATTTGCTTCTGGGCTTTAGTTTACTTTCTCCCACAATTTACAGAAATGTACATGGAGATGAGCTGCAATTTCCCGACCCATTGCTGTAGGAGTGATGGACATAAAAAAAGTCGTCTGCTCACTTTGGCGTCGTACAACCAAAACGGCAGAATTTATATCGCTTTTTTGCCACATACTTCTTCCCATGACGTTATATCCTGCAACGTGGATGTTGTATGTCGAAACGATGGGACGTCTTTTTCAGGACCTTCCGTCCACCCGTACAGGGGGATGGTTGTAAAGAGATTAATACTATATTGATAGGGGTGGGACGTAATGGGTGAAAATTTCAGATTCATGCGAGTAGTATTTTTTTGTGTTCATTTATACATAAATAACACTAAACAATCAAACATTTTGAAAATTTTACAAAATTCTGAAGGTGCAGGCCACTAGTTTTTGGCTATTTTACATTCATGAAAACCCTTTCACAGCCTGAAAATGGTCCTAAATTAAAGTACTATATCAGATTTAACCATCTATATCCATTCATAGCTTTTGAGGATGTTTTAGGACCTGCAATGTCGCATGAAACCACTTTTTCACCGAAAAATGATGGATTTTGAGTCCTGTGGAGCCCTAACGGCTATTTTTGGCCTGCACCTTCTGAATTTTGCAAAATTTTCAAAATGTTTGATTGTTTAGTGTTATTTATGTATAAATGAACACAAAAAAATACTACTCGCATGAATCTGAAATTTTCACCCATTACGTCCCACCCCTTCTGAATTTTGCAAAATTTTCAAAATGTTTGATTGTTTAGTGTTATTTATGTATAAATGAACACAAAAAAAATACTACTCGCATGAATCTGAAATTTTCACCCATTACGTCCCACCCCTTCTGAATTTTGCAAAATTTTCAAAATGTTTGATTGTTTAGTGTTATTTATGTATAAATGAACACAAAAAAAATACTACTCGCATGAATCTGAAATTTTCACCCATTACGTCCCACCTTTATTAGTACTATATTAATCAATGAACTGATTTGTTTGTAAAAAGAAAAACGAATCTAAAGAATATGAAAAGGCCAAACTACTACAGCTTTAATGTTAAAGTAAGAATACATCAGGGATTTGTACAGAGTCTGTTGCTTTTCATTTGTGTCTTGGAAGGTGACAGTGGCTAAGTGGTTGATGACACGGACTGGAAACCTGGGTGTGCCAAGTTCGAATCCAGTTCGTTCCACAAAAACACTTTCACTTAGAATGTTCACAAGCTTCATGTAGTCCCTCTCGTAAGTACCCAATGTCTTTCTAGAAATAATTCTAACTAAAAATATATCGGGGAAACCAATGCCAACAATAGAATCATCCGATCGATAAGAAATGAATGAATGTGTATCTTAAAAGCATTGTTCAGGGAGTGCCCCCACGACGCAAATTCACTAGACCAACCCGACAATCTGCCAAATCCCATCCATTCACTATGAAGGTCCCCAGATGCCGAAGAGCTTTCTACTCCAAAAGCTTCTTTCCTCGTGCTGCTGAACTCTGGAACTCCCTCCCTGCTCCCTGCTTTCCTGACGCTACTGACATGCAGAAATTTAAAACTAATGTAAACAAACATCTCGCTGCACAGCTCCCAATTTAGGTTGACCCCTCCCCAAAAAAACTTTCACCCTTTTTCTCAGTAGCCCCTTACGTCTACAGTGGCGGCCTGCCCTGTTTGGGGTGAACTTTGTTAAAAAAAAAAAGAGATGCTGTATGCTGATGATTTAGTACTTGCCTGTGAAACAATTGGAAGACCTACTTGTTAAGTTAAAGACTTGGAGGAATTGCTATGGAAAGTAAATGTGAGAAAGTGAATGTTACCAAGCGATGATTACTGGTTAGGGTTAGAAATCTCCCCAAAAGAGCAAAGCTCCCCTGCTCAGTTTGTGGAAAGGGAGTCGGGTGCAATTCAATCTTTTGTTGTACTTTTAAGCATTCTAGAGGAAGAGCACTTATGACCCTCAAAAATTGCCTGGGCAGCCCCGTCAGCATTCCTCGGCAGGAGTGCCTCAGGCGATTAGCAATAAACTAACCCCTTCTCAAAGGGTGAGAAGGCAAAGCTAGGGAGGGTGGACCTCCTAGAACAGGAAAGTGTTGTATCCATCGGAACAGATACTACACTTTGATCTTAGTCAAAAGGCCAAGAACCAGTTTGTGTGCAAGAAGTGTGAGACAATGAAGATGGATAAAAAATCAGATGTGGAGAAAATATATGTGGATTCAGGTTGTTCAGAAGTTTTGTTACCGTGGTGATACCATTGGAGCACAGGATGGAGCAGGTGCTAGTGTAATTGTAAGCATTAGAATTGGATGAAGTAAGTTAAGGGAACTTCTATTACCAACCAGCTGAGCATTACCACTGTCGATTAAGATAAGAGTCTATCTAGCATTTGTAAGTAGTGTGAGAATGTATGGAAGTGAAACCCAACCAAGTGAGGATTGAGGATATGTGTTGTATGGAGAGAAGTATGAGAATGATATGATGGATGTGTAATGTGAGTCTTAAAGACGGAAGATTAAATCTGGATAGTAGGGAGTCAGGACTAATTGTGTCGGTAAGATGCACACCACAAATTAACCGAATCATAGCTCCGTCATCCTCAGAAAGATCGAATGTAACGAGTGAAAGTGAACGGCAGAAGTGAAAAAGACTTCCCCATGCAGTTTGTACGTGCAAGATTGTTGCCAATGTCGTCCAAGTGAAGAGTCTATCAGGCATGTGTATGCAGTGTGATGATGTGTGGAAGTGAAACCTGGCCAGTGAGGGTTGAGGACATGCGTTGCATGGAGAGAAATGATATGAGAATGATGCGATGGATGTGTAATGTGAGTCTTAAAGACAGGCTTAGATCTGATGACCTCAGAGGAATGTTAAATCTGAACAGTATTGGGAAATGTGTGCAGAACAGGAGAATTGGAAAGAAGCTACTCGAATAGGAAGATGTATTATAACGAGGTATCGAAACAGAAAATTGGTGAAGACCACTAGACCAACGATTCAAACGAGCTGGAACAAAGGAAGCAGAGAATAAATCAGACAATTCTGAAGAACACATGACAAAATAGTATTTATAGAAAAGACTGAGACTAGCAACATCGCGTTTGTGAAAGAGAGGGGGTGTAGAAGTATGTTATTTCTCTACGAAGAAATGTGTTTAATTTTTAACTTGTAGATATGCTTTATATTGTAACCAACTTTGAGTTAATTTTCCTTGGACAAATTCATAAAATGACACTTGTTCGCTCATAAAATGTAAAAAAGCCTAATTGGTTGATATTAACTTTTGGGCAGCGGCGTACAGAGGTCTGGTGATGCTCAGGGCCAAATTATTGATTGTATGCCCCAAAAGGCTCAAGTATAAGTCCTAGTACTGAGAAATATAGTTTGAATATGATTGGATGCCTCCCATTTAGAGGATTGGTGCCACCGTCACACCACTGCAATACACTACCGCTGACTATCAGTGATTGGTTAGCGAAATAAGTTTACGCAATAGCTGGAGACACATTAGCTGAGCATCCTGACTTCGTTTATAACCAAGCGTTTCCGAATTCGCGCAGACTTCACTTATTTTGGGAAAGCCACCATCTTTCTTCCACCGCAAACATAGAACACAAGATAAAGGCATTTCACCGTACAAGCACATCTGTGACCACCGGAGGCAGTGGGCAATTCATTTTACGTATCCGCCCAACTACATGAATCTATACCAAAACTAATTCGTATTATTTGGATTATTCGGAGTACTGTTCTCATCTTGGATGTTATTCTCACAACGTTTCGGCCGATGTAACCTCCGACGTTCTTCAGGTGCATTTTGAACTCTGGGATTCTTTCTCCAAGGTTAGTAGCCCAAAAGTCTAGTCTAACCTACTATCTCACCCATAGCTGGAGGGAGGATATGTGGATTCATACCTTTCTCTAGAGTATTAGTGGAAGTTATGCAGTCATCACAATAGAACTCGAACCTAATGCAGGGTGTTTGGCAAAATTGATGGCGTAACTTAAAGAGTATGTTCTATACGTGCATATAGGTCTGCAAATGCTTAGCTTCAGAGATAAAGGTTATTGCAATAAATACTAATTAACATATTGGCTAGGAAGAAAGTGTAGTATCTGTTCCGATGGATACTGCACCCTATAGACTGGTATTGTCTTGGCCTTCGGGGCTTGATTTATGCCGGTCTGTGGGGTTGTCCTGTGCAGTTCTAGGAGGTCCACTCTCCTAGGCTTTGCCTCCCCTCTTTGGGGAGGAGTAAGTTTATTGCTTACTGCCTGAGGCGCCCCTACCGGGGAATGCCGACGGGGCTGTCCAGGCAATTTTTAATGGCCAGAGTGCTCACCTTCTCGGGCGCTGACTTTTCAAACCCCACTTTCCCGACCCAACCTTGGGTCACATCTTACCTTGTGGGAGTAAGATGAAACTGGCCTTGTGCCTAACCTCCTGAAGAGGAGGTAAATAATATTAATAAACATATTGTATCATTTGAATTATTCCGACTACTGTTCTCATCTTCAATGTTATTCTCCTAATGTTTCGCCGATGTGACCTCCAACCGCCTTCAGGTGCATCTTGCCGCACTTTGAGAATGTGCATGGAATTTCGAACAGAACCTTTAATCCACGGCGGTAGCTTTCTCTCGTTCTGTCAGTCATGAACGGGTTGAAGTCTTTAGTAATTCATAATTGTATTCTTAGTACCGCTCGCACTGAGGATTGAACCTTCAACCTCCAGAAGACTGTCACTGATTATTACTTTGCTTTATATCCGTTACACCACAGATTCAGATGAGAATAGTAGTCCGAATAATCCAAATAATACAAATTATTTACATAAAATTCTAAAAAACAAAAACTAGTGAAGTATGAGTTGTCTCCCCCTGCGATCCCAACTACTTGAATATTTGTGTAATGGGGGGGGGGTGTAATGAATGTACTTCTAGATCTTTGTGAAAAAAGTACCAATATGGGGGAAGCATTTTTATGTCCTGGTGGAAAAAAAACAGTTTTTCTTGGGGACATCAGCATCAGATAACGATTAATACTAACTATTGGCGGATTTTAATACAAACTATTGGTCGATTTTAATACAAACTATTGGTCGATTTTAATACAAACTATTGGCGGATTTTAATACAAACTATTGGCGGATTTTAATACAAACTATTGGCCGATTTTAATACAAACTATTGGTCGATTTTAATACAAACTATTGGTCGATTTTAATACAAACTATTGGTCGATTTTAATACAAACTATTGGTCGATTTTAATACAAACTATTGGTCGATTTTAATACAAACTATTGGTCGATTTTAATACAAACTATTGGTCGATTTTAATACAAACTATTGGTCGATTTTAATACAAACTATTGGTCGATTTTAATACAAACTATTGGTCGATTTTAATACAAACTATTGGCGGATTTTAATACAAACTATTGGCGGATTTTAATACAAACTATTGGCGGATTTTAATACAAACTATTGGCGGATTTTAATACAAAATAATTGGCCGATTTTAATACAAACTATTGGCGGATTTTAATACAAACTATTGGTCGATTTTAATACTAACT